>JAHHFK020005890.1:0-166710 GCA_024533555.2 Aedes koreicus
TTTTTTGTGTATCTCTTTTCCCATATAGTGAATCGTTCTGCATAGGGTGGTTCAAAAAAATATCGCTCTGTATAGGGTGGTTCAAACAAAATCATCTGATTTTTTTTTTGTTTCATTTAATTTTTTTTGTCCCTGAATTTGTTCTTTTCATGGATGATTCTAAGGGGGCGATTGCCTCTCAAAGATGTTTTAAAGGCGCGCTGTTATCAGCCGCCTTCTGCCTCTCCTTGGGTTGTCTACTTACGGCAGAAAGTGGAAGCCCTAGACTTTTGGGCATAAAAAGAAATTTGACGCGTCGTTGTCCGGGGACCGAAATTTCATCAGGGTCAACTGAAACAAACTGCGTGTCACTGCCACGCACGTATAAAATTGCTAATGAAATTGCTAGTGACGAAGGTTATAATGTCGAGTACTACGTCTACATCCCATATCAAGATGTGAAGATAGATGGTGTGGTTTCTGCAGCGGAGCCTGACGTGTGAAGACGTTGTGGAAGGTAAGGGGCGACTTCCAGATTCTGCTTCGTCTACCATTGAGATTCTGGAATGCAAACAATTGCATGCAGACTCAATGGTAGATGGAAAAAGGACGTATTCACTGTCGGACTCGCTACAAATGACCTTCGCACGATCAATTCTCCCAAAATTTGTTGAAATTGATAACGTTTTTTTCCCAGTGCGCATTTTTGTACCAAGGGTATTTTGTTACACCAAAGTGTAAACAGTTGGGTCATACGGCTACTTTTTGCGACAACAAGCCCCGTTGTGGTAAATGCGGCCAAAGGCATCTAGAGGATGCTTGCCAACAGGAAGCAACAAAGTGTGCTTACTGTGGCAAAGAGCCTCTCCACGATTTGCAGAACTGCCCCGTATACAAGAAGCGCACTGATAACGTGTGACATTTACCCATTATACAGAGACAGCCCCCCCCCCCCCCCCCCCCCCCCCCCCCCCCCCCCCCCCCCCCCCCCCCCCCCCCCCCCCCCCCCCCCCCCCCCCCCCCCCCCCCCCCCCCCCCCCCCCCCCCCCCCCCCCCCCCCCCCCCCCCCCCCCCCCCCCCCCCCCCCCCCCCCCCCCCCCCCCCCCCCCCCCCCCCCCCCCCCCCCCCCCCCCCCCCCCCCCCCCCCCCCCCCCCCCCCCCCCCCCCCCCCCCCCCCCCCCCCCCCCCCCCCCCCCCCCCCCCCCCCCCCCCCCCCCCCCCCCCCCCCCCCCCCCCCCCCCCCCCCCCCCCCCCCCCCCCCCCCCCCCCCCCCCCCCCCCCCCCCCCCCCCCCCCCCCCCCCCCCCCCCCCCCCCCCCCCCCCCCCCCCCCCCCCCCCCCCCCCCCCCCCCCCCCCCCCCCCCCCCCCCCCCCCCCCCCCAAACAGACGGCTATGCAGAAATGTTAAACTCGCAAAACGGAGCGTCTGCATCGTCTGTATCAGCCGCTCAAAATGAAAATCCTTTTTTTGATTTTGTCTTCCGATGAACTGGACTCTGACGTAGCCGATAAGCGTGGATTTCCGGAGGTACACGCCCCCGGTAAAAGGAAGCCAACTAGTTCTCCGGGGGTGCGCCGGAAACAAATAAAATCTACTCTCAAAAGCTTGCAAACAATTGGAGGTAGCGGGGGTCAATTAAAAAAACCGAATAAACCGGTAATAGCTGATGCATCCTTTCTAACTGTGGCTATACCAACCTGCCGCTACCTGATAGCAGTAACCGTAAGAGGTTACCAAAAACTACGTCTTCTCGCAATTCTAAGAATATCCCGTCCAAGCGAGTTAAGATTATTTTTAGGGACATTGTGGATAACATTTTAAATTCTCTTGGCCTTTCGGATGCTTCACCGCTCCGAGGACATATTGACCTGCTTATTCCTATGCTTGGAAACTACTTCAAGCAAATGACTGTATCATGGCCCCTTATTGGTGAATTCATATCTTTCGATGAATAATTCGTCGAGTGAGGATCAAGATATGATCACCGTATTACAATGGAACTGTCGTTGTCTAATACCTAAATTAGACTCGTTCAACTATTTGATTCACAATTCTGATTGTGATATATTTGCTCTCTGTGAAAACATGGCTTTCATCCAAAGATGGAATTAAACTTCCACAATTTTCACATTATACGCATTATTATTTTGCAATTTTCACATTATACGCATAATATTATTATACATTATTATACCGAGATGATTCATATGGTGGCGTACTTCTGGGGATCAAAAAGTGCTACCCCTTCTATAAAATCTCACTCCCAATAATCTCAGGCATTGAAATCGTCGCTTGCCAAATAAATGTAAGTATAAAGATCGCTTCCGTCTATGGCCCACCGAGGGCATCAATAAACCGCCGTCAACTTTGGAGTTCAGTTACATTACTTCCATCTCCAGTTATTATTCTGGGCGATCTGAACTCCCACGGTACTGCTTGGGGCGAACAATACGATGACAACAGAGCGGGTATTTTCTATGACTTATGCGACGATTTCAACTTGACCATCTTGAACACTGGGGAAGCGACACGAATAGCAAAACCTCCTGCCAGGGAGAGTCGACTTGACATATCTTTGTGTTCTAATTCACTATCATTAGATTGTCTGTGGAAGGTAATCAATGATCCCCATGGTAGTGATCACTTACCAATTATTATCTCAATCACAAATAGTTTTCACAAAACAGACCAGTCAATCCATGTTCCTTATGACCTCACGAGGCATATTGATTGGCAACATTTTGCATCGGTGGTAACCCTTGGTTTTGATTCTACCGATCCTCTTCCACCATTAGAAGAGTATCGTTTCCTTTCCGACCTGATGTACAAATGTGCATTAGAAGCTCAGAAATGACCTGTCCAGGCATCCTTCAAAAGAAGACCCGCCACCCCTGGATGGGATGACGAATGCACTAAGTTGTATCATGAGAAATCCGATGCGTTTAAAGATTATCGTAGACATGAAACATGTGAGCTTTTTGATAAGTACCTAAAGCTTGAAAAAAGCTTAAAGACTTACTCAAAGTAAAGAAACGCAATTACTGGCGTTTGTTTGTAGAGGGACTATCTGGAGAAAACTCGGCGACAGCGCTTCGGAGAAAGGCTCGTTACATGCGAAACCGCTCATCCTCCAATGAGAGTGAAGAATATTCCATGCAATGGATATTCGACTTCGCTAAAAAGGTTTGTCCAGACTCTGTTCCAACACAACCGAATTTACGGGATACTACCCGAAGTAACGGTTCTCTGGACGAACCATTCACAATGTTGGAATTTTCAATAGCACTTCATTCATCGAATAACTCTGCTCCGGGAAGCGATATGATTAAATTCAACCTTCTGCAAAATCTCCCCGATATCGCTAAAAGACGATTACTCAACCTGTATAACACTCTCATGGAATTAAACATAGCTCAACCCGCATGAAGGCAGGTTAAAATAGTACCCGAGCAGAACACAAAAGCATATGAATACCTAATTTTGATCTTGATAACTGGCCTTGGTTTTAAAGAGCTCAGATTAAGAGGTAAAATACCTAAGCAAAATTCCCAAAAAATAAGAACAAAATGTTGTAGAATAATTAAATTTATTTGGGTATGGGGGAAAATTGTTATCTTTGGGGTTTTTTTTTGGGTTTTGTTTTCCTTTATTTGGTTGTGGATGGTGTTGGGGGAATTATTGGTGTTCTCATCTTTGGTTTTTTTTCCTCTGAACTGGGGTTTATAAAAACAGGGCGGTTTTAAGGTCTTCGCTCGGGTAGCTATTCAAAAGCCTGGGAAACCAGCGTCTGATTACAATTCTTACCGTCCGATCTCTATGCTATAATGTTTAAAGAAATTGTTAGAAAAAAATGATCCTATCAAGACTTTACCGTTGGGTGGAATTAAACAACCTGCTATTTCCGGAGGAATACGCAAGGGTTGTGGTTTGGGGACCGATTTTAAGAGCAGAAGGAACTGAAACGCCATTGTTTACTAGAAAGCGGTTGCTTCTCATCTGATATACAACCTGTTGCACGGAAGGAGCCTTTGCACACAAGATATTTGACACTCAAGTGCGCTTTGATTCATTTTTTATTATAGATCTACTTGTAGATAGTCTGCACAGTAGTGTGTTTGAACCAGGATTTTTAAAAAGATAATTTTTTAAGTATAATTTTCTTGACATGGTCAGAAAATCAGTGAATGACCTTTCAACTCTATAAGCCAACTGATTCTTTAACTTCCCGAATTAGCTACATGGGCTTCCTCTTGGCTCATGTCACACCCTTACCTTATCAAATTGAAACATTCATATGTTTAAAGATATTGTCCCTTGACTCATCTCACTTCGTTCAGCGAAAGAAGAAAGTCCGTTCGATCCAGCGCTCCGTTATTTTGGAAGATTTTTCGAGTGCGATCCTTGGAAATAATTAGTTTTTTTTCTCAAAATCTATTCACTTCAGTGAAAGGAGTGAATGTGAGTTTTTTTTCTAAGAAGGCAGTGTGGTTTTCCAGTGAAATAAGAAAATCAAACAGTGCTTGCTGGCGAATTATCATCCCGCTCATTTTCGCTTCATCCCCGCGTGGTGACGCTAACCAGCGATACACCACTACATCGCCAACGGTCATCCGACATCGGCGAGCGAGTGCACCAGAAGGCGATCGGATTCACCCGTACACCTACGCAGCGCACCGCTCCCCGCTGCCCGCATAGCAGTGCGACGTTCAGGCATACGGTGCGTCAGCAGCAGCAGCAGCAGCAGCAACAGATCAGTAATATTAGTTAAGTTTTTTTTTCCTCTGTCTCTCATCCCACTAGAGTTTAGCGTTAATTTGTGTGTGTTCCTGTTTTGTGTTTGTGTGTGATTTAAATTTTTGGGGGCGTTCAACGCTCCCACAAGTAAGGCAAATCGTGCATGTTGAAGAGGTTTCTTCTACATGGACGGTTTAGCTGAAAAAGTGCCTTTGCCACCTGATGATGGGGAGGCACAAATAAATTTCCGGCCGCGATCTTATCCAATGGACTCGGTCGGTCCATGGGTTGTCTACTTTCAGCCCAAAATTAAACCTCTGAATGTATACCAAATAACTACTGATTTGACGAAGCGATTCTCAGCCGTGACAGAGATCACGAAAGTTAAATTTAATAAACTCCGTGTTGTCGTCTCTAACATGAAGCAGGCTAATGAGATTGCTTCCTCCCAGCATTTTACACTGGAATATAGAGTTTATATTCCAGCTCGTGATGTGGAGATTGTAGGAGTGGTCACAGAGGCGAGTCTGTGCACTGAAATTTTGGAGAAGCGGGCGGTTGGCCGATTCAATAACCCTCTGCTCCCCCCAGTACAGATACTGGAAGTAACAAAATTAGTGAAAATATCGCACAGCGAGGGTAAGAAAAAAGTTACCCCCACAGACTCGTTTCGGGTGACCTTTTCTGGCTCTGCCCTTCCTCACTACTTAGAACTGGACAAACTTCGGCTACCTGTGCGGTTATTTGTACCCCGGGTAATGATCTGCCAAAACTGCCAGCAGATGGGGCATACGGCCTCTCATTGCGGCAATAAGGCACGCTGCTCAACTTGCGGGGAGAAACATGAGGCTGGTCCCTGTGCAGATAACACACTAAAATGCGTTTTCTGCAAGGGAACTCCTCCCCATGCTCTTTCGTCATGCCCGGCGTACAAACAACGCGGGGAAAAATTGGAACGTTCTCTGAAACAACGTTCAAGGCAATCTTTTGCAGAAATGCTTAAAAAAGCCTCGCCACCCGATATCAATACAAATCCTTTTGCTGCTCTGTCAGATGACGAGTCTGATTCGGACTTGGTTGAGGAGGGGACCATCTTTCAGTTTTCCGGAAGGTGCTTCACGGAAGCGAAGACGCATCCGAGCAGGGAAAGTAGCTGAAAAGAAGCCCCAAATCAACATGCCCAATTCAAAGAGCAGTGGAAATAAGGATAATCCAAATCCTCCTGGTTTTCGAAGTGCCAACTACACACAGGATTTCCCATCTCTCCCGGGGACATCCAGAACCCCCGATGCCCCGATTTTTAGAACAGAAGCCCCCTCTTCATCTGGGCTGTTCTCATTTGACGATATTGTGGAAGGTATTTTCAAGTACCTCGAAATGTCTGACCCTCTTAAAAGCATTGTTATGGCAATGCTTCCCACTGTGAAAACTTTTTTAAAGAAATTAACATTAAAGTGGCCCCTCCTTGCAGCTATCATTTCCTTCGATGGATAATTTGCCAAAAGAGGTCGGGGATTTGATCACTGTTCTGCAGTGGAATTGTCGAAGTCTTATTCCTAAACTGGAATCATTTAAATTTTTAGCTCACAATATCAGTTGTGATGCATTTGCTCTTTGTGAAACATGGCTTTCACCCGAAATCGATCTTCCGATTCACGATTTCAACATTATTCGGCTTGATCGTGAGGATTCACGTGGAGGAGGAGTACTTTTGGGGATCAAAAAGTGCTACTCCTTCTATAGAGTGAATTTTCCTCCAATTCCAGGTATTGAAGTTGTCGCATGTCAGGCTGTTATTAAAAATAAAAGCCTTTGCATTGCTTCCGTTTATATTCCTCCTAGAGCCTCAATAAACCAGAAACAACTTTCAGATATTTGTTCGGTTCTTCCTGCTCCGCGGTTGGTCATGGGAGATTTTAACTCTCACGGTACCGGCTGGGGAGAACTGTACGATGACAACCGGTCTTCCTTGATATATGACCTCTGTGACAACTTCAATATGACCGTTCTCAACAATGGAGAAATTACACGCTTGGCTGGTCCATCCTCACTTGGCAGTAGGTTAGACCTCACACTTTGCTCGAATTCATTATCGTTGGATTGCACGTGGAATGTGATCCAGGATCCCCACGGTAGTGATCATTTGCCTATTAAAATTTCGGTTGCCACCGGGCTCACTCCGCCGGAATCGATCAACGTCACGTATGATCTAACTCGTAATATCGATTGGACAAGGTTCAGGACAGCAATAGATGAAGCCGTTACAACGGTAGAAGGGCTTCCACCGCTGGAGGAATATAACTTCCTCTCCAACCTGATTTTGGAAAGCGCGCTTCAAGCTCAAACTCGACCAGTTCCAGGAACGTCATTTCACAGGAAACCTCCTTCTCCATGGTGGGATCAGCAATGCACCGAGGTTTACCGCAAAAAGTCCGACGCGTTCAAAGTTTTTCGTAGACGTGGAACACCTGAGCACTTCGAAAGGTACACGGCTCTCGAACGAGAATTTAAGAGCCTCATCAAGGCCAAGAAACGCGGTTACTGGCGACAATTCGTGGACGGGCTATCGCGTGAAACGTCGATGAATACCCTTTGGAACACGGCGCGAAGATTGCGTAACAGAATTACGAACAACGAGAACGAGGAGTATTCGGACCAATGGATCCTCAAGTTCGCGCGAAAAGTTTGTCCAGATTCTGTTCCAGCACAAATGTTTCCTCGCGAAACCACGAATTCGATAGATGAGATCAGCCAACCTTTTTCAATGGTAGAACTCTCTCTCGCACTCCTTTCGTGTGGCAATACGGCTCCAGGGGCTGATAGAATCAAGTTCAACTTGCTTAAGAACCTTCCAGACGTCGCTAAGAGGCGCATGTTGAACTTGTTTAATCAGTTTCTGGCTCTCAACATTGTACCGGATGATTGGAGACGAGTGAGAGTTATTGCCATTCGAAAACCTGGTAAGCCCGCGTCCGACCACAACTCCTATCGACCCATCGCGATGTTATCTTGTATTCGAAAGTTGTTGGAGAAAATGATCCTCTTCCGCCTGGACAAATGGGTTGAGACGAACAACCTGCTTTCAGATACTCAATATGGTTTCCGTAGGGGTAAAGGAACGAACGACTGCCTCGCGTTGCTTTCCACAGAGATTCAGTTAGCTTTTGCTAAAAAAGAGCAAATGGCTTCTGTTTTCTTGGATATCAAGGGGGCTTTTGATTCAGTATCTGTTGAAGTTCTCTCAGATAAACTCCACGCTTGTGGTTTTTCACCATTAATGAACAATTTGTTGTACAATTTGCTGTCAGAGAAACATATGAGCTTTTCTCATGGAACCTCTACAGCTTCTCGATTTAGCTACATGGGTCTCCCCCAGGGATCATGTTTAAGCCCCCTTTTGTATAATTTTTATGTCAAAGACATTGACGGTTGTCTGAGTGAGAATTGTACGTTAAGACAACTTGCAGATGACGGTGTAGTGTCTGTCACGGGACCCAATGGGATCGATCTGCAAGGACCCTTACAGGATACCTTGGACAATTTGTCTACTTGGGCTCTCGAGCTAGGTATCGAATTCTCTACGGAGAAAACTGAGTTGGTAGTTTTTTCTAAGAAGCATAACCCTGCACAACCGAAGCTTCAAATTTTGGATACACCGATAACTCATTCTATGTCATTTAAATATCTTGGGGTCTGGTTCGATTCAAAGTGCACCTGGAGATCCCACATTGAGTATCTGAAGCGAAAGTGCCAACAAAGGATCAACTTTCTCTGCACAATTACCGGGACCTGGTGGGGAGCGCATCCGCAAGATCTTCTAACGTTGTACCGGACAACGATTTTGTCGGTTATGGAATACGGTAGTTTTTGTTTTCAGTCAGCGGCTCGGTCGCACATCATCAAACTGGAACGTATTCAGTATCGGTGTCTTCGTATCGCGTTAGGTTGTATGCACTCGACTCATACCATGAGTCTGGAAGTGCTGGCTGGCATGTTGCCACTCTCGGATCGGTTTTCAGAATTATCTCTCCGGCTCCTTACCAGGTGTGAAGTTATGAACCCCCAAGTGATCGAAAATTTTGAGAAGCTCCTTGAGTTGAATCCTCAAACTCGCTTCATGACTTTGTACCATTTGTACATAACTCAGGATGTCAGCCCTTCGCTGAATATTCCCAATCGTGTTTGCTTCTTCGATTTCGGAAATTCGGTTCATTTTGATTTATCCATGAAACAGGAGCTTCGTGGAATCCCAGAGCATCATCGTCCTATGATTGCTCCGGTAATATTTGCTGCAAAGTTTGGCCTAGTTGATTCCACCAAAACGTTTTTCACTGACGGGTCTTTGATAGTGGACTCCGCTGGCTTTGGTGTATACAATGAAAATTATAGCGTCGCTCGTAAACTTCAAGCACCTTGTTCTGTTTTTGTCGCGGAATTGGCAGCAATTCATTTTTCTTTAGAAATTGTTGCCTCACTAACACCGGATGAATACTTCATTTTCACGGATAGTCTCAGTTCTATAGAGGCTATTCGCTCCTTGAGGCCGGTAAAGCACACCTCTTATTTTCTTATGAAAATACGAGGTCTTCTAAGTGCTTTATCTTCACGTTCTTTTATTATCACCTTTGTATGGGTCCCTTCTCATTGTTCGATTCCTGACAATGAAAAAGCGGACTCGCTTGCAAGGGTGGGCGCTATGGAAGGCGATATTTATGACCGACAAATCGCCTTCAACGAATTTTTCTATATTTGTCGTCAGTTATCACTCGATAGCTGGCAGTATAAATGGAGTAAAGGAGATCTGGGGCGATGGCTACATTCTATCACTCCTAAGGTGTCTAAGAAATGTTGGTTCAGGGGATTGGATGTGGGTCGAGACTTCATTCGTGTGATGTCTCGCCTCATGTCCAATCATTATTCTTTAAACGCTCATTTGTTCCGTGTTGGGCTGGGAGACAGCAATCTCTGTGAATGCGGACAAGGTTACCAGGACGCAGATCACGTTATTTGGTTTTGTGCTGAGCACCGTGGAGTCAGATCTGAGCTTTATGATTCCCTTCGGGCTCGAGGTAGACAACCCAATGTACCGATTCGAGACATTTTGGCTGCACGCGATCTGGAGTTTATGAAACTCATTTATGTGTTTTTGACTAACATTAGCTTAAGACTGTAGTTTGATTAACTTACTTGTTTAGGTTAAATTTTTGAGGATTGTGTGCATCGGTGTGTGATTGTGGTTGTGTGTGTGAGTGTTGTGTGTGTGTGTGTGTGTGTGAGTTAGGGATTTTTTTTTTTAAATTGAAAACGTTCAATTATAAAATTGTAATTTGAAATTCTAGAAATAAGAAAACCATTGTTCCTTATGCTTTGTTTAAAATTTCCACCGCAATTTTCCCATCCATAAAATTGTAATTCCTATTAACCTCGAGACGGCCGCGAGTAATCGGTTCCACCCCCTTAACCTTAGTTCTAAGATAACTGATGTATATAAACATGAAAACTTGGCTCTGTAAAGTTGATTCGATTGAGCCTGTACAAATAAATGAATATTTAAAAAAAAAAAAATCGGTTTTAAAAAATAAAAAAAAAAAAAATAATGGAGGAAAAATAATAAAAAAAAAAAAAAAAAAAAAAAAAAAAAAAAAAAAAAAAAAAAGACGAAAAAAATAATAAATAATAAATTTTGTTGTTGTTTTTTTTTTGGTGTTTAAAAAAAAAAGGCGGGTTTTTTTTTTTTTTTTTTTTGGGGATGTTTTTTAAAAAAAAGGGGGGGAGTAAAAAAAAAAAAGGAGGGGGGGGGTTTTTTCGGGAGGGGGGGAAAAAAAAAGAGGAGGAGAAAAAGAGATAAAGCTTGCTTCAGATAGAATTGGATCAAAAACAATTGCCTGTATTTCAGTTATTTATTATTGAATTCAAGATCTTTTTTTATACAAATGTAGCGTTTCCTTCATACTTTTAAGAAAAAATACGGATAAAATTATTCGTCACGGTTTCGAAGGAGTTCTCGAATTTTTCCTGTAACACGGCTCATTAGGCGACGCACACCTTCTTCGTCCATCGTTTTAGCTATCTTATTCCAGCAGGTCTGATTGATGTCTTTGACAACCTTTCCCTTTGCCTTAAGTCTCCTCTTCATGATTGCCCAGTATTTCTCAATAGGGCGGAACTGGGGGCAGTTGGGTGGGTTAAGGTTTTTCGGAACAACCTGGACCCCTTTCTCTGCATACCATTCTTGAACGACTTTGCTGTAATGACAGCTTGCCAAATCTGGCCAAAACATTACGGGATGGTCGTGGGATCGAATGAACGGCAAAATTCGTTTTTGGAGACACTCTTTTTGGTATAGTTCCGACGTCATTGTCTTATTTGTAACAAAAACTTTCGTTTTTTTGCCACAGCTGCAAATGCCCTACCAAATCATGAATTTTCGTGCAAATTTGTCGGCAAAAACAAATTTAAATTTGGCTGGAACATCCCCCCGAGCCGTTGCCAAGTAAAATTTTGGACCTGGGATTTGCCCGAAGTCAGCCTTGACATAGGTTTCATCGTCCATCAGAAGACACCCGTTGAACTTGGTCAGCACCTGGTCGTATAGCTTCCGAGCACGGATTTTGGCCACACTATTCTGTTTTATGGTCCGATTTGGCTGTTTGCTAGCTCGATACGACTTGATTCCTTCCCGGAGTCGAGTTCTCCTCACGGTACTATGGGCAGCACCGAATTTTCTGGCCAAATCACGGTCCGACAGATTGGGATTCCTCTTAATCGTCTTCAAAATCTTACCACGCAGTTTCCGGTTGACAGTTCCACTCCGACGATTGGCTTGAGGCTTCCGAATCGTCGTCAATGTTTCCTCATACCGTTTGATAACGCACCATACGGTATTTCTGGGCAATTTCAGCTGTTTAGCTAGCCTAGATGCAGACCACAATGGATTTTCCAAATAACTGTGCACAATTTTTTCCCTTCTTTCGGCTTCCATGTTGATTGTTTACAAAGTACAGTCGATTTGCGGAATGTCAAAAATACATACATAAAGCTGACAAAATTCCCGACACGTGGGCGCCAAGAACTTCCAAATCCGTCCACCAGGAGCGCCACAATATGTTCCAAAAGTTTGTTCCAATTCTAAATGAAGCAAGCCTTAGGATCCGCAGGTGTATCTAGCGCTTTTATTCATCAACCATTTTCATTCAAATTAGATCTCGAAGGTAGCCACATTTCGTCAAGTGGTGAATCGCCTGTCACCTGAACCGATGCCCTCTACCGGAAAACCGATGTTATGCTCGGAAGTGGATGTAATCGTACCGACACTGCAGATTATATTCAAACAAGGTGCTGGTGAAACGAAAAAAATTCCGGCTGTGTATGATTCGGATGCGAGTGACAAGACGGAAGACTCCAATATGTCCAACGGTGCGGAATATGGACAAAAATGGCGATAATTCGGATAATGGCGAAGTTAAGAATTGATGGTAAGTAAACAAGGTGAAAGCAATGCAAACCCACCAGCACCTCATCTGGGTGAAGTAGTGGTGGATGATCTTCGTTTGCTAGTGAGCGGCTGGTGCTGGCGAGGGTGACGATGGTGACGGTCGCAAGGAAGAAGAGTTTCCGCTTCCGTTCAATATTAAGGCCGAAAAGGATGAGAACGAAATGAAAAAGAAGGATGAATCGACGGCTTCGGAGAATATCTAAGTATAAACTGAACAACCGGACGAAGAAGCCACTGGCTGAAACACATTTCGATTCAAATAGAAATAAAAGCAACATTTTGTTTTTATTTCCGCTGTAGCTCTTCTTTTTTTTCATTAAATAATATCTGAAAATTAAAATTATTTTTACATTGCTCCCTTTACGTCGCGACTACACAGTACGTCGCAACGATTCACGTTGTCTCGATGGGTTACGTTGTCTCGTTTACATCGAACAAATTACATCGATAAGCAGTGCATCATTTTATTGTGTACATCGAGACAACCTAACATTACACAACCGATGGAATGACCTATGTGCATCTGATTCTGTGTAATATTCAACAACTTTACTTGCTGTGTGGTTTCTGTGTTTACAGTGAATACTCATCTGCCTTCCGGAAACTTCAGGAACCTTGTTCCGTATATGTTGGGGGGGGGGGGGCAATCTTTTTCGCGTGGGGGATATTTTCCGCCCGCCCCTAAGACTTTTTTTTCTTCTTGGGGGGTGGTTTTGGTTTTGTTGGGGCCCGCGGGGGGGGGAAAATGGGGGGGCCCTCTTTTTTTTTTTTTTAAAAAAGGGGGGGGGGGGGGGGGGGGGTGGGTGGAAAAATATTTTTTATTTTTTTGTGGGGGGGCCCCCCTTTCAATTCCAGGCAATGAGAAGGCGGACTCTCTAGCAAAGGTGGGCGCAAAAGAAGGCGAGATTTTTGAATGAAGAATTTCACATGATGAATTTTTCCCATTAGTACGTCAGAGTTCTCTTTAAAGTTGGCAAAACGATTGGACAAGTAATTCTCTTGGGCGGTGGTTACATTCCATTATTCCAAATATTACGTCGAGATCGTGGTTCAAAGGTCTGGATGTAAGTCACGGTTTCATTCGTGTGATGTCAAGACTTGTCCAACCACTACTCGCTAGGCGAACATCTCTACAGAATTAACCTCGTCGATAGCAATGTATGTAGGTGCAGAACCGGTTATGATGACATCGATCACGCAGTTTGGCATTGCCCGGGTAATGATGCCTCCAGCGCACGACTATTGGATACCTTAGTGGCCCGAAATAGACAACCCTCCTGCGAGGTAAGAGATGGTTTGGGAATGCGTGATCTCCCCTACATGCAAGCGATTTACGAATTCCTTTGTTTGTCTGATCTAAGAGTGTAATGTCATCACCCCCTCTCCTCCAGCCTAGTAAATTCACTGCCATTCCCAACAAACATCGGTGTTGAATTAGAGCTTGTTCAAACAAATTTGGAGAAGCTATTCAGCTATTCTAGAAGAAATAGCTGAATAGCTTCTCCAAATTTGCTTGAACAAGCTCTAATTCAATACCGATGTTTGTTGGGTTGTGTCCCAGTTATACTATCCTTTTTTTCAGTGCTACTTGTACCTGCCCAGCAAGCAGTGGTCACCCATCTGCGGTTTAGTTCCTGAAACGGACTACAGGGACCGTGGATTTGGTAGATGTCGCAACCATGAGCAGCAAATAATACCTTCAATAAGTTACCTGCCTAGCCCCTTCCAAACGATAATGTGACCCATTAACCTCGAGCTAGCCACGAGTAATTGGCACCCCATTTTACTAAAATTGAAAAATTATACATTGTAAATAACAATATTGAATATCGGCTCCGTAAAGTGTTACACACGCCTGAGCCTAACAAATAAACGAACTAATTAAAAAAAAAACTAGCAATTTGAAATGGGTTCACTGTTGTAGAACCCCTAGGTTCGAAGTACACCTTACAGATTGCACTTTGCAATACACTCTTGCGCTTTTCGGTACTAATATTTTTGTTTTTGTTTTGATTCGCTATGTTATTTTGCCAGAACATTTGAGGGTGTGTTATACACACATATTCAAGTCTTTAGGTTTAGAACAACATTTGGAACTGCTGCTGAAGAGAGGGTATGTTTGTTATATATTTTCCCAAGAGAAAAAATTATAACTGACACATAAAATTAATCTAGAACTACAACACTCCTGGAGATGCTCTAATAATTCGCCCTCAATAACGTAACTCACACTAACACACCCTCAAATATTCTGTCAGAAGATCATAGCGAATCAAAACAAAAACAAAGATACTAGAACCGAAAGGCATCGAAAAGCGCAAGATTTATTGCAAGGTGAAGACTGCAAGGTTTACTTCAAAACTTGGGGTTCTACAACATTGAACCAATTTCAAATCGCTAGTTTCATATTGATTGTTGGTAAAACTTCAGTTATAGGTAATTTAAATATTGAAAAAAAAATTTCACGCGGCTTTCCTCCGAGCAAAGGTAGAACCACGGCGGTTCCTCAACCACGGTTGTTCGTTTCGAAAGTGTTACATCGCGTTGCATTTTGTGAACACTACGACAGTCGTGCAAGGTATTGTACACAATGAATCTGAGAATAATTGAAGGTTATTGATTGGCCATAGAAATAGTTTAAACAACGATTTTTTTTTTTTTGCTTTTTTTACTTAGGTACTTCATGAAAAAGATTTACATTTAAGGCGGGATGAAGCGGATGTCAAAATTCATATACTATATGTATTTACTATCTTGTTACGTGAGAGAGAGAGAGAGAGAGAGAGGGAGTTGAAAATTTCTGAAAATTGCGTTGAAAATTGCCGAAAATTGCGTTATGTATTAGATAAAAATTCTTATTATTAGATGTAATTTTTTTTTTTTTTTTTTTTAAAAATATTATTTTTTTTTTTTTTTTTTTTTTTTTTTTTTTAGAAATTCGTTTCGAGGGGGTTTTTTTTTTCCATTTTTTTTTATATTAGGGGTATTCCTAGAAAATGTCGTATTTGCAGACAACTTCATATCTATTGTTCTGACATGAATTTTGACATTGACAGCTATCACATCCGAAACTTCATTCTATTCTCTAGTTATTTCAGTGTAAGTTACGCATCATTAGTGAAAGTAAACAAGTTTTTGTGAAGCCGAAAAATGTCGAAATTCGAGCCATCAAAGCAGCATTTGCGGGAAGTTTTAATTTTCCTGTTTAATTCGAAGAAAAATGCATCTCAAGCATGTGAATTGCTCTCCGAAACATACCCGGACTACAAAATCGACGTTCGAATGTGTCAACGTTGGTTTGCACGCTTTAAAAGTGGTGATTTTGTCACTGAAGACAAGGAACGCCCCGGCCCGGTCAAAAAGTTTGAAGACGTCGAATTGGAAACTTTGCTCGACCAAGACCCCTCACAAACGCAAAAAGAACTTGCAGCAGCATTGAGAGTTAACCAACCAGCCATTAGTAAGCGTTTGAAAGCATTGGGAATGATTCGAAAGGTCGGTCATTGGGTGCCATACGAATTGCGGCCGAGAGACGTTGAGCGCCGTTTTTTCACATGCGAAGAGCTGCTTAAACGGCACATACGGAAGGGTTTTTTGGATCGAATTGTGACTGGTGACGAAAAGTGGATCCATTACGACAATCCAAAACGTAAGGCAACGTATGGATACCCCGGTCATGCCACAACATCGACGGCCAATCCCAATATTCATGGCCAGAAAATCATGCTGTGTATTTGGTGGGACCAGCTGGGTGTGGTCTACTATGAGCTGTTGCAACCAAAAGAAACCATCACGGGCGAAGTCTACCGGCGACAACTGATGCGTTTGAGCCGTGCATTGCGTGAAAATCGGCCGCAATACGCTAAAAAACACAACAAAGTCATTTTGCAACATGACAATGCTCGGCCACATGTTGCACAGCCGGTGAAAACATACTTGGAAACGCTCAAGTGGGATGTCCTACCCCACCCGCCATATAGTCCGGACATTGCGCCATCCGATTACCATCTCTTCCGATCGATGCAACATGGCCTGGCTGACCAGCACTTCCGTAATTATGACGAAGTCAAAAAATGGATCGATTCGTGGATAGCCGCCAAACCAGCATCATTTTTCCGAGAGGGTATCCGTCAACTACCACAAAGATGGGAAAAAGTTATAGCTAGCGATGGCCAATACTTTGAACAATAAATGTATAACCATTTTTTCACAATAAAGCATCAAATTTGCAAAAAAAAAAAGACATTTTCTAAGAATACACCTAATATAATATCGTATCGGTTTGCTATTATTGTGTCAATTATTGTTAGGAAAAAGATCTTCATTTTTGTAAAAAAAAATTTCAAACTAACTCTGCTGCAATAAATTTTCTAATTTAAATATTAATTTATCAATTTGCCCTCTGAATAGCAAACGAATGGTTATTTCTTACACTTGCTTGATCGGACAACTCCAATTCAGGTCTATATGGGTAATGGATGTAGAAGAGATCATTTTTCATCATTTTTTTGCGCATACGATGAGGTCCTTCAGTTGAATCTAGTGCCCATTTTGTGAAACTGACCGTTCCTTTCGGTCCCCAGAGTCCTCTTTCTCTAAATAATTCAGCTTTAGATTGAAGCCATTCTTGGTACACGTATTGTTGATTATGTTGCGCAATATGAACTTGTTGAAAATTTCGTAGTTCCCAGAACTCCTTTACTAAACCTAATTTAACAAGGTTCAACTGATACATTGTTTCCGCACCAATTTCAGATTTTTCTTTATTTTGATCACTTTTTCTCCCTTTAGTGCGAGTTGCAAGTCTGGTTAAGTTTCCCGTTACTTTTTGAATTTTTGATTGAATATTATTATGCAACTCCCAAGGTATTCTATCCTGAGCTCTTTTTTCTCCGTCTATGTAGGTAATCCAATGTTTTTTAGCAGATTCCAGGATTTGCTCTCTCGTTATTGTCATGTCCGGTGCCTTGGTATTATTTATTGGATGATTTAGACTTATTTTGAAAACTTCTTCGATGGCTGGCTTCTTACAAACATATAGCTCTTCCCATACTCGCAGTGCGGCGTTTCCTACTAAATTTGTTCCTTGATGCTGGTTAAGTGATTTATTCCCACAATCATTTGAGTTATTAGTTGTATGAACATGCCAAGTTGTTGTGCGATCAATGTCCTTTGTATCTGTAGTATCTAATGGAATGCAATCGTTAGCAGCTAGCTGCATTAAACAAAATGTCAGACATCCGGTAAATTCTAGTTCGTGGTTTCCAGCCCCAAAAATTATCAGCCTATTTGTTGTCAATTTGTGAAGCGCTTCCATAACCATCATCTGATCTGGAACAGCTTCAGTCGGTCGTGATAGTAGGTATAAAATGCAACGATTCAACGAATGATACAAATTATCCAGTAAAAACCCACTTGGCCGTCTTCTTGCTTGTATTATTAGTTTTATAATAAATTCAAAAATATCATGTGGATTTTTATTGAGGCTTTCTTGCCACAGTTTATCAACTATTCTTGCTGTCAGATAAAACACATTTGGTGCTATGTTTTGAACATGGCTATTAAGTATCGGAACAACCGGAAGAGCAGCTTGTTCTCCTATCAAAATTTCAGCGGCTAGTAAATGATCCACAAGAGTTGTTATTATTTCTGTCAAGAATTCACTTCTCGAATCAAATGAACTATTTTCGGGATGAGCATCTAAAATATAATCTACAACTGGTGTACATTTGCCACTATACGCCAAGCTTAGCGAATCCACAGCGATGACACGCAGGAAATCAATGACGAATTTGCGTACGGGATGTTCTATAAGATGTAGATCCTTTTTATCTGTAATACGTTTTTCAAGCTCTCTGTAAGATACCAACTCTCCCGAAGACGAAGAGAGGCTTTCGTTTTCAATATCTTTGGATCCGTAAGGAAAAATTATGCTGATCAATGAAGTTGTTACTTCAGCTGACATTACAACAGGCATAAAATCAGGCAGATTGTGATACAGAGAGAACAAAACTTGCACCAATGTAACAGGATGGTTTTGCAACCATTCGGGATTGTTTGTTGATTGCGATATTTTTCTTATTATGTTCAAGAGAATACAAACCGCTTCCAGGCATACTGATATTTTTGATGTTTGTGAACCTAGAAGTAAGAAAATACGTTATTTACAAGCAGCCCGTACGAAACATAAAAATACAATCATATGTAATGAAAAAAATACAAAAGAAAACTATGCACAGAGCCTTTTACGAAAGGATTCTGATCTTCTGAATGAAATTCGACAGCAAACTGTAATGTGAAAAGCAACATCTACATAGACACGGAGGAAAAACAACAATGTTTTGTTTAAAAATAAAATAATTTATTGGTTTGTAGCGTCAATAAGTTGTTTGAATTTTTAATATTCAAGAACAATCTTTCAATTTGAGTTTGAAACAAACATAAACATGATTGTTTCTACATAATACTTATGACAGACACACAACGCTGACCGTTGTACAAACTGTCAAATACTTTAATCCGGTACAGAAAAACATGTACTAGACTAAAGGAGTACAACCCAACAAACATCGGTGTTGAATTAGAGCTTGTTCAAACAAATTTCGAGAAGCTATTCAGCTATTCTAGAAAAAACAGCTGAATAGCTTCTCCAAATTTGCTTGAACAAGCTGTAATTCAACACCGATGTTTGTTGGGAATGCTGTACGTTGTATCAACAATCAATATGCAACTAGCGATTTGAAATTGGTTCACTGTTGTAGAACCCCTTGGTCCGAAGTACAGCTTGAAGCCAGCACCTAACTATACATATTTGCGCCTTTGTTTTGATTTGCTGTGTTATTTTGACAGAATATTTGAGAGTGTGTTCGTGTGAGTTCATTATGAGGGGCGTATTATTAAGCCTGGGACCGAGCTTGGGACCGATGTGCTAGTACTGACTGAGCCAAGAAAAAAATCGTATTTGTTCGGGACCTACTGGTCTTAGAGTTAGTCTATGGTTGTATGTCTGTCCCAGGCATAAAACAATACCACACACTTAGAAAATAATACCGAACTCAGTTGAATTTCAACCGAGTTTTTATCTGCTGAATGCCTGGGACAGACATACAACGTACAGCGTTGTACCGTTGTACCAGCGGGTGGATAGTCATGAAGGAAATGAATATATTTTTTGGCTCAGGAAGTACTAGCACATCGGTCCCAAGCTTAATGATTCGCCCCTAAGACCGTAGCTCACACCAATAAACTCTTAAATATTCTGTCAAAATAACGTAGCGAATCAAAACAAAAACAAAGATACTTGTACCAAAAGGAACTGAAAGGCGCAAGAGTGCAGACTGCAAAGTGTATTTCGGAACTAGGGGTTCTACAACAGTGAACCAATTTCAAATCGCTAGTTGCACATTGATTGTTGGTTGTACCAGCGGCTGGATAGTCATGAAGAAAATGAATTTATTTTTTGGCTCCGGAAGTACTAGCACACCAGTCCCAAGCTCGGTCCCAAGCTTAATGATTCACCCCTAATAAGGTAAGTCGCATCAACACACTCTCAAATATTCTGTCAAAATAACATAGTAAATCAAAACAACAACAAAGATACTAGTACCGAAAAGCGCAAGAGTATATTGCAAGGTGCAGACTGCAAGGTGTGCTTCGGACCTAGTGGTCACTATCCCAGATGATAACCCTGGAACGTACATACGAGTGCTGGACAATATTGTGAACAGAGATCCCCAGTTGATAATGTGCGTTGTCTCCAACAACAAGGCAGATCCGTACACTGCCATTAAGAAGAAGTGTTGCGTCGATCGTGCCAACGCAGGTCATGGTTCGGAGGACGATCACACCCAAGAGTAGCAATGTGCGGACGCTCATATCCGTCGCAATCAAGGTCGTCATCCACATAAACTGCAAACTGGGTGGTATCAGCGGGGGTGGATAGTCATGAAGAAAACGAATTTTATTTTGACTCAGGAAGTACTAGCACACCGGTCCCAAGCTTAATGATTCGCCCCTCAGACCGTAACTCACACCAATACACTTTCAAATATTTTGTCAAAATAACACAGCGAATCAAAACAAAGCCAAAGATACTTGTTCCAAAAGGTACTGAAAAGCGCAAGATTGCATGACAAGGTGCAGCCTGCAAGGTGAACTTCGGAACTAGGGGTTCTACAACAGTGAACCAATTTCAAATCACTGCTTGCACATTGATTGTTGGTGGTATTCCATGGAAGGTCAAGATTATCGAACATTCGCACGGCGAAGAAATCAGCAATTATTTGCGACTTAACACCAAACCGCTCAACGAATATCGTTGAAAGTTTAGAGAACTACCGAAACGAATCATCTTCTGCCGGGCTGGCGTCGTCGAGGGTCAACTGCATTACGTGTTCGAACACGAAGTCATATCGGTTGTGGAAAAACTGAACGAATTGTATCGATCGGCTGGATCCGATCGCGATGCTCTGTTCACCATCGTCGAGGTCAACAAACGCATTAACACTAGCTTTTTCGATCGCAGGGAGAGTTCCAAGCCCGGAATTATAGTGGACAAACGTTGTCACGCCGACTCGTTATTTTGTTCTGTTCATTAAATTTTCAGGGCACATTACGCAACATGTTCGCCTTAAGTCCATGTATTCTTTGAATATTCTTATTTTTTTGGAGTACAACCAAACACAAATTTTGTTATTGTTCTTATAAATATTCTTGAAATAACTTGTTCGTATTGGTCTGGTTCATCTGGACCAATTTTAAGGATAATTTAATTACTGGCAAATTCGGTACATTTTATTAATTCAGAATCATCTGTATCGACTGAGTGTGCACTCACATATAGTTAAAATAAATACTTTCATTCATATAAATTTCATTAAGAACTTAAGATAGACTATAGGCAATGGCGTTTTGTTTTCCGGGCCGGTATTTAATCTCGTAGTCGAACTCGCTTAGCGAAAGACGTAAATGAACTAGTCTATTATTGGTGTCCTTCAAATTGAATCGATATGTTTTAGGTTAGTGGTCTGTATAAGACATAAATTTTCGTCCATAAATATACGGTCGAAAATACTTGCAAGCCCAGACGACTGCTAACAATTCTTTATCGATTGCAGAGTACTTCTCCTCTGACTTTTTCAGTATTCTAGAAGCGAAAGCTATTGGGTTAAATTTGTTAGAGGTTTTGCTATCTTAGCAAAAGTTCCTATGTTCCTCAGAGTTGATGGTGCATTTTAAAGATCGAAGGGCATTCGCAAAAACTCGTAGTGTTCGTTTTCAACACTGAATGCTGTTTTTGGGATGTCTGTCTTCTCTATTTCGACTTGGTGGAAGCCAGAAGCAAGATCTAAGTACAACGAACTAGCTTATCGAGTTTGTCTGTAATGTTTGGTATCAGATAATGATCATCGATCGTTTTTTCATTTAATTTTCTGTAGGCTATTATGAGTGCAGTGTGGTAAAAAATGAGCCAAGGAATTCGCCACCTCCAATCAATTAAAAGAATGGGATGGATAGACTAGGAAAGCTTTTTTGAGAAATTTATTATTTGCCTTATTGGCCAGCTTTGGAGCAAAATACCACGATTGAATGCTCGCTGAGGAACCAGGACGTGCCTGAAGGATTCAACATCAAAGTGAAGGTCGCAGGAATATTGGAGAAGATTGAAGCTGGTAGCAAGCATGCAAAAAAGGACATAGTTGACTTTATGACCGTTCTACATGGGTTCAACGTGGAATGAATTCACTTCAGTTAAAGTAGGTATCGTTTGATTGTATTTTTCTTAAGAAATAGTTCAGTATGTACAGGGGGTAGACAAAATAACTAGCATAGGCAAATTTATGGTATAAGCATTCGACGGAAAAATTAATGTTTTTTTTATAATAAAGTAACGGGAACGGCTCCCGGGCTGGCTCCCGGATACTGGAGATATTCCGGGTTTCCGGAGGGGACGTTTCACATGTCGATTTTCTGGTGAAATTTTGTACAGAATGCCGTTTAGTTGATTTAGTTGTTGTTTAAGTTGTTGATTAAAATATACCGTTGGTACCAGGAAAATCAGGTATTGAAAAATGTCCGGCGTTTTGTGAAAGGTATCCGGTACTGGGAGATCGCTCCATATTAGATTTAAACATTATTATATTTGCCTTTGAGACGTTTCTGATCAGCTTATTTTTCGACTTATGCATGAATTTTGACAGTATTTAGATACACAACAGCTGTGAGAGGCAACATCAATATGGGGACGTACGCTAATTTTGTAAGGGAGGTCATTTAGTGGGGGGGGTTGGCTATCATTTTCTTACAACCCATACATTTTTTTCGAGTTTGTATGTAACAAATTTTACAAGGGGGAGGGGGGTCAAGAATTACAAAAAAATGCCTTCCGTAATAAATGTACGGCCCCTGTCATCAAAATTTGTCCGGCCTTTGAAGCCTCACGGAGAAAAAACAGTCCCGTTTGAAACAACAAACTATGTGGTATGTGTCCCTTGACTTAGCCTATTATGCAACGATCGTTTACATTTTTTATTATAACTCATAAGGTTTTGAAGCTATAAGCGGTATTCAACTAGCTATACGCTTGCTAAGATAAGTTTGATAAGACATTTGGTAATATGTATCAGGAAAAGTTACACAACTCTATTTATGAAATCAGAAAATTTCGAGGGATATGGATTTAATGTCGGTCTATAAGCACCAAATTGGGTCTATTCATGGATGCAACTTCGTCCCATTCGATGGATTTATTACTAAATGCAGTCTTTGTACGGTTTTTTTTTATAATTCTTTGAATTAAACCATTGCCAGCTGTATTCGCTTTACTTAACACAAAACTTCACAAAACAAACTAAAATAAAACTGCTTTGAAACACTTAAGTGATGTTCATATTTGATTTATCAGCCATTCAATGATGAAAACATTATAATTCACTATACAATGATTTAGTTCCTGCGGTTTGTGATAAGATGAGCCACTTGAATATAAACAACCGCAAACTCATGCATTTACACTTCAAGTTTTACCAATAACAACCTTTTTACTACGTTATTGATACAACAGGCCATAGTTGGGAACATACAAAAAAATATGTCTCCAACATTGGGTCTACGATTTTCTTGTAAAGTGATTGTTATTTTAGCTATGTGAACAGTTAGTTTGTAACGTTTAACTATTTTCTGTACATCCAGACTGCATTAATTGCTTTATCGATTCAATTAAACCAAATTTGGATCACTTGAAGATCGTGTAGATCATCTGTTCAGCTTAACCAGTGAAATCATGATGCCCCAAAAGTTCAAGAAATCAAAAATTAGGCGGAAGTGAACAACTTTAAGCTGATTAATATTGTTTCAATTGCTTCGGCTTACTTCGGTCGTCCTAATAACAACATGATTTTGTTGATTATCGCTTAATTAATGACCTATTTGGAACATAGGCCGAATGAAGGTGATATGCTAACATTACATTCCGTTACCCTATCCAAACTAAAAAAATAGTTGTTTTAAAAATCTGTTTTGCTGTTTTAAGCGAAACAAACAGGCAGGATGGTTGTTTTTACCTTAAGATATTACCACAGAACAATACAAATTATGGTTGTTCTAAACTATCATAATTGTTGTTTCCACCTTGAAAGAGGTTTATTATTACCAAAACACAGGTTGCGGTGAATCGGAAACTAATTAAAATTTTAGATTGATTCAACTAAAGCGGCGGTAAAATCAAACTGATATATTGTTTGGAGAAAAAAACAACTAAAAAATTAGTTTGAAGTAAACTATTTTTTTCGGTTATTTCATTTTCCGTCAGGTCCGGGAAGAATAAAGAGGTGTCGCTCGTCATGTTTTGGATGAAAGAAAGATCTGGCCACATCCAGAACCCTTCAGAGGAACCTGTTCCAGGAAAATGGCCATATCTCGGCCATTTTAAGGACGATTTTTGAGTTCAACGAATCATTTGCTAAGAAAATGTTACCGCTTTTTGCGTATTTACTAGTAAAAAGGATTTCTAAACGGCATCCTGTACAAAATTTCACCAGAAAATTGACATGTGAAACGTCCCATCCGGAAACCCGGAATACCTCCGGTATCCGGGAACCATGGCCATTCCCGTTGCTGCATTATAAAAATACATCACGTTTCCCGTCAAATGCTTCTAAGAGAATTAAAATCGGTCAATATTTCGTGAAGTTAGAGCACTCCAAAGTTGACCACATATTTGCCTATCCTAGTTATTTTGTCTACCCCCTGACATCTCACAGACGACACATCTTCAATCCAGTCGATGTCCAGCATCCTCCACTGAATACTTTGTTGCTAATCTGCGTTACATCAGAAACGATATCGTCTAATCCAAAAGAATCCGTTGATGCACTTGGTGCCACCTGTGATTGTTTCTACCGGAACGTAATTATCTGCTTTATGTTTAGCATGCTTTTTTGCTTGACGCTGAGCTGGCTCTCCTAGAGTAGGGACACCCATTCCGGATTCAATCAGCTGCAGTTAATATGCATCGTTAAAGAATGTTCTTTCATTTCATACTTGAAATATTAATCATACCTGAGAAATATTGGTCGTAATCTAGTATACACGGCACTTTGACAGTCTGAGAAGCTGGTTCTCTAGTACGATAGTGATCCATAATTTTTTTTAAAGTTTCTACGGCACAACTACGTCCGTCCCTTTGGGTCCATGGTTGTACTCCTTTAGTCTAGTACGTGTTTTTGTGTACTAGATTAGAGCAATTGACACTTCGTACAACCACGGACTAATTACGGACTTCGGACAGGCGATTTATGCATGACGCACTTGGTCACAATTTTCAGTGTATCAAGTTCCATGTATACTAGAATATCAGTATCAGAGCAGTACTAGAAAAAGATAGCAACACTTCTTTCGAGTTTTTTTTTTTCAGCTTCAAACACTGTTTCTTATCAAAACAACGTCAACCGTTTTGCGTTCTTATTAAATTTTGTAAAATGAGAAATGTACAGTGTGTCTCACAAAAGGTGTCACCTTTTTCAGTCTTGGTTTATCTCAGCTGGGTAATTTTAACAGCGGAATTCATTATACCCGTTTTGAGTGTATTCTTTTGACAGCTTATCGCTGAAGATAAATAAGTGATTCCGTTTGTTTATATTTATCAGCTACCATAGAAGCCATACGGGAGCAAGTTTTAAAATTACTTTCGCAAAAGCTTAGACCGTGTCAGATTTTCAATAGCCTTAAGCAGTTCGGAGTGAGTAAGCGTTTTCTTTTTCGTACCTTGAAACGGTTCAAGGAAACTGTAAATGTCCATATTCAACACAAAGGAGGTTTCAGACGAACTGCCAGAACGAAGAAAAAGATCAAATGTGTGAGGAAGCGAATAAGACGTAATCCGGCCGTATCTGGCCGTTAATTGAGTTTGCTCAAATGTCCCCTGCTTAAATGAACAGGCTCCTCAGACTTGATCTGGAATGCAAGCCGGACAAGAAACAACGGGTTCACGGGTTGACGGAGCGTCAAAATCAAGCCAGGGTCCAAAGAAGCAAAAATCTTTTGGTTCGGCACGGTGACTGTGAGATTTTATTTTCTGATAAAAAGCTTTTCATCCTTCAGGACAGTCATAATCAACAAAATGATCGTGTGTATGGCAAAAATCTTGCCAATATTCCAAGAGATAAACTAGCTGTAGAGCTGCAGAATGTATCGAAAATCATGGAATGGGGCGCCGTTTCACGAAAAGGAACACTTCCTCTTCTTTTCATGCTGTAACGCTGTATGGGAATACACCACATTGTTTCCAACAGGACTCAGCTCCAGCTCACAAGGCAAAGAAGAGACAAGCGTGGTGCGCGGAAAATTTGCCCGATTTCATCACAAGCGAAGAATGGCCTGCAACTTCACCGGATCTCAACCCACTTGACTACTTTGTTTTGGGTTATATGCTTCAACATATAGGCCCTGCGAAAGGGCTTGCTTTAGATCGATTCAAGAAACATTTGGTCGATATTTGGGACCAAATTCCTCAGGAAATCGTGCGTGCCAGCTGCGATGGGTTTACAAAGCGTTTGCGCAAAGTTATCAAGGATAAGGGCGAGAGATTCGAATTGAATTAATATGGTTTATTTCTATAACATGTATACTTCAAATGAAAACTGAATGCTATGATTTGGTTGATTTGTTTTGCTGTAATCCCATTTTGTTTTAGTGACACCTACTGTGAGACACCCTGTACAGTCGGTGACGGGGCGCTAGTTCTCCACAAAACTATAAAGCTTTCAGGATGTTCAATGGTGATACCTTCGGTTTATAAGCGAACAATATCGTCAAACATTTAATAGTGTCTTATTTATTTTTTAAAGGTTTCCTTCGGCCACACGGGTGTGTTTATCGTCTCATGGAAAATTGGGCCACGCTTGGAATGACCTCCAGTGCACCAGAACTTGCTGCTGGTTATCACAAGGGCATTCGACTCCTCCACAGCACCGTAAGTTTCAAAAATAGGGCGTTTATAAATGATATAATTAACTAAAATATTTTAGTGGTGTTCAAGGCGGCGAGCAGGCGGACTGGACATCTCATTTTCGGAACAATCCTTTGTTTGATACGGTTTGATTTGGTTGGCACACTGGTATGGACTTTGTTATACCGAATCGTGCGCAGCACGAGGCCAACGACTTCCTCGGCTGTACATCCTAGAACGTACATCCGAGCGCTGGCCAATATTGTGAACAGAGATCCCCAGTTAATAATGTGCGTTGTCTCCAACAACAAGGCAGATCGGTATACTGTCATTAAGAAGAAGTGTTGCGTCGATCGTGCCGTTCCAACGCAGGTCATGGTTCGAAGCCAAGGTCGTCATCAAGATAAACTGCGATCTGGGTGGTATTCCGTGGAAGGTCAAGATTCCCCTCAGTGGTCTGATGGCGATCGGTTTTGATGTTTGCCACGATGCTAAGAATAAATCCTAGTCGTTTGGAGCTATGGATAATGACAACAAAAATACACCCAAGTTGTATTCCACCGTTATCCAATCAGCAATTGTTTGCGACTTAACACCATCAAAGCGCTCAACGAATATCGTAGAGATTATAGAGAACTGCCGAAACGAATCATCTTCTCCGGTATGGCGTCGGCTAGGGTCAGCTGCATTACGTGTTCGAACTCGAAGTCAAATCGGCTGTGGAAAAACTGAACGAATTGTATCGATCAGCTGGATCCGATCAGGACGCTCTGTTTACCTTCTTCGTGGTCAACAAACGCATTAAAACTCGCTTCTTCTATCGCAGGCAGAATCCCAAGCCCGGAACTATACTGGACAACGTTGTCACTCTCCCGGAACGGTAAATTTAGGCACTTCACTGCTTATGTTGACTAAAAAACAGTTATTCCCTCTTTTAGAACGGATTTCTATATCGTCTCGCAATCGGTTCGCCAGGGAACTGTTTTACGCATCGCGTAGAACATCACCTACGGCACGTCCTGTCTGAAGATCGATCACTTGAAGATGTTGACCTACAAGCAGTGCCAGCTGTATTACAACTGGTCCGGAACGACCCGAACTATTATGACGACTCACACTTGGCCTTGGTTCTGTGCGCCGACTCGTGAGTTAGTTCAATCACGGGTTCCTCAGTGGTTCTTAAATTAAATCAATCATGAGTTTTTGTGAAATAAAAACTTTCTATGATTCGCATCTACTAAACTAGTTCGTAAAATCTCTATTTCGGTCTTTTATCCTTTCAGATTATGGGCTCTAAATATTTTACCTGTTCACGAATTTCATCCATAGGAATTCCAGCATTCTCGTCCTTCATCGTGCTGATTCGATATTCTCGGCATGCCGCTGCCTTCGGAAAGGGATTGATGTTGTCCCACCGAATGACAGCTCCACTGATGTAGTAGACGATGCGACTACTGTTGCGATATTCGGAAAAGTTGGCGTACTCATCGTGTTAAGTGAACTTTCTTCGCGTGAACCTCGTCTACCTAATAAAGAGCACGAACGTTACACTTCTGCTTCATCCTCGGCTTCATAACAAGACAAACCTTCCAAATAAAGAATAAATTCACCTTTACCTCATCACTTCACCTTATTTCTTAGGCTATAAAACTACTTCGGCTACGAACTTCATTGGAAGAGAATGCGAATGCCTGAATATATATTGCCTAGTTTTCATCTAAACTACCCAAACTAAAACAATTTTTTTTTTTGGCTCAGGAAGTACTAGCACACCGGTCCCATGTTCGGTCCCAAGCTTAATGATTCGCCCCTAAGACCGTAACTCACACCAATACACTCTCAAATATTCAGTCAAAATAACATAGCGAATCAAAACAAAGCCAAAGATACTAGTACCAAAAGGTACTGAAAAGCGCAAGAATGCATGGTAAGGTGCAGACTGCAAGGGGTACTTCGGAACTAGGGCTCTACAACAGTGAACCAATTTCAAATCGCTAGTTGCACATTGATTGTTGGTTGAAGTCTCTCGGTATTTTTTTTCCATTTTCACCTAACAAAAAAACACAATATGGAGAATTTTCGCAAAGAGACATTCAGGCCTTATCCAGTCAGCTAAAATATTCGAGTTTTTCGGTAGACATAGCCGTCACGGAATTGACTCGAAGAGAAATGATTGACGTTTAAGAATATTCAGCGAATGTTCGGTTCAGTTTACCGAGTTTTCTCGGTTTTCGTGTGCCGAACTCTAGAATATCCCTGCTTTATGCCTGGGACAGACATACAACGTACAGCGTTGTACTCCTAAAGTCTACTACGTATTTTTCTGTACTGGATTAAAGTATTTGACAGTTCGTACAACGGTCAGCGTTGTGTGTCTGTCATAAGTATTACCGAAATGTTCGGTTCATCTTTCATTTTTACCTGTCAAATAAATCATATAGTAACCAAAATTCGGGTTTGACTCAAAAAATACACCCGAAAACAGTTTATACAACAATTAATATGAAACTAGCGATTTGAAATTGGTTCAATGTTGTAGAATCCCTAGATCCGAAGTACACCTTGCAGTCTGCATCTTCCAATACACTCTTGCGCTTTTCGGTACCTTTCGGTATTAGCATATTTGTTTTTGTTTTGATTCGCTATGTTATTTTGACAGAATATTTGAGGGTGTGTTGGTGTGAGTTACGTTATTAGGGACGAATCATTAAGCTTGGGACCGAACTTGGGACCGGTGTGCTAGTACCTCCTGAGCAACAACATTTATTTATTCATTTTCTTCATGACTATCCAGCCGCTGGTATATATGAACGATTTATTCGGTTTCTTGTAGTCAACCGATGTGGTAGAAAAATGATCCGAGTTCGGTGTTATTTTCTAAGTGTGCAGGAAACAACAAAAATTAAGGTCGTTTCAAACCAACAAAAACTTAAAACTCAACTTCAATTTAACTCAAGTTCAGTTTATTTCCACTCATGAGGTCCAACTAAAATATAAAATTGATAGAACCAAAGCGCTGGTCAAATTAAGGTAAAATTTAGTTTGGATTTAGACTAAATTTCACATTGATTTATGAATTGGTTCCAAACAATAATTACGTGCAAGACGAGAAAAATTTTGCTCTGTCATTCTGTCCCGTTTTATTTTTAACGTTATATGAGATTTTAAAAGTGTATAGAGTAGTGTTAAACTTTTTATTTTAATGATGATTCGGTCAGAGTTGCTTGCGGTCCACTACGAGGCTTGTCTGGTGTGAAAACATAGTGCCCCGCAGGAGACGGAATTCCGGACGTACAGCCTTGCGGCAGGAGGAGCTCGTGTTCAGCCGCGTCACTCGGAGATGTTTGCTTCATGGTCTTTGAGCTCTTCAAGAACAGAATGTAATCTGGAGGACACACGGACCTGCTCTGGTTGCTCGATGTTATAACCACAGCAAAGGAATGTTCTGAGAATCCGGGTGAGCTCTTTCCACTTTATCCTTCTGTGTCCCACTCCCATTTTTTGAGAAAAGTTTCTGTGTAGCAAGTATATATATATATAAAAAAAAGTCCAAGAAGGAGAATGTGACTCGTGTCTTTACGAGTCATGCGGTCACAGAGGATCGCCAGCTGAACCATGGAAGCGCTGGTTGGCATAGCATGGGCAAGGTTGCCAATTTGACAGTATCGGGGAGAGGGGGCGTAACGGCGGATCGTGTAATTGGAAATTGTATATTTGTCATTTTGGTTTGATTGATGGTTGCAGTGGGCTATGGGAGTGTCTTTGCATTTCAGAACCATTTATCTTTAGTTCCGGGACCAACATGATGACGGGCATTGAACACTCAATCCGCATTTCAGCATTTCAGCATGACCTTTGCGTTGCGGTTGCGCTTTCGGACTTCAACTTCGCTTGAAATGCTTGTGGGAAAGTCGCGAATATTAAAATTACCGTTTCGTTTATGTATTTTTGTTTGAATTGTTTTCAAATCATACCATTGACAAAGTTAACAATTTTATCAGCTGTCCCCATTTCGGCAGTATTTTGAATATGTTTTTCTAACAAGATATTTGATTTTAGAGATGTTACTATTTGAAATTTTAATGGCATTAAAGCAAATAACTTTTTACAGACATTAAAAGTCAAAGCAAAACTCAAATAGGAGAAAACTCGGATGGCGAACTATCCATCCAATTGACACATAGAAAGTGATAAAATAAATTTAATCACACAGAAAATTGATTGTATACCTTACGACACAGTGTGGGGTTAATTTATAACTTTATTCGTTTCAGAGGATTAACCCTAGGATTGATCCAGGATACAACACCCATCCCAGTTTATTTTTTTTACTTTTTACTCATTTCAGAGAGCAAACAATGGCGCTTAAAGGTATGGAAATACCTTTGACTTTCTTAAAGAAGTCTAACAAATGGAGTGAAATTAACCTTCCCAACTACGTCACTCCCAACGATTCACCTAAACCTACAAAAACGAGACGGAAGGACGGTTGTACCCGTTTCCTCTTTTTACGATCCGAAAATATTCGTTGATAACTTATTCATCAAATGGATTATTTAATTGCCGTTTATTTTTGAATCTTCTTTTACCCCGAACGCTACACAGTAGGCACGGCCGTTTTAATATGTTTGTCATATTACATATATGCCACAAATATTAATGTTGCTAAAAGAAGATACTGGTTAAGTGTTTTCCAGGATGCTTTTCATTACTGGCTGTGTAAGCGTTAGAATAGAATAGAATAAAATAGAATAGAATTTTTCGATTGACTTTCGTGCCGTGCACATCGTATCCCGTACGTTCGTAGCGTCGCAACGTTGATGGCTCGTTGTTGCCTCCAAATAATAAGCATCATGAACAGCTTCGTCAAAGACATTCTTGAGTGGATTGAAGGCGAAGCTTCCTTGCTATCTTAAATCAATCGGCGGATGACCCTGACGTCGTAGGAAATTCAAACCGCCGTTCGATTGCTGCTGCCGGGAGAGCTAGCCAAACACACCGTTTCCGACCGAACCAAAGCCGTGACCAAGTAAACCAGCTTCATGACGATGTGACACGTCTTTCTTTGGTAGTGCTGGAGGTTGTGCTTCGGGGTGATCAGACGCGAAAAATATCGTTCATATGCCGTAATGTTTTCGACATTTGCAAATTTGGCAGTGTTGTCTACACACATAGGCCTATAAGAAACCGTATACAATTGGTGGTGAATAAAGCCCATCTCTTAGTTTAAAAGAGTCCCAAATGACTAAAACGTTTAGTGTATGGGAGTGAAATCTAGAATACAAAATTCACGAGCGTATAGTAACATTTTTAAGCGAACATTTAAGCGATCTAGGCTAAACATTGTTACGTAGTCCTACGTCGTCTTTACGAACAACCCCATTGGGCTGTCCTTGGTAGTTTTCGAAGCAATTAACAATAAAGTGGCCCCTCCGTGCAGCAATCATTTCCTTCGATGGATAATTTTCGGATAATAGGTCGGAGATTTGATCAGTGTTCTGCAGAGTAATTGTAAAAGTCTAATTCCTAAATGCAAATCGTCTAAATTTTTAGCTCACAATACCGGTTCTGATGCATTTGCTTTTTGTGAAACATGGCTCGCTTTAGAAATCGATCTTTCGTTTTAGAATTTATTCGTATATTATACGTCTTGATTGAGAGGATTCGCGTGGAGGAGGATTACTTTTGGAGATCAAAAAGTGCTACTCCTTCATAGTGTAAATTTCCTCAAATTTCAGGTATTGAAGTTGTCACATGTATTTGCATTGCTTCTGTGTATATTCCTCCTAGAGCCACAATCAAATAAAAAATAACTTTCAGATATTTGTTCGATCCTTCCTGCTCCGCGGTTGATCATGAGATATTTTAACTCTCACGGTACTGTACGATGACAACCGGTCTCCGTTGATATATTATCTTTGTGACAACTTCAATATGACAGTTCTTAACAATAGAGAAGTTACACGTTCGGCTAGTACAACTCACCCTTAGTTCAATCAATTCATTATCATTATCGTCATTATCGTTGGACCGCACATGTAGTATTCACGGTAGTATTCACTTGCCCATAAAAATTTCGATTGCCATCGGGTTCAATCCGTTGGCATCCATCACGTCGCGTATGATCTAACCCGCTATCGATTGGAAAAAGTTCAGGACAGCAAAAAATGAAGCCCTAACGACGGTATAAGCAGGGGCTGGATACCAATACATCCACAAGTCGTATAACAGTGTTTAGATTGTATTGTATAATTGTGACTTTAGTCGAATTCTGTTTAAGTTAAATCGTATAGAGTGCAAATTTTGGACTTACACACAATGTGCCATTTATCCATCGAATTGTGTCACAAACTAAATCGTATGTGGTCTCCACCTTTACACGTTTAAGCCATCTTTCTGCATTCTTTCCGATTTGTTTGTTTACATATAGGGTATGTGTCCCTTGACTCAGCCTAATATCACAGAGAACAGACGTTGATGTCCATATACCTTTTCTTGAAAAACGTGTGTAAAAGTTAATATTGGCAGCCGGACTAAAAATCAAGTGCAGAGATAAACAAACAAAAGTTTTCAGGTTATGTGCTAGGCTTTCTAATGATAAACATTCACATGACAGTTATCGCACAACTGCAGCGCTGCCTACCAGGAGCATAACTACATACATTTAAAACGTCGGTTTAAAGTTTTACACAAGTTGCAGACCGAAGATGAACGTCTGTTCTCTGTGCTAATATGCAAAAATCGATTACATTTTTTACTATAACTCGTAAAGTATTTCAGCTGGAAGCGATATTTAACTAGTTATACACTTGCTTAGATATGTTCAATATGCCATTTGGTAGTATGTATCACGAAAAGTTATACAACTCATTTTATAAAGTCAGAAACTTTCGAGGGATATGGATGTAATGTCGGTATTTATATGCGCCAAATTGGGTCTATTCATGGATGCAAGTTCGTCCCATTCAACAGATTTGTTATTAAATGTTGTCTTCGTGCGATTTTTTTTCGGATTTTCTGATTTAATGCGTTTCCAGCTGTATTCGCTCTACCCAACAAACAATTTCATAAATCAAACTATACTAAAACTGCTAAGAAACACTCAAGTGATTTTCACATATGATTTAGCGACCATTTGATAATCAAAACATTATAATTCACTCTACACAGATTTTGTTCCTTTAGTTTGTGTTAAGATGACCCATATGGAAAACTTTCAATCGAAACTCAGACATTTTTATTGTTAATTTTACCAATAACAACATTTTTACTACGATTTCCATATAACAGGCCATAGTTTGGAACGTGGAAAAAAATATGTTCCGAACATTGGGTCTATGGTTTTCTTGTTAAAGCATTGTTATTTTACCTATGTGACCTGTTAGTTTATAATGTGTGACTATTTTTTTGTACATCTTGGCTGTATTATTCGGTTTATAGGTTCAATTTCTGCAAATTAAGATCATTCGAAGATTGTGTAGATAATCTGTTCAGCTTAACCAGTAAAGTCATATTGTCTAAAAAGTAGAGGAATCTAAAATTAAGCGGAAGTGAGCAACTATTTATTGATTAATAATGTCTCAACTGCTTTGAAATAAATCGGTCATCCTGATAGGAATATAATTTTGTTGATTATCGGCGAATTAATGACATTTTTGGTACATAGACCGAATGAAGGTGCTAGGCTGACATTACATCCCGTTACCCTATGTTTATATATTATATAAACAACTTTCAATATACTTGCGTTTTGGTTGTCTGGGTAGTCAAGAAAAATGGATATAGTTTTGGGCTCAGGAAGTACAAGCACAACGGTCCCAAGTATAATGAATCAAACATGAAAAAATACCTCACAACGAACAATCCCTCAAATATTCTGTCAAAATAACACAGGAAATCAAATCAAAAACAAAGTTTCTAGTATCTAAAAATGCAAGAATGTATTGCAAGGAGCAAGGTGTACTTGGAATTACTGTGGTTCTAAAGCAGAGAACCAATTTTAAATTGCTTGCTGGTAGAAGGGCATCCACCGCTGGTGGATTAAAACTTCCTCTCCATCCGGATCTTATACAGCTCGCTTCAAACTCAAACTCGACCAGTTCCAGGAACGTCATTTTGCAGGAATCCTCCTTCTCCATGGTGGGATTAGCAATGCACCGAGGCCGTAAAAAGTCCGACGCATTTTGTGCCGGCACGGATGATTCCTCGCGAAACCACAAATTCGATAAATGAGATCAGCCAACCCTTTTCAATGGTAGAACTCTCTCTCGCACTACATTCGTGTTGCAATACGGCTTTAGGACTGATAGGGTCAAGTTCAATTTGTGTAAAAACCTCCATGACGTCGCTAAGAGACGCATGTTGAACTTGTTTAATCAGTTCCTGGATATAGCATTGTACCGGATGATAGAAGAGTTTAAATTGTTAGAGTTATTAACCCACGTCCAACCACAACTCCCATCGACTCATTGTGATGTTAACTTGTATTCGCACATTGGAGAAAATGATACTTTTCCGTCTGGACAAATGGGTTGAGACTAACAACTTATTTTCAGATATGGTTTCCATAGGCGTTCCGACCGACTGTCTTGCGTTGCTTTTCACAAATATTTAGTAAGCTTTTACTAAAAGAACAAATGGCTTCTGTATTCTTGGATATCCAGGGAGCTTTTGATTCAGTATCTGTTGATTGTCTTTCAGATAAACTCAAACTTTGTGGTTTTTCTCCATTAATGAATAACTTTTTGTACAATTTGTTGTCGGAGAAACATATGAGATTTTCTCATGGAAACTCTATAGCTTTTCGATTCATTTAAATGGGTCTCCACTAGGATCATGTTTGAGCCCCCTTTTGTTTTAAGTGACAATTGCACGTTCTAGCAACTTGCAAATGACGGCGTAGTGTCTGTCGCGAGGCCCAATAGGGTCGACCTGCAAGGGCCCTTAAAGGATACCTTAGAGTCCTTAGACAATTCATCAACTTGGGCTCTAGAGCTAGGTAACGAATTCTCTACGGAGAAAACTGAGTTGGTAGTTTTTTTCTAGGAAGCATAACCCAGCACAACCGAAGCATCAATGTTGGGGTACACCAATAACTCATTCCATGTCATATAAATTTCTTGGGGTCTGGTTTTAATCTAAGAGCACCTGGAGATTCCATATTGAGTATTTGAAGCTAAAGTGCCAGCAAAGGATCAACTTTCTTAGAACAATTACCGAAATCTGGTGGGGAGCATATCCGCAAGATCTACTAACGTTGTATCGAACGATTTTGTCAGTTTTAGTATACGATAGTTTTTGATTTCAATCGACGGCTCGGTCACGCATCATAAAACTGGAATGTATTCAGTATCGGTGTTTTCGTCTCGCGTTAGGTTGCATGCATTCGACCCATACCATGAGTCTTGAAGTGCTGGCTGGCACGTTGCTATTCTTGTAACGGGTTTCAGAATTATCTATTCGATGCCTCACTAGGTGTGAAGTTATGAGCTCTCAGGTAATCGAAAAATTTGAGAACTGTTGTACTTGTTCAGCTTCTTGAGCTGATTCCTCAAACTTGCTTCACACTTTGAATATTTCCAATCGTGTTCGTTTCTCCAACTTCGAGAATTCGGTTCATTTTGATTTATCAATAAAGTAAGAGCTTCATGGAATCCCAGAGCATCATCGTTCTATGATTGCTCCTGCGATGTTTGCTGCAAAATTTGTTCAAGTTGATTCCACGAAAATGGTCTTCACTGACGGGTCATTGATTGAGGTGTCCGCAGACTTTGGTATGTACAATGAAATTCATAGCACCAATAGTAAACTTCAATCTCTTTGTTCCGTGCATGCCACCAAAATAGCTGCAATAACTCCATTAGTTCCAAATCCTATTTGCAGCTTTCTACAAAATTGAACATGTCTTGTACATGACAATGCTGTTATATTTTAAAACAGTTATATAGCTTTCAAAAAAGTGGTTCATCCTGTAGGGATATATCGTGACAGTCTCAGCCTCTTGACACATCTCGCAGGTTTCATCGTCTAAAATTTCAATACGCGTTAATCAGTATCAAGAAAAACTGGGACTTGTCATCAGCTGGTTTTTTAGTCTTACCTCCTTTCCGTCGAGGCATATTCCATGGAACAGGGGTTTTCGCAAAACTCACTATGTATTTGAAAATACTGTCTGCCTTTCTCTGAATAGGTCGTGTTCTAACACTGTTAATGTCCCATAACCATACGAGAAAGTTTATCCACCAGATCGTTTGCGTGGTTATCTACATGGCTTGTTACCTATTGTATAGTATGTCCGCTGTAGCTGTTTCCGCTTTCTTGATCAAGAGCCTTTCTCAGCATTTGGCAAGCAGTCAGAGTCGGTATAGAATACTCATACTTGTTTACTTAATTGTTGCTGTTCTATCTGATATAATGCAATCCTGGAGGCTTGGATATAGGTTGCAGTGAAACTAATATTTTGCTTAAGTCGAAATGAACGCCGTATTTGAGCTGACTATGTATACAGCGTATACGTCAAATCAGCGTATGATACAATCGACCGAGACCAACTATGGCAAATTATGCACGAATATGGATTTCCGGAAAAACTGACGCGGTTGATCAAAGCAACGGTGGATCGAGTGATGTGTGTCGTCCGAGTCCCTTCGAATCTCGGAGAGGGTTACGGCAAGGTGATGGATTGTCGTGTTTGTTGTTTAACATTGCACTGGTGGGTGTGATTCGAAGAGCTGGGATAGACACGACTGGCACGATCTTCAGGAAGTCTGTCCAACTATTTGGCTTCGCCGACGACGTTGATATCGTAGGACGTAACTTTGAGACGATGGCGGAAACGTACATCATACTTAAGGCTGAAGCTGGTAGGATTGGGCTTGTGATTAATGCGTTGAAAACAAAATACACGATGGGAAGAGGCTCACGAGAAGACAATGTTAGCCTCCTAGCACGAGTTCAGATCGACGGTGTTGAAATCGAGGTAGTAGACGAATTCGTGTATCTGGGCTCATTGGTGACCGCCAATAACGACACCAGCAGAGAAATACAAAGGCGCATTATGGCTGGCAATCGTGCCTACTTTGGACTCCGAAGGACGCTAAGATCGAACAAAGTTCGCCGAACCACAAAGTTGACAATCTACAAGAAATTAATTAGACCGGTAGTTCTCTACGGCCACGAAACATGGACATTGCTAGTGGAGGACCAACGCGCCCTTGGAGTCTTTGAAAAAACGAACCGACAGGTACAAAAAGAAGAGGCGCGCAACGAGCAAGGTGGATTGATCAAGTAGAAGGCGACCTGCGGACCCTCCGCAGACAGCGAGGCTGGCGAGGTACAGCCATTGACCGATTACAATGGAAACAACTTCTGTGTACAGCAGAGGCCACGCCGGCCTTAGTCTGATTGGTAAGGTAAGGTATGTAAACATACTCCTACACGGACAGAAGTTTTGTTGTATTGAACCAAAAATTATAATAGTTGAATTTAAGCAATTATTTCTTTTTAATTTATATTGAATTTTGTTATTTTATTATTATTTCATTTTTTTTTTCAATATAGAATTCTGTTTGTTTTGAATGAACTATTTTTCAATAGAGACTATTGTTGAAATAAAAATATACTGATTTTGATTCAGCAATAGTTTGTTTGAATTGAGCGTAAATTAATGTTTTCATTCACACACGCAAAAAAAAACCGTAGTAGAAACTGCCATTTCGAGGGTTAAATTAAGCGCAAACACCAACAATTTTCAACTGACTATAAATGCGTTTGATTTTACCATGCCTGCGATTAGATCAACCATGGTGCGGTTGATATCAAAATGAAGTCTGTCATATATACCACAAATGTTGAAGGATTTACCATAAACGTAGTAAATTTGACTGAAATTTCATGGTAGTTTTAAAGATAGGCATATAAATGGTAGGTTTTACTACAAGATTTTCTTCTGTGCTGATGTAATGGAAAAGCAAGTCATATATCCTACTTCACATGATATAAGAAAATATACATAAAAAAACTATAAATTTTAATGTTTCTAAGCCATGCTTCTTCCTTTTATAAGACCAACCGCACAACTGCGGTAATATCGGTAAATTGCTACCCTGTTTGACAACTCGACACCACACCGGTGGTTGATTACCGGGTTGGAAAATGACAATTTGCTCGCTCGGTGAGCAGCCGGTTCGTAAATTTTACAACCCGACCCAACCAAGCCGAGCGTTGCTAATTGAAGGAAAAATAAGCAAAACAAGTTGAAACGTTAAAACAACATCTTCATCTGGAAGACTTTCATTACAGTTTGAGTGTTTCCGATTAGTTTTTAAAGTGTTATTTGCTAATTACACGTTTATTGTGATATGTTGTGAAAAAATGAGTGCATCAAAACTCCGTTTAAGGAATTGGACGCAACAAGACAACAAAGTGCTTTGGCTGGCTTGGCTGGATGACCCAAAGAACCAATCATTGGGACAAACCAGAACGTCGAAAACCTGTACGTAAGAGTATTCAAACTATACACTGCACGAAATATTTAGCGTAACGAAACAGAGCGAGAAAAAAATGTGTCCTATTGTGTTACCCACCTGACAGTGGGTGGCTCAATCAAAATTGGAACGCTCTCTGTCATCAAAATATTACCCAGATACGAACCCACCGGTGGGTATGGTCTAAGTAAAAATATATTTTGTGTAAATCTTCCAAGTGTGTATGTTGAGTACATTTATACGAGCGTGCAGTGCAAGACCGACATATTTTGTTTTGATCTTGTGCGATCCGCAGTTATTCTTTGTTATTCTTCTCAGTCTGGCCGACGTTTTAGAAATATCGGAAGCTATGTTCTATTCTTACAAGAATTACACAAGAAGACAACAATAGTGTCTCAAAACTTTTGGTAAATGAATCACCAAATTAACTAATTTACTCGTTAAAATACCAGGTTAAAATAAAGAAAAAATAATTTAAATTCCCATTGCAATTCTTTTATGAACAAAATCAAACTTACATAAAAACAATAACAAGGCTCTTATTAATTCAAACATAATATTTTTATTCCTACTATGTTTGTTGATATTCTTTGAAAAATATATATAATTGATATGACTAGAAATGTTTTTTATACACAAAAAAAATACTGCTGGTCCAACTGTCAATTTGACAGCTAACGTCAGAACGATAAAATCTCTTGTAGATATAACAAGATCTTTTTTAATTCTACAATCTATGCATTTAAGAAAAAAATAAACAGATTGGATTGTTGAAACAAAAATAATGTATTTCGCTTCCAAAGAAAATGAAATTCTTTTTGATTATACGTCGAATATTATTAGGTTTACAATTTGTTTTTTTGCGTGCATTTAACAAACCGTTGCATCTTTGGAGGCATCTGTGAAAACACCACTTCAGTACTTGCCATTAGGGACCTGACGGACAGAGATTTTCCTGCAGCTAACATCTCTAACATCATTAACGTCAGAATATTCATTACTATACTGGCTTGTAAACTATACTGGCGTTCGTACCCGTAATAACAAGCGTCAGACGGGCCTTGTTCAAATAAAGGCCGTGATATGCTGCATACTGTCAAACGCTAGTAAATAGGATAGGGTTCACAAGTAACAATTTTAGTTTTATTCCAGCCGTATAACACTTCTCCCGGCTTTGTGGATAAAACTACAATCAAAACTGTCTACCAACACCTCCTCTATGCTTCTTTAAAGCCGAAATTTGTACAAAATGGCCCACTCTATACACGGTTGTGAAAACAAGTTAATAAAACCTTTATAAGAACATAAAGATTTTGAAAATTTTCTAGTGAAAGATGTTATGACCACTTGAGAACCTTCATAAAACCTATTGGCTGCCATGAAAACCAGAATGCGGTTTTTTGTTGTTTTGCTTTGTTCGATTCTCTGCTCTTCTGATTAATTTAGCAGTAAAAAAGAGGTCTAGTGTTGCGGGAAATTTTGTTTGATAGCAAAATATCCAAAACAAATTGTGTTTTCTACAGCGTATTATGCTCCAAATTATATGCGCACTTATTTTTATGGTGAATATTGGCGCGATAAGAGCCGAAAAGTAATGCGCCTCGGAAATTATGCGAAATTACAACAACATAAATCAAATTTAAAAAAATAACATTCGATAAATTAATCATAAATTCCTGAAAAGTGCTTGGAATTGGATGAAATTATCTAAAAGAATGCCGAAATAAGTCTCCGATCTACAGTTTATTTGCATACCATTGAAAATTTGATGCATTTATTTTTCTGCATATCAATTATTTCTTATATTTCAATATGGATATTGGAAAAAAATCACAGTTTTGCCATAAAGCCATTTTTTTCCCAATGACTAATATAAAACTATTTGGTCGTATGGTGACTTTCTTCAATGCCAATTTGCCGTTTAATGCACTTACTGGAGGCAAAATGGTTTTAAAATGCTTTTTCAACTGACCATAATCAGATAATATCAATGAGTCCTTAAACGGCATTTCAATACAGCATTTTACGAGTTCATAAAGTCGAAATAAAACCTTTGAAAGGAGTAAAAGGAATTTGAGAAACAAGGTTTTAAGATCGTTGTAAACAAGCTGTGTAGGATCTCATAAACCTGACTTAAATATGAAACATATTGGCACCTCTTGGTGCCATAATAAAACCAAATTGATTTCAAGTGGCTTTCATAAAACATTAATAAAACTCAATAAAGCAGGATGGTGTTAGCAATGTTACTTGGGTTACCAGGCCCCTGCTTGCCATACATTGCAAAAAGTGTTTCAGTTTTTCTTTGGTTGATTCTTTTTGGGCCCATCAACTCCTTCCAACATAGAACAAATTTCAACTTCGTTCTTACTTAGTAATTCCATAATCGGCTTTGTGGAAGAGTGTCTTGTTGTTGCTGTAAACCATTTCCACGAAGGAGAATCTGGCCCCTCTCCCTCACTTTTCATTAACATTGGTTGTTCAGAGTTCTCAGAATGTCTCTGTTGGTTTTTCTTGCGTTCCAGGTCACACTACAGCCGTATTACCTTATAGATGTTAATCAACGTTTGCGGAGGATTTACGATTTAATACCTGATATTATCTTCAGAACGTTTAGCCTTTCTTTGTTTTTTATTCGGAGATCTCGAATGTGAACGCCGAAGCTGAGTTAACGATTTATCGTCACCCCAACATAAAGTGTATTTTTCACCGGTTTTAGCTCGGAACCATTTATAATCGCGTTCAGGGATTGGATCTGTGACGGTTTATTTTTGTTTTCACTGGGTTAATCGAAAACTTCGTTTGTTCTGCCTTCGTTGAAAAATTTCTCTACAGAATAATACCTGATATTATCTTCAGAACGTTTAGCCTTTCTTTGTTTTTTATTCGGATATCTCGAATGTGAACGCCGAAGCTGAGTTAACGATTTATCGTCACCCCAACATAAAGTGTATTTTTCACCGGTTTTAGCTCGGAACCATTTATAATCGCGTTCAGGGATTGGATCTGTGACGGTTTATTTTTGTTTTCACTGGGTTAGTCGAAAACTTCGTTTGTTCTGCCTTCGTTGAAAAATTTCTCTACAGCGTGTTGTATTTTTGTGTTCAATGCCTCTAAATTTGGGCCTTTCACAATAATCTCGAATCGCCCGTTAATTGTACGAGAACTACGTCGTCCGCAGTGCTGTAAAGACTCACGGTGTGCATACATCTCCTTGAAGTAACCCATTCGAACCAGTCAGAACCATTCCATAATTTCATAACCAATTGACGGTTATACATGAAAGATGTTATTTTGTTCTGCGGATATTTTTGTGGAAGCCGGTTGGAATTTTCGACAGGGTGTATCTCTATGAAGTCTTGTAGCTCCAAGACTGCCGAATTCACAATTTTTGTTAGCATAAGTGCTCTAATGTTGAGCGGGCTTTGGCATAGCAACAGCTTTAATCACTTCAAAAAATTTGTTAAGCTTGCCGCATCTTTACACAATGATGGTCGCTGGGCCTTCTTTGCTTTGGTTTTACAGCATGGCACAGATGATGGAATGATTTCTGGGATCTGTGTTTCTCTATCGATTGGGTATTTTGTGTCAGCTTTATTCATCAAGTATATCGTACTGTGCAGCTATTCCATACGCGCTAACAACTCTTCCGTCGTCTTTGTGTTGTGAAGTACGTTTCCAGGAACTCTTCTGCTTCTCCCTGTAGCTCCCATGATACATTATTTTCTTTGCAGCAAATGTGTTTTTCCGTCAGCCAACCAACTTTCCTCCACAGTTCCTTGGAATATGGTGAGTTACCTAGTCCAGAAACTCTTGTACTTTGTTGCGCACTTGCTGTTGCTTTTTACGTAGAAACACTTCCGGTCTTCATTTGTTTTCGATTAGGTTTTCTACGCTGAATGTGTTATTTTTATTATTCTTGATGGTCTACGATCCATTTGTATTGGTATGAACGTTTCCGAACGATGGTTCAATGGAAAAACGTTGTGGTCGTTGATAGTCCGTATCAGTATTTCTCCTTGTAAATCGGGATAATCCAGATCAATACCCACACATATTGATAAGTATTTAGATCTCGTCAAATACTCATTTTCGTAAACAGCCGAAGATTTTGGCCATATCATCTTCGCACAAATTCTTAAGAATTCGTAAAGACTGAAGAACAATGATACTACTTCCACAGAAATAATCCTACTACCGGATGGTCTCATATAAATAATTTTCAACACTTGGCTCATTTTTTATTTTGACCATTTACCCAATCGAATTCAAGGACGCAGGTTCATAAATTCTTTGCTTCGTCTTTGAAGGTCCCATTAGGACCGCATCTGCGTTACATTTTTCGTTACATCTGTTTCGCCAAGAAATTCAGTTGAGGGATGTTTATCTCCAATTCCTCGAATCTGCTAAACTACCGAGATCTTGCTCCAATTGGTATAACCATTGCTATTTTTGTTGTTTTAACAATATAAGAAAGAGAACAAACACAAAATGCATTAGCATGGCAAAACTTGTCATTTGAGTGGTTGTCATGAGTTTGAAGACGAAATGAGATTTTGTCGTTGTTTATATGAGTGTTTGAATACGCATGAGAATTTCCAGCAATGCGTTTTTGGGTTTATTCGCGCAAGAAGTCTCAATGAATGAGATTGTAGCATGATTTTCCAAACACTGATCATATCAAATTCATAGATATACTTCATTTTTATCCGTAGGCCTTTTCTTTGAATGTTTTAAATCAAAATGTTTTAAATTATGCCTACAATCCGTAATGGGTATGTATTTTCGACATTTTCATGCAACTGTTTATAGCGGCGGCTTGCAAAATCAAAACATGAAAATTAAAAACACGATGAATGTTGTAGAATTGTTACAATAAAAGGCCTTTAAGCTTGACTCACAAATAAGTAGTGCCTAAGTCGAAACGTAGAACATAATTTCGTAATATGTATGTATTTTCGACGTTTTCATACAACTAACTGTTTATAGCGGCGGCTTGCAAAATTAAAACATGATAATTAAAAACACAATGAATGTTTCATACACAGAACTGTCACAATAAAAGGCCTTTAAGCCTGATTCACAAATCAATAGAGCCTAAATCGAAACGTAAGCAATAATTTTAATTTTTGATTGTATGAAACGGGAAAATTGTTTTATTTTTTTTTATTTTTTTATTTATTTTACGTCGGCCTATTTCCTCACATGGTGACAATCACCGACGCCAGGGAGACGACTACACCACCTGGACCCTACCTAACGACTCATGAATATAAGCCGGGACCAACGGCTTTACTTCCCTTCCGAAGGAAGACGTGACCAGATTTTTTCGCCTCAGAAAAACCACCGACGTCGACTGGGATTGAACCCAGACCAACTGGGGTGCCAAGTAGCAGTCACGCTTACCACTACACCACCGACGCCGGCTGGGAAAATTGTTTTATGTTATCGCTTATATTACTTTTTACTTATTCTTGCTTAATTTCCACATTTTATTACAGATGATCATTTAAAAGGATTTATAAAAAATGTGAAAGATTTTGAATGTACTTATAACGGGTCAATATTTGGCGAACTATAAACTGTATCAAGTTTAAAATCAGATCAAATTGGCGCTGCAGTGAAGCAAACAAAATTTGTCAAGATTACACATAACAAAATATCATTTATTTAAAGTCAAAATACATGACGACGTAATCTACACTCAGAGATTTTGCTAATCGCCGATAGTATAAAAAGTAATCATTTTTATCATTTTCGGGGCTTACAAGTCGCATGGTATAAAAACTAAACTAACGTTTCATTAAGTTTAAACTTATTTCAAGGTGTGCGAGAAAGTTCTAAAAAGCATTATTGTCCCTCTTTTAGAGCGATCATGTTGCCATTTTATGATGTCAATAACATTTCATTGATTTTCGAAAATAAATTGCTAGTTGAGTTCAGTGTGATTTTTTTATCAAATAATCAATGCGCTTGCAGGTTTGAAATCAGTGGTCTGAATCCACCAAACAACAGCATTCGATGTTCAAATAAATCGATGACGGTAAATCGGATCTCTCTGTCTACTAGGAAGTAATAAATATGAAATGAAATAGAGTTCCAATTAGATCACATAGGTTATATTAATCCATATAATTAATGATTTTATTTGTCTGCATGAGCATGCTCACCGTTACATTATACCCAAGTTTCACATTTGCAACCTGAAAAATATCCTTGAACATTCGAATCAATCCAGTCAATCAGTTTTTATTCACACCGATCGATTGAGGAAATGTCGATGTCATTAATTTGTAGGTTAGAAGTTGACAAAACAAAAACAAATCAAGGGCGGGAAAACATTTTACTCTTAGTTTCAAATAAATCTCCAGTAAACTACGCATATCTATTTCAACATTATACTGCGCCCCTTATATTTCAAGTTTATACTAAGCGAGTATAGTGGCCGTTTAAAAGAAGCAATGCGTCAACCAAGCGAATATCGATGGAGTGTGAATTTTAAATAATTAGGTTAGTTTTTGTGGGGGATTTTAGGTGTGAAGGGGGGGGAAAAAAAATAAAAAAAAATAGAAAAAAAATAGGATATAGGTGTTTGGGGGGGGTTGGGGAGGTGGTGTTGTGGGGGGGGTTTTATGGGTGAAAATCAGGGGGGGGGGGGGGGGAAAAAAAAAAAAAAAGGGGGTTTGGGTGGTGATTTTTTTCTTTTTTTTTTTTGGTGGGGGAAAAAAAAAAAAATTTTTTTTTTTTTTATACCAATTGTTGGCGCTTACCGGAAACAAGATCCTACGTTGTGTTTTAAGATGGCTGAACGATGGGCAGTGGCAACGAACGCAACAGCAGCACAGCTAAGACGGTAGCAGCACAAGCACCCGAAATAATTGCTCACAAGACAAAGGTTAAATTTTTGTATATTTTACGACTTTTCTCACTACAGGTTAACGTGCGACTGACCAGTGATGATGATGACTACTTCGGGTTCGGGTGGGTTGAATCCTCCTTTTGGGCAACAACGTAATCAGCTGATCGGGTGCGGTTGCCAGGAAGGCTAGAAAAAACTAAAATTTACGCCCGATGGCACGTGCACCTTGCTGTCAGTGGTACCAACATACCCGCCGCCTTGATTAACTATCAATAACAAACATAAACAAAGCGATAATTGGCTATTACATTGTTCTACAGGTAAGTATTATTCTAATCATTTAATTTCTTCTATTTTTAGCTATATATTCATCCTCGTTGCTCGTAGTGCTGGTCTGTTACTGACGAATCTCGTTGCTCTTCTTCGGGGATCGATTTCGCAAGTGGCAGTAGACATATTTTGGTAATTGGTCTGGTGATGATTCCTTTAGCGGTGCGAAGGCTAACGACGCGTGCTAATTTGTCCTTTCCAGGGTGCAGTTCGGTGATGCGAGCGAGTGGCCAACGGATCGCTGGCTGCATTTCATCGACTAGGATAACCATCCTTCCGGGTTGAATCTCGTCGCTACGGGCAGCAAACTTCGTGTCCTTCAACAACTCCTGTAGGTATTCCGACCGCCAGTGGCTCCAGAATTTCTGGACTAGCAGCTGCCAATTTTGGTACATACCGAGGGCGCAGATCGGTCGATGCTGGAGGTCTAGGTCGGGCAAGGCGGTCAACGATGTTCCGATGAGGAAATGTGCCGGTGTCAGCGCTGCCAGGTCGTTTGGATCGTCGGACATGGGTAGCAGTGGGCGAGAGTTCATGGCAGCTTCAATCTGATGCAGGACTGTGTAGTAGCCTTCGAAAGAAAGCCGAGTGTTCCCGAGTTGCCGAAATAAGTGCAGTTTTGACCGCCGCTTCCCATAGGCCACCGAAGTGTGGTGCTTTTGGGGGGGTCAAGTGCCAAGTGATTCCATGGAGGGCACATGTGGAGGAAATTTCTCCCTGTTCCTTCGTCCTGCTAAATCTGGAAAACAATTCCGCTATTTCCCTTTTTGCTCCTTCAAAATTTTTTCCATTATCTGAATGGATGTGGGTTGGGATTCCACGTCTAGAAATGAACCTGCGTAGGGCGGCCAAGAATCCTTGAGTGGACAAATCTCCAACTAGTTCCAGGTGGACAGCTTTAGTCGAGAAACAAATGAACACTGCCAGGTAAGCTTTTGCGGGGGCGGCACGTTTGTGAATCGGCTTCACATACAGGGGACCAGCATAGTCGACACCTGTAACCGAAAACGGACGACTCTGAACAACCCTCGAGATCGGTAGCTGCCCCATTTGCTGCTGAGCAAGGACTGGGCGATGACGTGAACAACGAAAGCAGCTCCTGACGACGCTTTTCACTAAGATTCTGCCATTGAGAGGTCAGTATTCCTCACGGATTGTGGACAACAGAAGACGCCCGCCGCCATGAAGGAGTAAACGATGGTGATGCTCGCAGATTAGCCAGGAAAACGGATGATTCTTTGGGAGGAGGGCAGGGTGTTTCGATTGGTAGGGAAGCTGGGAAAGGTCAAGGCGACCTCCAACTCGCATGATATCCACTGAATCGAGAAATGGTTGTAGGCGCCGAGTAAATGAATGCTTCGAAACTGGATTTCCTCGCTGTAGCTCTTTCAGTTCATCCTTAAAGGCATCTTGTTGGGCAAATCTGATTAGGAGGGCATTGGCACGGGCAAGCTCTTGAACGGTAAGTATTTCTGGGCTGAAGTTGCTCTCTTAGCGGATTGCATTTGGCTGTGTTTTTGTCTTAGAGCGGGCTTTATCAGCGAAACGAAGGCTGTAACCTATTATATGGAGTAGCCGAGTATACGATGACCACCGCAGAAACCATGGATTGATGCTGGACGTTGTTTGAACTGATACAATGACGGTTTTTTCTTCCAATTCATCCATAGATTCGACGACTGGCTCCGAAATTGGCCAGGTGCGCTGGGGTTGCGCCAACCAAGCTGGACCATGCTTCCAAATATCGCTGCCGATGAAATCTTCGACGGACATTCCACGAGAAACAAGGTCGGCGGGATTCTCTGAACCGGATATGTGATTCCATCTTCCTCCGTGGGTGTAATGTTGTACCTCCGAAACCCTATTCGCGACGAACGTTTTCCATGTACTCGGAGGCACTCGAAGCCAGTATAGACATACTGATGAGTCTGACCAGAAGAACGAAGCCGACACGTGAACGCCGATAGACTCCTTCACACGATGGTGCAAATGTGCAGCCAACACGCAAGCACACAACTCTAGCCGGGCGATGGACAATCGTTTCAAAGGAGCGACTTTGCTCTTCGAAGCCAGTAGACGGATTTTGACGATTCCTTGGGCGTTTGAACAGCGAACAAATGTGCATGCTCCATACGCAAGTGTTGAAGCATCAGCAAAGGTGTGCAGTTCCACGCAAGCCTCTGGCAGAAATGCGTACCGGTCGACTTTGTGAACGGCGATTTTTTGTAGCTCTTGACGAAACTGTTCCCACTTCGTACAAATGGCTTTTGGTACCGGATCATCCCAGCTGCAAGCAAGTGACCACAACTCCTGCATTAGAATTTTTGCTCGGACCACTACTGGGGCGATTAAACCGAGGGGGTCGAACAATCTGGCGATGTCCGATAAGATCGATCGCTTTGTGGGTGGATTATCCTGGTGCAGTATTTGTGAGTCGAAGCGAAGTTGATCCGTTTCAGGTTCCCAACGAATGCCCAGAGCCTTGATAGTTTCGTTGGGACTGAACTGCAGACTTGATTTCGTACCGATTTGGTCATCTTCGAGACCTTGAAGAACTTCTATGCAGTTTGAGGTCCACTTCCTCAGCTTAAATCCCCCTTTGTTGAGTAGCTCAGATAGCTCCCTCCGAAGCTGGATAGCTTCCTCAACCGAATTCGCTCCTCCAATGAAATCATCAACATAGAAATTCTTACGTAAGGATGGGCCAGCCAACGGATACGCATCCCCTTCATCCTTTGCGAGCTGCTGAAGCGTAGGGGTAGCCAGAAAGGAAGATGGGGCTAGGCCATAGGTCACTGTCTGTAGTTCATATGTCTGAACGGGAGTGCTTTTGTCGAAACGGAACAGTATGCGAAGTAGAGAAAAATCATCAGGGTGATGCAGCACTTGTCTGTACATTTTGGCAATGTCTCCGACGACAGCTACTGGATACGTGAGAAACCGCAAAACTATTGAGAGAAGTTCATCTTGAACCACCGGACCAACGCAAAGAGCTTCGTTTAATGAGAAGCCGGTAGAAGTACGAGCTGATCCGTCGAAAACTACTCGAACTTTAGTAGTCGTGCTGTCTTCCTTCATTACTGGATGGTGGGGTAGATAATACGTATGGGAGCTAGTTCCGTCGTCCGTCTCGACCATTCGCATATGGCCGAGGGAGAGGTACTCCTTCATGAATTTGTGGTACTCCTCTTTCAGGGCAGGATCCCGATCCAGTCTTCTCTCGAGCAGATCGTAACGTCGAAGAGCACTGTTTTTGGAATCCCCAAGCATCGTATCGAAGTCAGGCTTCCAAGGAAGGCGGACGATGTAGCGACCTGCGGCGTTCCTAGTTGTGGTGGATTGGTAGATGTTTTCGCAATGGCGTTCTTCAACTGAGTAATTTTCACCGACAGTTAATTCCTCAGTCTTCCAAAAGCGTTCCATACTCTCTTCGAGGGTCATCATCGAAACTGCAACAATGTTAGGAGTGGCAGATTGCTGCTGGGTTGGATGAATCGTGCTAGCGGACCCCGTGACGACCCAGCCGAATACGCTGTCAACCAGTATCGGGAGATTCTCAGCCAACTGAAGACGAGCGGTGCTAGGGAAGAAAGAGTGGAAATGTTTAGCACCCAACACCATATCGATTTGCTGGCTCTTGTTGAACGAAGGGTCTGCCAGTGCCAAACTCTTCGGAATTTGCCAGTCCTTTACTGAGATATCCTTTGCAGGAAGATCTGCAGTCACAGTATCCATTAACAGAAATTCTACACCGCATTCGAAATTTTCGTTTCGCGATTTGATCCGAGTGTAGATTGACTCACGAACGTTCTTCGATAGTTTTCCAGCCCCCTGGATGGTCACGTTGACAGGATCCCTCCTTAGATGCAGTCTGCGTGCAAAACGATCGTTGATTAGGTTAGGCTGTGAAGCGTTATCGAGGAGGGCACGAGCTAGATGGTCCTGACCGTACGCATCGACGACCTTCACCAATACTGTCAAAAGAAAAACATCTTCACGAGGTTGTGGAGCGGATGCACTGACAACGACACGGGGAACTGCTTCAGAGGCTGCAATAGTCAATTGATTAACCGGATCTACTGTAGAGCGATCGTTTGATTCCACTGATTGAGTCGGCATGGATGTACGAGTTGGCGGTGCTTCGTTGGAAGGTTTCGTGGTTTCGCCTGAATGTAACATGCTATGGTGACGCTGGTTGCAGTGCCTGCAACGGAAGTTTGATGGGCAATTCCGAACTTGATGGTTACCTTTCAAGCAATTGTAGCATAGACGCTTATTCGAGACGAGCTGCTCCCGTTCGGAGTGTGAGAAGCCGTTAAATTTCTCACATTTCATCAAAGGATGTTCCTGGTTGCAGGCTGGACACTTGTTGCTCGCGTTGTACGTGGATGCGTACGATGAAAGACGGTAATGAGGTGGCTTCTTGGTAGTAGAAGTGACTCCAGTAGCAGTGGCCATTGGCTGATGATGGTTGACTCCAGATGGACTCCAGCACTCGCATTCGACGATGAAGGAATTCTATCAAACAATCGTAGTTCGGTTGGTCACTGGTCGATGCGTGGATTTCCCAGGCCTTAAGCGTCTCATCCGGAAGCTTCGTACACAGCAGATGCTCCAGAATGCTGCTCCAGGAATCAGTCGGCTCTCCAAGTTGACACAAAATTTTCGTGTGGCACTGGAACTCGTCCATCAGCCCATGCAGCGATGTTGCAGATTCTTTCCGGACCGAAGGGACTTCGAACAGAGCCTGGAGGTGTCGCTTCTTCAACAGGTAATCGTTAGCGTATCTGTCGACGAGAGTTTGCCAAGCCAATATGTAGTTTGCGGAGCTGATTGAAATGGACTCAATCAACTGCGCTGCCTCGCCCTTCAGAGCCGCCCTTAAGTAGTGAAATTTTCGGATTGCTGATACCTCAGGGTTGGAGTGAATCAAGGCGAAGAACGTGTCATGAAATCCTAACCACTGCATATAATCTCCGTCGAACTCAGGAAGCGAAATAGTAGGCAATTTTAAGCCAGATAGAGCGGAAGCATGAGAACCAGATTCAGGGATGCGAGCGTTTTGAGTAATAACAGGAAGCTTCGAAACAAGATCTGCTTTAATTTTGAATAGCCGAGGTTCAAAGTCGGCACGAACGTTACGATGGTGTTGCCTACCTTCCTCAGTTGTCTCGTTGTCCTCCAGCTGACACTGCACCTCCTCCAAAGTAGCCCACATGTTGTTGAGATACTCCAAGCGGATGAAAACCTGCGACTGGTCTCGTTCTTCCACGAAGTGTTCCACGAATGCCTCTGCCCGACCCAAAGCCTCGATCATGGTGGTCCTCCTCGAAGCCAGTATTGCCACGTTTTGCAAAGATGTCATCATGTAGACGGAAAGCGATGAGCGATGTCGATCTGCCGAACAAAAAGACCACGGTAGACCCGACAGGTGGTAAAAACTTAGTTGGAACGGTACTCACCGATTCTAAGGCAAGAAAGTGCCTTGTATTTTTAAAGAAACTGCAAGCTGGAACGATATTGTGCACGGTCCGTGCGGGTGGAACCCGGATAGTGCTGCGGGATGAACGTACTAGGTCGATGCTTCCAGAAAGCCAATAAATAGCTGGGATACAATGGCGGAACGGCGTGGCTTGAATGCAGCAACTGCGATGGCGCTGGTTGGCCGAAACGTGATGGCGGTGTTCGACCGATATAAAGAACTCAGGCGGAATGCCTTCACAATGGCGGCAGTCGGATGTGCTCAAAATGGCTTTGCAGCAATCGATAACTCCGGCCCGTAGAACAGAAATACATGCAGGAAAAAACGGAGATCTTAAGCGCACCTGAGATAACCAGGAAATCTATCGGACAGGTAATTACCTGATGCCCGATTGTTCGAGCCTTGGGTTTATGAATAATCGGGAACAAGATGGCAGCGCCCAATGGATCGTCCCACGTGCTTCTATTGGATGCTGTATCCCGGACAGTGTCGACGATCCTGGTCACGGCACCAAATTTATGTTGGCGCTTACCGGAAACAAGATCCTACGTTGTGTTTTTAGATGGCTGAACGATGAGCAGTGGCAACGAACGCAACAGCAGCACAGCTAAGACGGTAGCAGCACAAGCACCCGAAATAATTGCGCACAAGACAACGGTTAAATTTTTGTATATTTTACGACTTTTCTCACTACAGGTTAACGTGCGACTGACCAGTGATGATGATGACTACTTCGGGTTCGGGTGGGTTGAATCCTCCTTTTGGGCAACAACGTAATCAGCTGATCGGGTGCGGTTGCCAGGAAGGCTAGAAAAAACTAAAATTTACGCCCGATGGCACCTGCTATTAGCTGAGAACGTGCACCTTGCTGTCAGTGGTACCAACACCAATGTTTGGATAGTTTTGTTATGGCATGTGATCGTGTTTTCAAAATCTCGATTCGACATTGCCCACTACTAGGGCCAAAAAACTGAATTGACGGATGCAAAAGCCATCGTGACCCATATCTAACGTAGAGGGACCAAAGGGGCCTTCCATAAAACATATTATATTTCAATTGTAAACCACTGTAAACACTGCACAGTCGATATTATATAAGGCTAAAAGAAGTTATTTTTACATGACCATCACAAAGAAAAAGAAATTCTACTTGACTAATTTCACTAGACACATAAGATTCACTTGATTTTGCGAAGCTTTTTCATTTCCCGAATCACATGAAAATTATGTGTATTTCTGGTGGATATTTTCCACTGATTATGTGATTTTTATTTTGGTGTAGTTTCCTATTGATTGATGATACACTGATGAAAAAAAACGAAAGGATGAGTTATGTCAGTGACATAAAGTTGACATAGGACTGCTTGTTGATGTGAAGAAATTGATGTCATCGAATTCATGAATTTCTACTATATTTTATTCAGTCTAAAGAACCATGAAACCCTGTGCTGTTGGTGTGTGAGGCTCCGGTTCTTCTTCCGCTATTGGTTCTTCACGAAAATTTATAGAAACTGCAGTTCACCTCGAATTGACTGTTAATGATATTTTGTTTGTTAAATCATCGCCAACATTAGATTGGCTTTCATAGTCATTTGCTCTTGAACAAAAGGTCACAAATACAAATCTTTAAGGAAGAAGAGCTTTATTTCTATCCGCTGATATATTCAATTTGAAGGAATTGTATACAACTTCCGATAAATTAGCAGACAAAGTGTTTGTTTACAAAAGCAGATTCTTCCTAATCAAATGTTGGAACTAAACTGTCCAACGTGCTTGTAAGTGTGAAATGGATCCTGTGTTTACGGAGGGAACATGGTTCGCGATTGAAATGTTCTTATCAGTTTTCTTGGCTGCAGGACAGCCTGAGTGTTTGGCGGCACGTGATACTACGATAAAAATAGGCATTTACACCGTTTCTAACTCGAGATTTTACAGACTGAAGATTGAACATATACCCAAAAGTTGAAAATGTGGTAAAAAATGCAATTGCAGTTTATACTATGATATCTTGAGAAATCCGCATGATTCAGAAAAGGCAATTTCGCCCATTTTGATTCACAAAACGTTTTATGGTACAAATGAAGCCATGCAAATGTGTGCAAGCGACTGGCAAGCAAAAATAGCTCGAAACAGTTTTATCGCTGTAGGCTCCATATTCAATCATCACCAACATACACCAACAATATACAATATGGATGAGTCGATATCACAAAATGCCGCAACGCTATTGGCCACTGTTGTATTGCCGCCGTCAAGTGTTCTATGTTTGTTCTCACTGATCATCGACAAAGCGTTTTATGAAATAAACAATGCCATGCCATGCAAGTTTGTTAGCGACAGGTTGCACATAGCTTGGTGGAAAATATGTCCATGTGCTTCATTGCTGCACCCTGAATTCCTCGCCCAGTGAACTAACTGTTGGGTTTCTATTCCCACATTCTTACCTTGTCAAAGTGGCTAATTGTTTGCCATCAAGAGCCGCCGCGCTAGCGGTCCTGGTCTGTATCTCGATCTTGATGTGCACATTTTATTTTTGTGAGCCATCTGACTTTCGAACACTCATCTCTTACTCATCAACTAAATATCACTGCGAATAATCTCACGCACACGTTCAATTTTTCATTGCGAATTGCTGTTGCTGTTTTGCCCACAACTAATGTTAGATTTTTCATCCAACATACGATCAATAGCAAAAATGGAACAAAATCAAGCGAAATTGTATAACAATCTTACTTTTTTAGTTTGGGTGTAGAGCGAATTACGAAGAACTTAACCTTACACCAAGTAGACCAGTTTAGACATTTTCGTTTTGCAAAAAGTTCCACTGGCTGGAGCGGGAATCGAACCCTCAACTTCATGACAACAACCGCTTGAACGACGGGCGACGCCGCTAACCACTTGACCACGAAGATGATGTGGGCGATTGATTTGGCCATTTTCTCCAGGACGCGGCAGTTTAAGCAACGCCATGTTGAGCCGGTGCGTGGTAATGAACATTTCGATGAGTTCAAGAGAAATTTCAATCAAACATACTCTTTAGTTGGCAAATTTATTTGTTCGCTATAATTTTTGTTCGTCCTGAAAATACAGGGTTTAAGTTGTTAACGGAGGGAACATGGCTCGCGATTGAAATTTTCTTCTCGGTCTTCCTGGGCAGCAGGATGGCCTGAGTGTTTGGCAGCACGTAATACTACGATAAAAATTGACATTTGCAACGTCTTTCACTCGAGAGTGTACACACTGAACATGGTCCATAGAGCGCATTACAACGAACAACTTAACCTAACACCCAGTGGATTAAACTGGACATTTTCGCTTTGCAAAAAAGTTCCACCGGCTGGAGCGGGAATCGAACCCTCACTTCATGGCAATGAACGACCACTTGACCACGAAGATGATGTGGCCGATTGATTTGGCCATTTTCTCCGAGACGCGGCTTTTTCAACGCCATATTGAGCCGGTGCGTGGTAATGAAAATTTCGATGAGCTCAAGAGAAATTTCTATCAAACATACTCTTTAGTTGGCAACTTGATTTGAACGCCCTGAGAAGGACGGATTTTAGTTGATAACATGGTTCGCGATTGAAATTTTCTTCAGTCTTCTTGGGCTGCAGGACACCACTCTGTGAAATGGTCACACCGGAGAAAAGTTTGTTCAGCTCCTCGTCGTTGCGGATGGCTAGCTGCAGGTGACGTGGGATGATTCTGGTCTTCTTGTTTTCACGGGTGGCGTTTTCTACCACCGTGCTCCGCAGACAAGTCTGTCGCATACGAATGCACAGCGAGAACTGATGATTGGTCGGTCGTCCCCACATGTTTGAAATTCGCTGGCACGGTAACTGTGGCAGTATGAACCAATCAGAGCGAGGCGCAAACATGATGTCATTTTCGACCAATAGCGTTGTGCGTTTAGACATTTTTCTTTTAAGTACATTTTAATTAGTTTAAACAAACATTATGAATTAAGTTTGCAACAGGGATTCAGCGTTGATGTTCTACCTTGCGAATGAAATACTTATCGTAAAATGTCTGTGGGCCAGAGAGGAAATATTATCGTTCAAAGTCTCCAAACCCGCGTAACGCTTGCGATTTCAGAAATTTTAGAACGGCGCCTCTATACAGGAATAGAAAAGAGAGACGTAAGTCCTACGTCAAAACTAAATAGAAATTATGTAATTTTTGCGTTTTGGTAAATTTTGTTTTTGTTTGGGGGTGTGGGGAGGGGGGGGTGGGGGGGGGGGGGGGGGGGGGGGGGGGGGGGGTGGGGGGGGGGTTTGTGTTTGGGGGTTGTGTGTGGGGGGGGGGGGGGGGGGGGGGGTGGGTGTGGGGGAAAGATTTTTCATTAGGGCCTAACTGACAAACGTCAACAATGGCTTCTTCCGTAAATTTCTCGTGGCACAAAAGCTACCCATGTAATCCTCCAATTATATCGGACAGGTGAACTCTTCCTCTTCTAAATGACTGAGGTGGATTAATTAGGCGAGTTTTAAATGACGAGATATTCGCGGAAAAAAAACATTATTTACGTTTATCAGTTAGGCCCTAATGAAAAATCTTTGTCGATTTGAGTTGAAGGAAAGCAAAGGTCACTTTGCTTGAATTGTTCTTTTGAGCCTTCAATTGTTTTCTGTGTTGCTTTATTCATTTATTTATTTATTTATTTATTTATTCGTCAACAGATAAAAATAATTATCCCAATAACAATAAGATAAAACTGGAATTACATACAACAACTTACACATAAATCTCATTCCGCATCGAACGCTGAAGTGCTTCGGTTGTTTTTTTTTTATCGCACTCCGCAGTACCTCTTTCGTTTGTTTTTTCAACCTGCCAAAAACCACGCGGTAATTGTAGTGCAAAGGAAAATTAGTGGACTGTTTGAACCGCCAAAATCCAGAAGAGCGTTCCTTTAGAGACATTTCCGGCCAAGTCGACCTCGCCAGTCGGGCGGGAGTAGGCTCAGATGACCTATACCTGTCTTACGCTGATCTGGCTCTGAACACGGTTCCCCATGAAGGGCCGTGTCTACCCTCGCATGGCCTCCCTGCTTGCATAGACAACGATGGGATCACAATAGCGACTACTCCATGTGGGCTTGGATAGCGGCTGAAGGGGTACCCAACAACATGGAGGAAACGAAAAAAAACCCAGGAGAAAGCGAATCCGTTCGCTAAAGGCGGTCTAGCGAGGTCCTCACCGCGTAAAACGGTGAGCGACACTTGCGATAGTGCTACGGCATCGGAGGCAGGTGGCACCAAGCAAGGTGTGGCCATGGATGGGCCAGGACTCATCCGGGCCATGGATAGGATGCGGGAAACCCTTCCTAGAGTGTTGGAGGTGTCTGAGCAGTTGGACGCGATTATTGACTTCACGTCATCGCGTAGAAACTTTGCGAAGGACCTCAAACTAAGCCTCCTTAGGCTACGCATGACAGAGCAGGCTGCATGCAAGGAGAGGGAAGAGCTGGAGGCCAAGCTCCTAGCCGAGCAAAGTGCCAAAGAGTTGGCACGGCTACCAGCCACCGAAAGGGCGAGGGATATAGCCTCGAAGCAGACCCAGACGGAAGGATCCGTATCGGTCGGAGAGTCCACCTTATCCATGGGGGCGGGGACCTCCAAGCGGGCTAGGCAGTCCCCGGGCGATACGGCACCTGGCGCTTCCAAGAAGCGTATCGTGTCGGAAGCCCCAGTAGGGAAGCGAACGTGGGGGCGGGATCTGAGGGTCCATCCTCGCGACCAGCTCCGGCTGCCCGCATAGAGAGAGCCCCCGGCGCTAAGCCCAGCGCGAAAGGCACGACATTCAGATCGCGTGTTGTCTCAAGCGCCGAAGGGGGCCCGAGCGGCAGGGCCCCAACGACAACAGCCATAACTAGCACAGAAGCAGACACTAGTGCTAGGAGGGGGACTAGTGACGACCCCAGGCGTGGAAAGGAAGGCCACTGGAACAAGGTACGAAAAAAGGGAAATAAAACCAAAAAATAAAAGGACAAGCGACAGGTAGCCCGCAAGCGTAACCGCGGAGAGGCCCTCAACGTCAAGACCGAGGCGTCAAAGTACTCTGAGGTCTTCAAAGCGATGCGCCGATGTGCGGAGTATACGCTGTACCCGCACCGGCGAGATGCTCCTGGAGTTAAAGAAGGCGACAACGCTGAAGTGCCCAGCGTACAGAGACCTGGAAAAACAGGCCTTAGGTGAGGGTGTGGAGGTGCGCGCCCTCGTCTCGCAGGTAACGATCCAGTGTAAAAACCTGGATGAGATCACCGGGGCAGACGAGATCTCTACTGCACTAAAGGAACAGTCCAAGGTCGAGGTTGCTGCCGCAGACAAACGTCTGAGGAAGGGTCCACTCGGGACCCAGTCGACGCAGACGCGGCGTTGAAAGTGGCGAAAGGTGAAGGTGGGATGGTCCATATGCCCATTCAGCCTACACCAGCCGCCGAAGGCATGCTTCAGATGCCTAGAGAGTGGGCACATGTCCTGGGAGTACATAGGCCCAGATAGAAGCAATGTGTGCAGAAGGTTTGGCAGCACTAGCCACAAGGCGCGGGATTGCAAAAGTCCCCCCAAATGCTTGATGTGCGCCGGGAAACCGGACGATAAGCACGTCATGGGGTGGGGCAAGTGCCCGATCGCTAAGGGTATTCCAACGAGCCAACCCAACTAAGTAACCCAACTAAACCTGAACCACTGTGAGGCCGCCCAGCAACTGCTGTGTAAGACAGTTAGCGAGTCGGCATCGAAAATCGCCATAATTTCCGACCCATACCGCATCTCAGCCGGCAACGGAAACTGGTTTGCGGACAGGTCCAATATGGCGGCATTATGGACGACGGGCAAGTACCCGGTTCAGGAGGTTGTTTCTACCACAAACGAAGGCTTCGGGGTTGTAAAAGTGAATGGAGTGTTCTTCTGCAGCTGCTACGCACCACCAAGATGGTCGATCGAACAGTTTTCCAATATGCTCGATCGGATGACAACGGAGCTAACTGGCCTGAACCCATTGGTAATAGCGGGGGACTTCAACGCTTACCAACCCTAGGGGCCAGATTCTTCTGGAGGCCTTGGCTAGGCTCAATGTGGACCTAGCCAGCTTGGGTACCAAGAGTACCTACCATAGAAACGGAGCGGAATCGATCATCGATATAACATTTAGCAGTCTTGGGCTGCTTAGCAATTGGAAGGTGGATGATGGCTACACCCATAGCGACCACTTGGCGGTTCGTTATTGTATCGTCCACAATACAAGGCAGCGTGCGGAAGGAGGAGCGTCCACTCCATTCGCCCGCACAAGGGGGACGTCCTACTTTGATGTAGAGACTTTTAAAGAGGCGCTTGAGAGGGAATGAAACTTACGCGAAACCCAGGAACCTTGCGGTTAACGACTCGTTATGACACTTACACAAGCGTGCGATGCGACCATGCCGAGGGAAGTCAAACCGATCGCCAGTGTATTGGTGGACGGAGTCGATCGCCGACCTCCGAAGAACATGCCTCCACGCAAGACGGAGGGTGCAAAGAGCGCGGTCAGACGCCGAGAGAATCGAGCGTAGAGGGGCGCTAGTCACCGCGAAGGCCGCACTAAAGAGAGAGATAGAGACCAGCAAGCGAGCCTGCTTCGAGGGTCTGTGTCAGAAGGCCAATACGAATCCGTGGGGTGACGCGTACCGGATAGTAATGGCCAAAACCAGAAGATCGGCGGCTCCAACCGAGCGTTCATCAGAGCTGCTGCAGGTGATTATTGGGGGACTCTTTCCGAGCCACGACCCAAGTCCATGGGCCCCCACCGCCGTAGATTTGTCCCATGATCAGCGTTCTAGTATCCCAGACCTTAACGCTGTCATAGCGACGGAAGGGTGGACGGCTCAGCCGAACACCCGTGACCACGTGGGCATTGACAACGGCACAATGGGGGCCGACGACAAGGCGACGGTGACGAATGAGGAACTCATTGCGATAGCAAAGTCGCTAAAGGTGAACAAAGCGCCGGGACCGAGTGGTATTCCGAACCTGGCCATCAAGACGGCTATTTTGCTGGATTCAGAAATGTTCAGGGTGATGATGCCAAATTGTCTGGACGAGGGCGTCTTCCCGGACGCCTGGAAAATTCAGACCCTTGTGTTGCTACCAAAGACAGGGAGATCCATCGGCATATAGACCTATATGTCTGTTGGATACAGCGGGTAAGGTGCTCGAGAGGGTAATCCTCAACAGACTGACAACATACACGGGATTATTAGACAGACCATCAGTTTGGCTTCCGTAAAGGGAAGTCGACGGTGGATGCCATCCTGTCCGTCACCAAGACGGCCGAGGTGGCAATCCAGCGCAAGAGGCGAGGAGTACGATACTGTGCAGTGGTCACCCTTGACGTGAGGAATGCGTTCAATAGCGCCAGTTGGGTGGCTATTGCGGACTCGCTCAAATGCCTTCAGGTTCCTGGGTACCTGTACAAGATTTTCGCAAGCTACTTCCATAATCGCGTACTGGTAAACAATACAGAGGCAGGCCAGAAACGTTTGCAGATCCCCGCAGGCGTCCCACAAGGTTCGATCCTGGGTCCGGTGTTATGGAACACGATGTACGATGAGGTACTGCGGCTTGAGTTCCCGAACGGGGTGAAGATAGTCGGATTCGCGGACGACATCACCCTGGAGATATGTGGTGAATCCGTCGAAGAGGTCGAGTTAACGGCCTCGCACTCCATTGGTATTGTGGAGAGATGGATGAGCTCCAGGCAATTGGAGCTAGCCCACCATAAGACTGAGGTCACGGTGGTGAATAATCGGAAATCGGAGCGACGATCAGGGCAGGTAACTGCACAATAGAATCGAAGAGGTTCTTGAGGTATTTTGGGGTTATGATCGACGATAAGCTGTCCTTTCTCAGTCACGTCGATTACGCCTGCAAGAAAGCCTATATGGCTATATCGGCATTATCCCGCATGATGTCGAATAGCTCGGCGGTGCAAGGGAGTAAGCGTAAACTCCTAGCCAGTGTCGCCCTGTCCATACTTAGGTACGGCGGGCCGGCATGGATCACCGCCTTGAGTACCAAGAGCTACCTGAGTAAGCTAGAGAGTACGTTATGTGCCTAAGAGTTTTTAGTGCATACCAAACGGTATCACGCGACGCGGTCTGCGTCCTAGCGGGGATGATGCCAATAGGCATGGTCATAAAAGAGGACGTAGAGTGCTTCGAACAACGTGGAACCAGTGGTATTCTGAAGACCACCAGAGCTGCATCCATGGTTAAGTGGCAAAGGGAATGGAACAACTCCACCAAAGGTCGGTGGAACCACCAACTAATCCCGGAATTAACCGGGTGGGTCGGTAGGCGACACGGTGAAGTGAACTTCCACTTAACGTAGATATTGTCTGGCCACGGCTGTTTTAGACAATACCTGCACAAATATGAGCATGCACAGTCCTCCGCATGCAGCGAGTGCGCGGGAGTCGAGGAAACTGCGGAACATGTGTTCTTCGCATGCCCTCACTTCGACGGCGCGAGATCCGGCATGATTGCCGTAAGCCTTAACGACACGACTCCGGATAATTTGGTCCACAGGATGTGCCAGGACCGGGACGTCTGGGACGCGGTATGCGTAGCAGCCTCCCAGATCGTCCTCGATCTCCAATAAAAATGGCGAAACGACCAAAGGCAGGTCGCAGGGACCACCTAACTACTAAAGCCCTTAGTAGTTAGACATAGTGGGTGTTTAACAAGCACAATAGCCCCCTCCCCGAAGCAATACCGAAAGGTGGTCCCGGGGAGGGTCCAGGGCTTAAGGCACGGGTGGGTTTTTAGTGGGTCGAGGAGTTGGCACCCTCATCCCCACACCCTGAGTTCTTCAGGTGTCTTGTTGCAGATTTTCCATCCCGTCTGAAAAAAAAGGAGAAGGCGGCGCATATGTATTGCATTGGAAAATCGTGTCTGCTCATTGGCGTATTTGATGCGGGACAGAAAAAACACTTCCTTTTTGTCTCACGTCACATCGAAGCCGGAAATTTTCATTCAGAATTTTTGTGTAAAGAGCTCAGGTATCATCCATTAATCACGTTCCGTTCTAAAGGATAGAGGGTGCAGATTTTAGTTGAAAACAATGTATAGGGTGTAGGCTATCCATGACGAAATGGCGATGGGCCGTTGATTTTTTTCAGTATTTCGCGTGATGTACTAAGTGGATGGTCTCGTATTAGCTCTGCTAAAAAAATATAGTTTCATTTATAGTTTCAATAGTTTCAATAGTTTCAATATAGGTTAAGCTGATGTTTTGCTAAGTTGTCATGGGACGCAAATGGAAGTAAAAAAATTACTCTGAGTAAGATGTCAAATCTTTTCCCACACTAGTATATATCTAAATTTTTATTTTATTTGATCTCAAGAGCAATATTTCAGAATATTTTTAGCGTTCAATAATCAAGCATTTTTATTAATGTTACACTCAGTAGCAAAAAAACAGCCGAGCAAAATTTTGCTTCCATAAACCGTCATTTTCAACCTTCTGTAACTTTGTTAATTATCAATATTTTTGACTGAATTTTTGACAGAACTATAATTAATGTATTCACCGTAAGTGACCAAAATGTCATGTTACTAAAATTTATATTAATTTTTATTAATATTAGTTTTTTTTTTAACAATGGCAAAGCCATTCAATGAAACAAAAAATCGCATTTCAATTAATCTTATTACGAATTTTCGATACTGCCAGCAGTACAATATCTTGGTTGAATCTTATGATCATACAGCAAATCAGCAGACATTCGCAGCCGTCGTTCAATCAAGAATAATTTTCACTGCAGTGAAGCAACATTCTACTGACACCTGAGTTTCTGGAGCAGCCAAAGCGGTCATGGCAGAGTCATATTGCCAATATTAAATGATGTCCGTGGATATTGGAAGTCGTGTTTTTGCATTAGCCAGTTGCAAAAGTGTTAGTTTCAGATCAAGCTGAGATGTTTCACAGGAAGTTTTCGCTTTTAATTCTTCTGCTAGCATAGCATCACATGCATCTTCTTCGCCATTGCTAATCGATGGTCCATCCCGAGGTTCTTCCTAGTCAATTTCAGGATAGTTCTTGACTTTCAATTTTCGACGAATGGAATCCACTTTGAGCAAATGATCCTAAAGTTAGATTATATTGAAATGAAAACAGATGCAGAGTTAACCTTTAATTTCAAAATAAGGCAAATTCAGAGGTAGAGTACCAAGCTTTTTATCCAAAAAAAGGTTTTAAGAGCTGAAACTTGTCCGGAATTTTACGAATTTTTCTGAATTCTTTACTACTGAAATTATAGCTCATATGGGTCATTGTAAGTTATGAAATAGAAGATATCAATCCATCCAGCAGGGCACTTTTCACAAAATTAAAAAAAAAAGTATGTTTTTTGTTGTGTACCAACCACGTACCATAGCGTACCTTTAAGGATTGAGCGTACCTGTCAAATTTCTTGTTTTTGGGTGCCCTGCTGAATAGACGGTCGATTTTGCGAAATTCTTCATAAAACGCTATAAAAATTACACCAAAGTAATGTACCAATAGCGTACCATCCGAATCTGATGTTTGATATAAACGTACCTCAAAAATTTTCATACTTACTTAAACAAAACTTGTTTAACTACATTATATGTTAAATCTGACCTCGCATTCCGATTTCTCAGAAAATTCTAGCCCTAAATGACATATAAAACATACTACTTAAGTACATTCTACGCTACTTTATAGTCAAAATTGTATTTTTAATTATACGTTTAAGGAAACACCCTTAATCAGCTAATTCCTTCTAAGCATTTTGTATACCCCTGAATGAAGATAACAGGCAGGTATGCTAAAGATCACTATTTAGCATGTTTTTAATCATAAAGAGCCAATCTGTACAGGTATACGTTGAACATACGTTATTGGGCAGGCATGGTTGATTTTCTATGATATAATTATTTTTTCTAATTATTTTCATAAATACGTAGCTACGTGATAATTTTATGCCCTGCTGAGAATTGTATCTTCTAAAACTTTTTTTCATAGGTACATAAACAATTTGTATGGGTAAAGGTTGAACGTACCTAGAGATATCTGAACTTTATATAGAAGACATGGTTGATTTTCTATGATAAATTTATTTTTTTCTGATTATTTTCATAAATACGTAGCTACGTGATAATGTTGTGCCCTGCTAGGGATTAAATTTTCTCAAACTATTTCTCAAAGGTCCATAAACAATATGCATGGGTAAAGGTTGAACATACCTCAAGGTATCTGAACGTTTTTTTTAAGACATGGTTGATTTTCTATGATCAATTTATTTTTTTCTGATTATTTTCATAAATACGTAGCTACGTGATAATGTCATGCCCTGCTGGGAATTTTATCTTTTCAAACTATTCCTCAAAGGCCATAAACAATTTGTTTGGGTAAAGGTTGAACGTACCTCAAGGTATCTGAACTTTATTTAGAAGACATGGTTGATTTTCTATGATAAATTTATTTTTTTCTGATTATTTTCATAAATACGTAGCTACGTGATAATTTTGTGCCCTGCGGAGAATTTTATCTTCTCAAACTATTCCTCAAAGGTCCATAAACAATTTATTTGGGTAAAGGTTGAACATAACACAAGGTATCTGAACTTTATTTAGAAGACATGGTTGATTTTCATTGATAAATTTATTTTTTCTGATTATTTTCATAAAGCAGTAGCTACGTGATAATGTTGTGCCCTGCTAAGGATTTGATCTTCTCAAACTATTCCTCAAATGTCCATAAACAATTTGTTTGGGTAAAGGTTGAATGTACCTCAAGGTATCTGAACTTTTTTAGAAGGCATGGTTGATTTTCTATGATAAATTTATTTTTTTCTGACTATTTTCATAAATACGTAGCTACGTGATAATTTTGTGCCCTGCTGGGGATTTTACCTTCTCAAACTATATCTCAAAGGTTGAACGTACCTCAAGGTATCTGAACTTTATTTAGAAGACATGGTTGATTTTCTATGATAAATTTATTTTTTTCTGATTATTTTCATAAATACGTAGCTACGTGATAATTTTGTGCCCTAATGGAAATTTTATCTTCTCAAACTATTCCTCAAGGGTCCATGAACAATTTGTTTGGGTAAAGGTTGAACGTACCTCAAGGTATCTGTACTTTATTTAGAAGACATGGTTGATTTTCTATGATAAATTTATTTTTTTCTGATTAGTTTCATAAATACGCAGCTACGTGATAATGTTGTGCCCTGCCAAGGATTTTGTCTTCTCAAACTATTCCTCCAAGGTCTATAAACAATTTGTTTGGGTAAAGGTTGAACGTACCTCAAGGTATCTGAACTTTATTTAGAAGACATGGTTGATTTTCAATGATAAATATATTTATTTTCGATTATTTTCATGAATACGTACCTGCGTGATAATTTGTGCTGAGGTTTTAATCTTCTAAATTTATTCGTAAAAACTGCATCAACAAGTTTTTTTCGGTTAAGGTTAAACAATCTCATGGGCCTCATTTGAATTTGTGAACATTTGAAGATCCTTAGAATAAGTTCTGATTGACATGACATTTACAAGATAATCTGATGGACATCAATTAAATTCCTGAACATTTGAAAGTCTTTAGAATGTTTCCTGATTGGCCTGACGTCTAAACAGAATACAGAATATCTGAAGGATCTCATTAACATTTCTAAACATTTTAACATCGTCATCATAATTTCTGATTGAGTTGACCATTTCTAAGAATATCGCATTCTGAAGCTCGCATTCTGTAGATTTCAGTATAATCATCAGTATATCAGGGTCATCAGTGAAATTCGTGATTTACCTGACTTCTCCCAACATATCTGTAGGAGCTCGTTAGAATTTCTCAACATTTGAAGTTCTTTCGAAAAATTCCAGATTGACCTAACCCCTTTGAAGAATTTTGTCTTGTTTTGAAATTGGGCCAAATGGGGGTGACATAAAGCCACTATTTAAATAACTTAAAATTATCAGGGTAATGAATTCATGTGCATAGCTGCGAGAAGACTTTTAAAATAGACCTTTGCCCATCGTATATGAGAATATCGGCCTCTACCCAAGCCATGGGATCGTGGACCCAATGTCCTCCCACACTGTGGTATTAAAAGGACCTCATTTATATTTCTGAACATTCCTGATTGATCTGACCATTTCCAAGAATATCTGAAGTATTTCATTTCAAATTCTGTACCTTTGAAGACCTTCAGAACATCGTGAACCCCCGCTAATCTGAATGATACATCATCCTAACTAACGGGGTTCACTATGAATTCTTTGAAGAGTTTAGTTCAATCAGAAATTATTTTGAAGACCTTGAAATGTTCTGAAATATAAATAAGGTCTTTTAGATATTCTTCGAAAAAGTCAGGTCAACCAGGAAGTATTGTGAAGGCCTTCTAATGTTCAGAAATTTTAATGAGGTCCTTCAGATATCTTTCGAAGAGGTCAGGTCAATCGGGAATTCTTATGAAGTCCTTAAAATGTTCAGATATTTAAATGAAGTCCTTCAGATATTGTATGATGCTTTTTCACGGAATATGTTCGCTATGGGTGCCTAGGACACATAGAAAAAGTAAGTAATCCCTATGTTTGAAAGAATTGATTTTCGGAAGATATGCTGGTAAGCCAATAAAAACGCCTGTTTATAGAACAAAACAATTAATTCAACTTATTTTTCTTCTCTTCTCTTTTAACATCTCTCTGGTATGACCGGGGGGTCACTCGAAGTATTTCATGCTTACTTTCAATAATTTTGGCTGATGACGGAATTTTTTTTTTGCAGTAGGTTTTGCTGTTTGTTGACGTTTTTTTTCTTGAATTTTTTTGTATTTGTAGGAGTTTGTTCATGCTTTATGCTTGTTTTTTCGTCATTCTTGTTAGGTTTTGTTCATGTTTTTTGTGGTTTTTTCTTGTTATTTTTAACCAATCCTTTCTTCTGTACTTTGTTCTTTTTTGTCATTTCGATTTTTTCTATAGAGTTTCTTATTGACATGGTTGCTGCTTATCATTTTTGATTTGGCATTATTCGTGTGCCGATAACTCTTTTCAGACGCTGAATTTCAAAATATGGTGTATGATGAACTTGTGGGGCTTGAGTAGACCTTCAACTTGGTGTAGCACGATATTACTCAAGTTTTAATCAACGACGTTCATCAACGGAGCTCATATACGCGTGATATTCGTGGTTTGAACTTCACCGCGAAGATAACGCGAACATATGCTCCAACGCCGTTGATTTAATACTTGAGCAATATCCTGTTACACTAAGCTGTAGGTCTACTCAAGTTTAGCATACGCTATATTTTGAAATTCACACAACAAAAAAAAGTGTCGAATAACCGCTTCTTCAAACAAATTTGGAGAAGTTATTCAGCTTTCTAGAAGAAAAAGATGAACAACTTCTCCAAATTTGTTTCAACAAACAGTTATTCAGCATTGGTGTTTGTTGGGCAGCGTCTGAAAAGAGCTATCAATAAACGAACATAGCCGAATCAAAAATGATAAGTATCAACCCTCCTTATTGATTTTTTTTTGTATAAGTCACATCTGGCCCTTTTTCCAAGAAACAATTCAAAGCGATTAATAAACACACATGTTGATTAAATGTGAAATTATAGCTTCCAGAGCCACATAAAACAATAGTTGTTTTGTTCTTATGAATACATTTTTTTGAAACAGAAAAAAAATCTTTTAAATGATTACTTGCATTTGGTTGAAAAACATGTTTTATAAGCTGTACTATATTTTTTATTACTCTACAATTCAACCATCGGGGAACAGCTCAAAAAAGATGGAATAAAAGCATGTTACACCAAAATCGTTATCGTTATATAACAGCTAGATAAAATTATTAAAAAATCATTACTAGACGCATTTTTCAGCTATACAACAATATTACTGTGACGTTTATTGCGCTCCCACAGAAGTCAAACTAAAACCTAAAATAGAATTCAATCAACATTAAACGGATGATTTGTAATGAAAAAAATTGACGCTTAACAAACGTGGTAGAGGCTTCACCCAACAAAAATTTCAAAGCGACTAATAAACTCTCATGTCGATTAAATGTGTAAATATAGCTTCCCGAGCTGAATAAAACTGTAGTCGTTTTGTTTTTAGGAATAAAAATTATTGAAACAGAACAAAAAGCTTTTAAATAATAACTTGCATATGGCTAAAAAACATGTTTTATAAGTTGTACTATATTTTTGATTACTCTACTGTTCAATCATCAGGGAAAGCTAAAAAAACATGAAATAAAAGCATGTAACTCAAAATCGTTATTATTATTTAACAACTAGATACAATTATTGAAAAACGTTTGAACAATCATCACTAGACGTATTGTTCAGCTATACTACGATATCTGGGATGTTTATTGCGCTCCCGAAGCAGTCAAACCAGAACCTAAAAATGGATTTAAACAACATCAAACGGAAGATTTGTAAAGAAAAGTAATTGGCGCTTAAAAACCGTTGTATAAGCTTCATTCACACGATTTAAATAATGAGTTCCTGTCTGATTACAATCAAACCCGTGTTCACCTTAAGTACAATCACAGTTCGTTGAAATGATGAGCCAACAACAAATGTGTTGGTATAAGGTAGGGTTACAAGATATAAATTAAGACATTTATTCGGCAATTGTGGAACGCTTATTCAGTCATGTAAAAATATCGTTGTTTAATATGTTATGGAACGTTTATAAAGCAGTTCTAAAACTCTGTTGACTCATAGTCAAAGTTTTGTGTATGTGACTATGACAGTTAACTAACGATTGTTAAACAGTGTCATGCAAATTATAGGCTGAAGATTTATATACGGCTATTAATTGTGTCAAATGTATAACCAAGGATGGAGAAGATGGAGAATGAGGCAGCCTTCAATCCAAGGATTGCAAGTTCAAGTTTGGGGGGAGAAAAGTCTAATTTGGGCCTGTTTTTAAAATTTTCAAAAAAAAAAAAAAAAAAAAAAAAAAAATAAAAAAAAAATAATATATACTCGTTTTTAATTTTTTTTTTTTTTTTTTTTTTTTTTTGAAAACCAAAAAAAGGTACTGAAAAGAAGGGTAAAAAAAAATTTTTTTTTAATTATTTTTTTTTTTTTTAATTTTTTTTTTTTTAATTAAATTTTTTTTTTTTTTAAGAAAAATAATAATTTCTTTATTGTTTTTTATATTTTTTTTGTTTTTTTTTTTTTTTTTTGTTCGGGGGGGGGGGTTTTTTTTTTTTTTAATATTTTTTTTTTTTTTGTTAAATTATGTATTCTTTATTCTTTATTCTTTATTTGGAGCAGGGAAAAGCCCGTTTGAGTAGAGCTGCAGATGCCAGCTCTTTCTCAAATGGGCGCAAAAAACCTCCTCTTCTTTTCATATCAACAGAATTTACATAGCTTCAAAATGATACAATGATGCCTTAAATCTACTTAATGGGCTAAACATAACAAAAAACTAACTTGAACTAAAAAAATCTAACGTGTGTTGTTTTGTGGAGTCGCGCGTACTTTGTAGAATCTTTTTCGAAGAGTGGAACGCGGAACATCGAAGTCAAATTCGTTGGAACAGCGGTTAAAGAAACTACACATACTAGAAAATGGCTCGTTATGCCCGTAATTGGTTCTAGCACCATGTAGAAAAAGGAACGAATTCGAGCGAAGTTAACGATAGGGAATATTTATGTTGAGAAGCGACAACAGTCGAGGACAATCAATTTTCGATTGAAGCAGGTCAGAAACAAAGAGCGTTTTTGAAACATCACGACGTATACTCAGTAATTCTAGACCTATAAGTTTACATCGCGCATCATAGCTGGGCAAATTGATTGGATCATTCCATGGAAGGTGTCTTAAAGCGAAGCGCAGAAATTTGCGCTGAACTGCCTCGATAAGTGAGATGCTATTCTGATAGTACGGTGCCCAAACGACAGATGAGTATTCTAATATTGACCTCACTAACGAACAGTACAATGATTTTAAACATTGAATATTTTTGAAGTTTTTTGCAATGTGAAATATAAAACCAAGTGTCTTAGAGGCTTTGGAGGTTGTATAAGCGACATGTTCCTTAAACGTTAATTTGGTGTCTAATAACACACCTAGATCCTTAACAACAGATTCCCTTTTGAGAATTGTCGATCCAACCTTATAGTCAAAGTCAAACAAAACTTCGTTTGCGGGAAAATGAGATAACGGAGCATTTACCAGCGTTGAGATCCATGCGATTTGTTTTACACCACTCGGTGAATATATCGAGCTGACATTGTAAAAATGAAGCGTCTTGAATATCATTGACAGTCCAATACAGTTTAAAATCATCGGCAAAAGAAAGTTTGAAGGATCCAAGTAGCAGATTAACGTCATTGAGATACACTAGAAATATTAACGGTCCTAGGTGGCTACCTTTTGGTACTCCCGATGGAACAAGAAAGTAGGGTGAAATTGAATCGCCTAATTTGATAGCCATTTCACGGCCACTCAGGTAAGATTGGAGCCAAACGAGAAAAAATCCAGAGAAACCGAGACGTTCGAACTTTGCAATAGTTATCCGATGGTTGATTTTATCGAATGCCGCTGAGAAATCCGTATAGATCGAATCGACTTGTTGCCCTTTCTGTAGAGCTTTAGCTATGAAAGATGTGTAAACAACCAAATTGGTACTCGTTGAACGTTTTGGCATGAAACCATGTTGATGTTCAGAGATGTAATGGTGGCAGTTGTGCGACAAATAGCTGAAAACCACTTTTTCAAATAACTTCGAAACGGCACACAAAGCAGCTATTCCACGATAATTGCTGACCTCACGTTTGTTTCCTTTTTTGAAGACAGGAAAGACATATGATTTTTTCCATTGATCCGGGAATGATCCGACTTGCAACGATAAATTGAAGAGACGGGATAGAGGTGTAGATAGACTAGTGCAGCATTTCTTCAAAACAATTGCAGGGATTCTGTCAGGACCTGAACTGGTTGATGTCTTGAGGGAGGAACTAGCTTTTTCCACTGTTTCAGGATCGACGATAGGGTGAGCAACAACTGGAGGATGGACTGGAACATTGTTTGCAGCTTTGTGAACTTGTTCATCATCCAAAGATTCTTGTATGAACACGCTTGAAAATTGACTCAGGAAAAGATCACAGATACCATCTATAGACGAGCTTTCAAAACTTCCCTTGGACATAACAGTGGGGAGGCCGGATTCTTTTCTTTGTTCGTTCACGTAATTCCTGAATCCTTTAGGATTGTGACGTAGTTGTTGCTGAACTTTCCTTTGATGCGCAAAACAAAGTTTTTGATGTGTTTTAGATGTGTAATAAATAGAAATAAGAATAGTTGAACAAACTTTTTTATCCAAAAGTTTTTAAGCTGCGGATGTTGAATAGATTCTCCAATTTTGAGTAAACAAAGGTTGAAAAGCAGTTTTGATTCAATATAAAATGACGGTTGATAAGCATTAAGCTCAACAATGAATTTGAATAAACGCTTTTACAAATTAAAATTGTTACTTGGGTTTCCCTGTCAGCATACGACTAAGGACCGATCGGGTTTATTACATAATATTTTCTATGATTGTTTGTACCCCAGCCAGCACCGCGGGAAGGTAGAGATAAAAATCACTAGACAAAGGGATCACGTTGCACAGTGGTCGAAGATGGCATATTGACGAGCTAAATTGTTTTTTGCTTCAAATTTCGACTCAATTCAAAAACTGTGAACAATACAATTGTTCAGAAACCTTCAGGTACGTTCAACCTTTACCCGTACAAATTGTTTATGGACCGATAAGGAATAGTTTGAGAAGATAAAATCCTAAGCAGGGCACAAAATTCACGTAGCTACGTATTTATGGAACTAATCAGAAAAAAATAAATTTATCATAGAAAATCAACCTTACCTTACCTTACCAATCAGACTAAGGCCGGTGTGGCCTCTGCTGTACACAGAAGTTGTTTCCATTGTCATCGGTCCATGGCTGTTCCTCGCCAGCCTCGCCTTCTACTTGATCGATCCACCTTGCTCGTTGCGCGCCTCTTCTTCTTGTACCTGTCGGTTCGTTTTCGAGAACCATTTTTACAGGGCTGTCGTCCGACATTCTTACGACATGCCCAGCCCATCGTAGTCGACCGATTTTTGCGATGTGTACGATGGGAGGTTCTTCCAGCAACTGGTGCAATTCGTAGTTCATTCGCCTCCTCCACGTTCCGTCATCCATCTGCACTCCACCGTAGATCGTACGCAGCACCGGTCTAATTAATGCCTTGTAGATGGTCAACTTTGTGGTTCGGCGAACTTTGTTCGATCTTAGCGTCCTTCGGAGTCCAAAGTAGGCACGATTGCCAGCCATAATGCGCCTTTGTATTTCTCTGCTGGTGTCGTTATTGGCGGTCACCAATGAGCCCAGATACACAAATTCGTCTACTACCTCGATTTCATCACCGTCGATCTGAACTCGTGCTAGGAGGCTAACATTGTCTTCTCGTGAGCCTCTTCCCTTCATGTATTTTGTTTTTAACGCATTAATCACAAGCCCAATCCTACCAGCTTCAGCCTTAAGTATGATGTACGTTTCCGCCATCGTCTCAAAGTTACGTCCTACGATATCAACGTCGTCGGCGAAGCCAAATAGTTGGACAGTCTTCCTGAAGATCGTGCCAGTCGTGTCTATCCCAGCTCTTCGAATCACACCCTCCAATGCAATGTTAAACAACAAACACGACAATCCATCACCTTGCCGTAACCCTCTCCGAGATTCGAAGGGACTCGAGAGCGTCCCTGATACTCGGACGACACACATCACTCGATCCATCGTTGCTTTGATCAGTTTTGCGTCAGTTTTTCCGGAAATCCATATTCGTGCATGATTTTCCATAGTTGGTCTCGATCGATTGTATCATACGCTGATTAGAAGTCGATGAAAAGATGATGATGATGTTGTATTCGCGACATTTCTGCAGTACTTGCCGAATCGCGAAAATCTGGTCCGTAGTAGCGTGGGCACCCATGAATCCCGCTTGGTATTGCCCCACGAACTCCTTTGCAATTGGTGACAGGCGGCGGCATAACATTTGGGAGAGCAACTTGTAGGCGGCGCTCAGTAGCGTGATCGCACGATAATTGCAGCAATCCAGCTTGTCGCCCTTTTTATAGATGGGACACACTATTCCTTCCATCCAATCCTCCGGTAAACATTCCTCCTCCCAAATCTTGGTAATTACCCAGTGCAGCGCTCTGGCCAGTGCTTCACCACCGTATTTTAATAGCTCGCTTGGGAGTTGGTCAACACCAGCGGTTTTGTTGTTTTTCAACAGACCAATTTCCTCCTCAACTTCCTGAAGGGTTGGGGTCGGGGTCCTGTCATCTTATGTGCGTGTTCCTAGATTTATAACCGTGCCACTTTCGTTCGCTGTAACATTACCGTTCAGGTGCTCGTCGAAGTACTGCTTCCACCTTTCAATCACCTCACACTCTCCTGTGAGAAGGTTGCCATCCAGGTCTCTGCAAATATCAGCTTGTGGTACGTAGCCTTTGCGCGAGCTGTTTAACTTCTCGTAGAATTTGCGTGTGTCGTTAGCACGGTACAGTGCTTCCATTTCTTCGCGATCTCGATCTTCCCTCTGGCGCTTTTTCCTTCGAAGAATAGAATTTTGTCTGTTCCGTGCCTGTCTATACCGATCCACATTCGCTCTCGTACGGTGTTGCAGCATTCTCGCCCGTGCTGCATTCTTCTCCTCTACTAACTGCTTGCATTCGCCATCAAACCAGTCATTTTTTCGATTCGGTGCAGAAGTACCTAGTGTCACTAATGCAGTGCTACCAATGGCGGTTCGAATATTTCTCCAGCCATCATCAAGAGTAGCTGCGCCAAGCTGCTCTTCCATTGGTAGGGCTGCTTCTAGCTGTTGCGCGTATTCCTGGGCAACTTCGGTTTCCCGTAGTAGCTCAATGTTAGGTCGTGGCGTCCGAAATCGACGCGTGTTGTACACCGTCGAGAGTTTTGAGCGCATACATACTGCAACTAGGTAGTGGTCCGAGTCTATATTCGCCGCTGCGGTAAGTGCGAACGTTGATGATATCGGAGAAGAATTTCCGATCGATTAGAACATGGTCAATTTGATTCTCTGTTCGTTGGTCAGGTGATCTCCAAGTGGCTTTGTGGATGTCTTTTTCTAGAAAATCAACCATGTCTTCTAAATAAAGTTCAGATACCTTGAGGTACGTTCAACCTTTACCCATACACACTTAGAAAATTTTACAGTATTCGGTAATTTTTTACCGAACTTTCAACAGCTGAACGTTCGGTAATCTGTTCGGTAATTAAATCAATTACCGAACGTTCGGTACTCAATTTTTTGATGAACTGTCAAAAACTACCGTACAGTTCGGTAATGGAAGATTTGATGATCTGTCAAAAATTACCGTACAGTTCTGTAATTTGTGTAGCCTGGTACCGAACGGTTTCGGTATTTTGTTTTTGTTTTTATCGTTAAACACCAAAATATTCGGATGTTATTGGTTAATTGAATATATTAAACAAAACTATATTTGTTGTTATTCCGACCGGGACTGTGAGGTCTTTCCAGCATATGGCGCAGTGAACGAAATACTACGAACGATGAGAGTCGGCTGCATCGGATGCTGGTCAGTGAAGTTGTCTTCTACCTGTAGATGGATACAATGCAGCAAATATATTTTGCATGTGTATCATTTAGAATAATAATCCCTTTTTACATCAAACCTATTGATTGTTTAGCGTGTAATGAGTACATTTGAAATATTTATAGCTAGCCGGATGAAAGCTCTAATTAACGCTGGTTTATTTTCTACATACATACATGGAATAATTAGAATTAATCAATATCCAAACCACCTTCTGGACAACCGATCACTGGAACCACGAGGCTTTATAGAAAATGGCTGACAGTTTGACAGTTAATAATACTTTACCGGGCTTCGGTGATTCAGAGTTCGTTTTACGTTTTGTTCGGTAAAGTTGTTACCCTATTCATTGATTGTTTGTTTTTACCGTATAGATTGTATTTTTTTTCTACCGTATACGGTAAATAAAATTCAACATTACAGATCGTCCGGTAAAGTGTTAAGAAATTACGGTAACATTTTTTTATGTTTACCGAAAAATCGGTAAGATGTTATGTTTACCGAAACGTTTCGTCAATTTTTTAACGAACAGCAAAATCGAATTTAAGTGTGTACAAATTGTTAATGGACCTTTGAGAAATCGTTTGAGACGACAAAAATCCCAGCAGGGCACAAAATTATCACGTAGCTACGTATTTATGAAAATAATCAGAAAAAAAATAAATTTATCATAGAAAATCAACCATGTCTTCTAAATAAAGTTCAGATACCTTGAGACCCGTTCAACCTTTACCCATACAAATGTTTATGGACCTTTCGGAAAAAGTTTGAGAAGATAAAATCCCCAGCAGGGCACATAATTATCACGTAGCTACGTATTTATGAAAATAATCAGAAAAATTAAATTTATCATAGAAAATCAACCATGTCTTCTAAATAGAGTTCAGATACCTTGAGGTACGTTCAACCTTTACCCAAACAAATCGTGAATGGACCTTTAAGGAATAGTTTGAGAAGATAAAATTCCCAGCAGGGCACAAAATTATCACGTAGCTACGTATTTATGAATATAATCAGAAAAAAATAAATTTATCATAGAAAATCAACCATGTCTTCTCAATAAAGTTCAGATACCTCGAGGTACGTTCAACCTTTACCCGAGCAGAAGCGAATAACTTGATAACTGGCCTTGGTATTTATGAGCTCAGATTAAGAGGTAAAATACCTGAGGATAATACCATCAAATTGTTCCCACAATGTCATGCGAATACCGAATTGAGGTAAGACAATACCAAAATAATACCTCTCAGGTGACCAGATACTTACCCAGGTATCCGGAATATCAAGTTTAGTTATTCTAGAGACATTTTGCTTGCAATTCTTAGGTATTTTGCTTAGGTATTTTACCTCTTAATCTGAGCTCTTTAATACCAAGGCCAGTTATCAAGATCAAAATTAGGTATTCATATGCTTTTGTGTTCTGCTCGGGTACCCATACAAATTGTTTATGGACCTAAGAAGAAAAGTTTGAAAAGATAAAATTCGCAGCAGGGCATAAAATTATCACGTAGCTACGTATTTATGAAAATAATCAGAAAAAAATAAATTTGTCATAGAAAATTAACCATGTCTTCTTCATAAAGATCAGATACCTCGAGCTACGTTCAACCTTTACCCATAAAAATTGTTTATGAATCTATGAATAAAAGTTTGAGAAGATAAAATTCTCAGCAGGGCATAAAATTATCACGTAGCTACGTATTTATGAAAATAATCAGAAAAAAATAAATTTATCATAGAAAATCAACCATGTCTACTAAATAAAGTTCAGATACCTTGAGGTATGTCAACCTTTACCAGAACAAATTGTTTATGGGCCTTTGAGGAATAGTTTGAGAAGATGAAATTCTCAGCAGGGCAAAAAATTATCACGTAGCTACGTATTTATGAAAATAATCAGAAAAAAATAAATTTATCATAGAAAATCAACCATGTCTTCTCAATAAAGTTCAGATACCTCGAGGTACGCTCAACCTTTACCCAAACAAATTGTTAATGGACCTAAGAAGAAAAGTTTGAAAAGATAAAATTCTCAGCAGGGCATAACATTATCACGTAGCTACGTATTTATGAAAATAATCAGAAAAAAATAAATTTGTCATAGAAAATTAACCATGCCTTCTAAATAACGTTCAGATACCTTGAGGAACGTTCAACCGTTACCCATAAAAATTGTTTATGGATCTATGAAGAAAAGTTTGAGAAGACAAAATTCACAGCAGGGCATAAAATTATCACGTAGCTACGTATTTATGAAAATAATCAGAAAAACATAAATTTATCATAGAAAATCAACCATGTCTTCTCAATAAAGTTCAGATACCTCGAGGTACGTCCAACTTTTACCCATACAAATTGTTTATGGACCTAAGAAGAAAAGTTTGAAAAGATAAAATTCGCAGCAGGGCATAAAATTATCACGTAGCTACGTATTTATGAAAATAATCAGAAAAAAATAAATTTATCATAGAAAATCAACAATGTCTTCTCAATAAAGTTCAGATACCTCGAGCTACGTTCAACCGTTACCCATACAAATTGTTTATGGATCTATGAAGAAAAGTTTGAGAAGATAAAATTCTCAGCAGGGCATAAAATTATCACGAAGCTACGTATTTATGAAAATAATCAGAAAAAAATAAATTTGTCATAGAAAATTAACCATGTCTTCTAAATAACGTTCAGATACCTTGAAGAACGTTCAACCTTTACCCATACAAATTGTTTGTGGATCTATGAAGAAAAGTTTGAGAAGATAAAATTCACAGCAGGAACAAAATTATCACGTAGCTACGTATTTATGAAAATAATCAGAAAAAAATAAATTTATCATAGAAAATCAACCATGTCTTCTAAATAACGTTCAGATACCTTGAGGTACGTTCAACCTTTACCCATACAAATTGTTTATGGACCTTTCGGAAAAAGTTGGAGAAGATAAAATCCCCAGCAGGGCACATAATTATCACGTAGCTACGTATTTATGAAAATAATCGTAAAAAAAAAATTTATCATGGAAAATCAACCATGTCTTCTAAATAAAGTTCAGATACCTTGAGGTACGTCCAACCTTTACCCGTAAAAATTGTTTATGGACCTTTGAGGAATAGTTTGAAAAGATAAAATCCTCAGCAGGGCTTAAAATTATCACGTAGCCACGTATTTATGAAAATAATCAGAAAAAAATATTTATCATAGAAAATCAACCATGTCTTCTAAATAACGTTCAGATACCTCGAGCTACGTTCAACCTTTACCCAAACAAATTGTTTATGAATCTATGAAGAAAAGTTTGAGAAGATAAAATTCTCAGCAGGGCATAAAATTATCACGTAGCTACGTATTTATGAAAATAATCAGAAAAAAATAAATTTATCATAGAAAATCAACCATGTCTACTAAATAAAGTTCAGATACCTTGAGGTACGTCCATTTTTAACACGTAAAAATTGTTTATGGACCTTTGAGGAATAGTTTAAAAAAGATAAAATCCTCAGCAGGGCATAAAATTGTCACGTAGCCACGTATTTATGAAAATAATCGTAAAAAAAAAATTATCATGGAAAATCAACCATGTCTTCTAAATAACGTTCAGATACCTTGAGGAACGTTCAACCGTTACCCATACAAATTGTTTATGGATCTATGAAGAAAAGTTTGAGAAGACAAAATTCACAGCAGGGCATAAAATTATCACGTAGCTACGTATTTATGAAAATAATCAGAAAAAAATAAATTTATCAGAGAATATCAACCATGTCTTCTCAATAAAGTTCAGATACCTCGAGGTTTGTTCAACCTTTACCCAAACAAATTGTTTATGGACCATTGAGGAATAGTTTGAGAAGATAAAATTCCCAGCAGGGCACAAAATTATCACGTAGCTACGTATTTAAGAAAATAATCAGAAAAAAATAAATTTATCATAGAAAATCAACCATGTCTACAAAATAAAGTTCAGATATCTTGAGGTATGTCAACCTTTACCAGAACAAATTGTTTATGGGCCTCTGAAAAATAGTTTGAGAAGATTAAATCCTCAGCAGGGCATAAAATTATCACGTAGCTACGTATTTATGAAAATAATCAGAAAAAAATAAATTTATCATAGAAAATCAACCATGTCTTCTCAATACAGTTCAGATACCTCGAGGTACGTTCAACCTTAAACCATACAAATTGTTTATGGGCCTAAGAAGTAAAGTTTGAAAAGATAAAATTCTCAGCAGGGCACAAAATTATCACGTAGCTAGGTATTTATGAAAATAATCAGAAAAAAATAAATTTGTCATAGAAAATTAACCATGCCTTCTAAATAACGTTCAGATACCTTGAGGAACGTTCAACCGTAACCCATACAAATTGTTTATGGATCTATGAAGAAAAGTTTGAGAAGACAAAATTCACAGCAGGGCATAAAATAATCACGTAGCTACGTATTTATGAAAATAATCAGAAAAAAATAAATTTTTCATAGAAAATCAACCATGTCTACTAAATAAAGTTCAGATACTTTGAGGTATGTCAACCTTAACCAAAACAAATTGTTTATGGGCCTCTGAGGAATAGTTTGAGAAGAGAAAATTCTCAGCAGGGCATAAAATTATCACGTAGCCACGTATTTATGAAAATAATCAGAAAAAAATAAATTTGTCATAGAAAATTAACCATGTCTTCTAAATAAAGTTCAGATACCTCGAGCTACGTTCAACTTTTACCCATAAAAATTGTTTCTGAATCTATGAAGAAAAGTTTGAGAAGATAAAATTCTCAGCAGGGCATAAAATTATCACGTAGCTACGTATTTATGAAAATAATCAGAAAAAAATAAATTAATCATAGAAAATCAACCATGTCTTCTCAATAAAGTTCAGATACCATTAGGAACGTTCAACCTTTACCCATAAAAATTGTTTATGAATCTATGAAGAAAAGTTTGAGAAGATAAAATTCTCAGCAGGGCATAAAATTATCACGTAGCTACGTATTTATGAAAATAATCAGAAAAAAAATATTTTTCATAGAAAATTAACCATGTATTCTAAATAAAGTTCAGATACCTTGAGGAACGTTCAACCGTTACCCAAACAAATTGTTTGTGGATCTATTAAGAAAAGTTTGAGAAGATAAAATTCACAGCAGGGCATAAAATTATCACGTAGCTACGTATTTATGAAAATAATCAGAAAAAAATAAATTTATCATAGAAAATCAACCATGTCTTCTAAATAAAGTTCAGATACCTTGAGGTACGTCCAACCTTTACACGTAAAAATTGTTTATGGACCTTTGAGGAACAGTCTGAAGAGACAAAAATCCCCAGCAGGGCACAAAATTATCACTTAGCTACGTATTTATGAAAATAATCAGAAAAAAATAAATTTATCATAGAAAATCAACCATGTTTCTAAATAAAGTTCAGATACCTTGAGGTACGTCCAACCTTTACACGTAAAAATTGTTTATGGACCTTTGAGGAATAATTTGAGAAGATTAAATCCTCAGCAAGGCATAAAATTATCACGTAGCTACGTATTTATGAAAATAATCAGAAAAACATAAATTTATCATAGAAAATCAACCATGTCTTCTCAATAAAGTTCAGATACATCGAGGTACGTTCAACCTTTACCCATACAAATTGTTTATGGATCTATGAAGAAAAGTTTGAGAAGATAAAATTCTCAGCAGGGCTTAAAATTATCACGTAGCTACGTATTTATGAAAATAATCAGAAAAAAATAAATTTGTCATAGAAAATTAACCATGTCTTCTAAATAACGTTCAGATACCTTGAGGAACTCAAACGTTACCCATACAAATTGTTTATGGATCTATGAAGAAAAGTTTGAGAAGACAAAATTCACAGCAGGGCATAAAATTATCACGTAGCTACGTATTTATGAAAATAATCAGAAAAAAATAAATTTATCATAGAAAATCAACCATGTCTTCTCAATAAAGTTCAGATACCTCGAGGTACGTCCAACCTTTACCCATACAAATTGTTTATGGACCTAAGAAAAACGTTTAAAAAGATAAAATTCGCAGCAGGGCATACAATTATCACGTAGCTATGTATTTATGAAAAATAATCAGAAAAAAATAAATTTGTCATAGAAAATTAACCATGTCTTCTAAATAAAGTTCAGATACCTCGAGCTTCGTTCAACCTTTACCCATACAAAATGTTTATGAATCTATGAAGAAAAGTTTGAGAAGATAAAATTCTCAGCAGGGCATAAAATTATCACGTAGCTACGTATTTATGAAAATAATCAGAAAAAAATAAATTTATCATAGAAAATCAACCATGTCTACTAAATAAAGTTCAGATACCTTGAGGTATGTCAACCTTTACCAGTACAAATTGTTTATGGACCTCTGAAGAATAGTTTGAGAAGATTAAATCCTCAGCAGGGCATAAATTTATCACGTAGCTACGTATTTATGAAAATAATCAGAAAAAATAAATTTATCATAGAAAATCAACCATGTCTTCTCAATAAAGTTCAGATACCACGAGGTACGTTCAACCTTTACCCATACATATTGTTTATGGACCTTTGAGGAATAGTCTGAAGAGACAAAAATCCCAGCAGGGCACAAAATTATCACGTAGCTAGGTATTTATGAAAATAATCAGAAAACAATAAATTTATCATAGAAAATCAACCATGTTTCTAAATAAAGTTCAGATACCTTGAGGTACGTTCAACCTTTACCTGTACATATTGTTTATGGACCTTTGAGAAATAGTCTGAAGAGACAAAAATCCCAGCAGGGCACAAAATTATCACGTAGCTACGTATTTATGAAAATAATCAGAAAAAAATAAATTTATCATAGAAAATCAACCATGTTTCTAAATAAAGTTCAGATACCTTGAGGTACGTCCAACCTTTTCACGTAGAAATTGTTAATGGATCTTTGAGGAATAGTTTGAGAAGATTAAATCCTCAGCAGGGCATAAAATTATCACGTAGCTACGTATTTATGAAAATAATCTGAAAAAATAAAATTTATCATTGAAAATCAACCATGTCTTCTCAATAAAGTTCATATACCTCGAGATACGTTCAACCTTAACCCAAACAAATTGTTTATGGGCCTAAGAAGAAAAGTTTGAGAAGATAAAAGTCTCAGCAGGGCATAAAATTATCACGTAGCTACGTATTTATGAAAATAATCAGAAAAGAATAAATTTGTCATAGAAAATTAACCATGTCTTCTAAATAACGTTCAGATACCTTGAGGAACGTTCAACCGTTACCCATACAAATTGTTTATGGATCTATGAAGAAAAGTTTGAGAAGACAAAATTCACAGCAGGGCATAAAATTATCACGTAGCTACGTATTTACGAAAATAATCAGAAAAAAATAAATTTATCATAGAAAATCAGCCATGTCTTCTCAATAAAGTTCAGATACCTCGAGGAACGTTCAACTTTTACCCATACAAATTCTTTATGGACCAACCGGAAAAGTTTGAGAAGATAAAATCCCCAGAAGGGCACAAAATTATCACGTAGCTACGTATTTATGAAAATAATCAAAAAAAAAATAAATTTATCATAGAAAATCAACCATGTCTTCTAAATAGAGTTCAGATACATTGAGGTACGTCCAACCTTTACCCGTAAAAATTGTTTATGGACCTTTGAGGAATAGTTTGAGAAGATAAAATCCTCAGCAGGGCATAAAATTATCACGTAGCCACGTATTTATGAAAATAATTAAGAAAAAAATAAATTTATCATAGAAAATCAACCATGTCTTCTAAATAAAGTTCAGATACCTCAAGCTACGTTCAACCTTTACCCATACAAATTGTTTATGAATCTATGAAGAAAAGTTTGAGAAGAGAAAATTCTCAGCAGAGCATAAAATTATCACGTAGCCACGTATTTATGAAAATAATTAGAAAAAAATAAATTTATCATAGAAAATCAACCATGTCTTCTAAATAAAGTTCAGATACCTTGAGGTACGTTCAACCTTTACCCAAACAAATTTGTTTATGGACCATTGAGGAATAGTTTGAGAAGATTAAATCCACAGCAGGGCATAAAAATTATCACGAAGCCACGTATTTATGAAAATAATCAGAAAAAAATAAATTTATCATAGAAAATCAACCATGTCTTCTAAATAAAGTTCAGATACCTCGAGCTACGTTCAACCTTTGCCCAAACAAATTGTTAATGAATCTATGAAGAAAAGTTTGAGAAGAGAAAATTCTCAGCAGGGCATAACATTATCACGTAGCTACGTATTTATGAAAATAATCAGAAAAAAATAAATTTATCATAGAAAATCAACCATGTCTACTAAATAAAGTTCAGATACCTTGAGGTATGTCAACCTTTACCCATACAAAATGTTTATGGACCTATGAAGAAAAGTTTGAGAGGATAAAATTCTCAGCAGGGCATACAATTATCACGTAGCTACGTATTTATGAAAATAATCAGAAAAAAATAAATTTATCATAGAAAATCAACCATGTCTACTAAATAAAGTTCCGATACCACGAGGTACGTTTAACCTTTACCCATACATATTGTTTATGGACCTTTGAGGAATAGTCTGAAGAGACAAAAATCCCAGCAGGGCACAAAATTATCACGTAGCTACGTATTTATGAAAATAATCAGAAAAAAATAAATTTATCATAGAAAATCAACCATGTCTTCTAAATAAAGTTCAGATACCTTGAGGTACGTTCACCCTTTACCCAAACAAATTAATTATGGACCTTTCAGGAAAAGTTTGAGAAGAAAAAATTCCCAGCAGGGCACATAATTATCACGTAGCTACGTATTTATGAAAATAATCAGAAAAAATCAATTTATCAGTGAGAAAATCAACCATGTCTTCTAAATAGAGTTCAGATACCTTGAGGTACGTCCAACCTTTACCCGTAAAAATGGCTTGTGGACCTTTGAGGAATAGTTTGAGAAGATTAAATTCACAGCAGGGCATAAAATTATCACGTAGCCACGTATTTATGAAAATAATCAGAAAAAAAATAAATTTATCATAGAAAATCAACCATGTCTTCTAAATAAAGTTCAGATACCTCGAGCTACGCTTCAACCTTTACCCATACAAAATGTTTATGAATCTATGAAGAAAAGTTTGAGAAGATAAAATTCCCAGCAGGGCATAAAATTATCACGTAGCTACGTATTTATGAAAATAATCAGAAAAAAATAAATTTATCATAGAAAATCAACCATGTCTTCTAAATAAAGTTCAGATACCTCGAGCTACGTTCAACTTTTACCCATACAAAATGTTTATGAACCTATGAAAAAAAGTTTGAGAAGATAAAATTCCCAGCAGGACATAAAACTATCACGTAGCTACGTATTTATGAAAATAATCAGAAAAAAATAAATTTATCATAGAAAATCAACCATGTCTTCTAAATGAAGTTCAGATACCTTTAGGAACGTTCAACCTTTACCCAAGCAAATTGTGTATGGATCAATGAAGAAAAGTTTGAGAAGATAAAATTCACAGCAGGGCATAAAATTATCACGTAGCTACGTATTTATGAAAATAATCAGAAAAAAATAAATTTATCATAGAAAATCAACCATGTCTTCTCAATAAAGTTCAGATACCTTGAGGCACGCTCAACGCATTACCCAAACAAATTGTTTATAGGCCTATGAAGAAAAGTTTGAGAAGAAAAAATTGTCAGCAGGGCACAAAATCATCACGTAGCTACGTATTCTTGAAAATAATCAGAAAAAATTAAATTTATCATAGAAAATCAACCATGTCATCTAAATAAAGTTCTGATACCTCGAGCTACGTTCAACCTTTACCTTTACAAATTGTTTATGAATCTATGAAAAAAAGTTTGAGGAGATAAAATTCTCAGCAGGGCATAAAATTATCACGTAGCTACGTATTTATGAAAATAATCAGAAAAATATAAATTTATCATAGAAAATCAACCATGTCTACTAAATAAAGTTCAAATACCTGAGGTATGTCAATTTTTACCCAAACTAAATGTTTACAGGACCAATGAAAAAAAAGTTTGAGACGATAAAATTCTCAGTAGGGCATAAAATTAATACGTAGCTACGTATTTATGACAACCATGTCTTCTAAATAAAGTTCAGATACCTTGAGGTACGTCCAACCTTTACCCATACAAATTGTTCATGGACCTTTGTAGAATAGTTTTAGAAGAAAAAATCCTCAGCAAGGCACAAAATTATCACGTAGCTACGTATTTATGAAAATAATCAGAAAAAAATAAATTTATGATATAAAATCAACCAGGTCTCTAAATAAGGTTCAGATGCCTTGAGGTACGTTCAACCTTTACCCATACAAATTGTTTATAGACCTTTGAGGAATAGTTTGAGAAGAAGAAATCCTCAGCAAGGCACAAAGTTATCTCCTAGCTACGAATTTATAAAAATAATCAGAAAAAAATAAATTTATCATATAAAATCAACCATGTCTCTAAATAAAGTTCAGATACCTTGAGGTACGTTCAACCTTTACCCAAACAAATTGTTAATGGACCTTTGAGTTTGGGAAGATAAAATCCTCAGCAGGAAAATTATAACGTAGCTACGTATTTATGAAAATAATCAGAAAAAAATAAATTTAACATAGAAAATCAACCATGTCTTCTAAATAAAGTTCAGATACCTTGAGATACGTTCAACCTTCACGCATACAATTTTTTTATGGACCTTAGAGGAATAGTTCGAGAAGATAAAATCCCTAGCAGGGCACAAAATTATCACGTAGCTACGTATTTATGAAAATAATCACAAAAAATAAATTTATCATCGAAAATCAACAATATCTTTTGAATAAAGTTCAGATACCTTGAGGTACGTCCAACCTTTACCCATACAAATTGTTCATGGACCTTTGTAGAATAGTTTTAGAAGAAAAAATCCTCAGCAAGGCACAAAATTATCACGTAGCTACGTATTTATGAAAATAATCAGAAAAAAATAAATTTATGATATAAAATCAACCAGGTCTCTAAATAAGGTTCAGATGCCTTGAGGTACGTTCAACCTTTACCCATACAAATTGTTTATAGACCTTTGAGGAATAGTTTGAGAAGAAGAAATCCTCAGCAAGGCACAAAGTTATCTCCTAGCTACGAATTTATAAAAATAATCAGAAAAAAATAAATTTATCATATAAAATCAACCATGTCTCTAAATAAAGTTCAGATACCTTGAGGTACGTTCAACCTTTACCCAAACAAATTGTTAATGGACCTTTGAGTTTGGGAAGATAAAATCCTCAGCAGGAAAATTATAACGTAGCTACGTATTTATGAAAATAATCAGAAAAAAATAAATTTAACATAGAAAATCAACCATGTCTTCTAAATAAAGTTCAGATACCTTGAGATACGTTCAACCTTCACGCATACAATTTTTTTATGGACCTTAGAGGAATAGTTCGAGAAGATAAAATCCCTAGCAGGGCACAAAATTATCACGTAGCTACGTATTTATGAAAATAATCACAAAAAATAAATTTATCATCGAAAATCAACAATATCTTTTGAATAAAGTTCAGATACCTTGAGGTACGTCCAACCTTTACCCATACAAATTGTTCATGGACCTTTGTAGAATAGTTTTAGAAGAAAAAATCCTCAGCAAGGCACAAAATTATCACGTAGCTACGTATTTATGAAAATAATCAGAAAAAAATAAATTTGTGATATAAAATCAACCAGGTCTCTAAATAAAGTTCAGATGCCTGAAGGTACGTTCAACCTTTACCCATACAAATTGTTTATAGACCTTTGAGGAATAGTTTGAGAAGAAGAAATCCTCAGCAAGGCACAAAATTATCTCCTAGCTATGAATTCATATATTAAATAATCAGAAAAAATAAATTTATCATATAAAATCAACAATGTCTTCTAAATAAAGTTCAGATACCTTGAGGTTCGTTCAACCTTTACCCATGCAAATTGTTTATTGACCTTTTAGGAATAGTTTGAGAAGACAAAATCCTCAGCAAGACAATAAATAATCACGTAGCTACGTATTTAAGAAAATAATCAGAAAAAAATAAATTTATCATAGAAAATCAACCATGTCTTCTAAATAAAATTCAGATACCTTGAGGTACGTTCAATCTTAACCCATACAAATTGTTTATGGACCTTTGAGGAATAGTTTGAGAAGATAAAATCCTCAGCAGGGCACAAAATTATCACGTAGCTACGTATTTATGAAAATAATCAGAAAAAAATAAATTTATCATAGAAAATCAACCATGTCTTCTAAATAAAATTCAGATACCTTGAGGTACGTTCAATCTTAACCCATACAAATTGTTTATGGACCCTTTAGGAATAGTTTGAGAAGATAAAATCCTCAGCAGGGCACAAAATTATCACGTAGCTACGTATTTATGAAAATAATCAGAAAAAAATAAATTTATCATAGAAAATCAACCATGTCCTCTAAATAAAGTTCAGATACCTTGAGGTACGTTCAATCTTAACCAATACAAATTGTTTATGGACCTTTGAAGAATAGTTTGAGAAGATAAAATCCTCAGCAGGGCACAAAATAATCACGTAGCTACGTATTTATGAAAATAATCAGAAAAAAATAAATTTATCATAGAAAATCAACCATGTCCTCTAAATAAAACTCAAATACCTTGAGGTACGTTCAACCTTTACCCATACAAATTGTTTATGGACCTTTGAGGAATAGTTTGAGAAGATAAAATCCTCAGCAGGGCACAAAATTATCACGTAGCTACTTATTTATGAAAATAATCAGAAAAAAATAAATTTATCATAGAAAATCAACCATGTCCTCTAAATAAAGCTCAGATACCTTGAGGTACGTTCACCCTTTACCCATACAAATTGTTTATGGACCTTTGAGGAATAGTTTGAGAAGATAAAATCCTCAGCAGGGCACAAAATAATCACGTAGCTACGTATTTATGAAAATAATCAGAAAAAAATAAATTTATCATAGAAAATCAACCATGTCCTCTAAATAAAGCTCAGATACCTTGAGGTACGTTCAACCTTTACCCATACAAATTGTTTATGGACCTTTGAGGAATAGTTTGAGAAGATAAAATCCTCAGCAGGGCACAAAATTATCACGTAGCTACGTATTTATGAAAATAATCAGAAAAAAATAAATTTATCATAGAAAATCAACCATGTCCTCTAAATAAAGCTCAGATACCTTGAGGTACGTTCAACCTTTACCCATACAAATTGTTTATGGACCCTTTAGGAATAGTTTGAGAAGACAAAATCCTCAGCAGGGCACAAAATTATCACGTAGCTACATATTTATGAAAATAATCAGAAAAAAAAATTTATCATAGAAAATCAACCATGTCCTCTAAATAAAGCTCAGATACCTTGAGGTACGTTCACCCTTTACCCATACAAATTGTTTATGGACCTTTGAGGAATAGTTTGAGAAGATAAAATCCTCAGCAGGGCACAAAATAATCACGTAGCTACGTATTTATGAAAATAATCAGAAAAAAATAAATTTATCATAGAAAATCAACCATGTCCTCTAAATAAAGCTCAGATACCTTGAGGTACGTTCAACCTTTACCCATACAAATTGTTTATGGACCTTTGAGGAATAGTTTGAGAAGATAAAATCCTCTGCAGGGCACAAAATTATCACGTAGCTACTTATTTATGAAAATAATCAGAAAAAATAAATTTATCATAGAAAATCAACCATGTCCTCTAAATAAAGCTCAGATACCTTGAGGTACGTTCACCCTTTACCCATAAAAATTGTTTATGGACCTTTCGGGAAAAGTTTGAGAATATAAAATCCTCAGAAAGGCACATAATTATCACGTAGCTACGTATTTATGAAAATAATCAGAAAAAATAAATTTATCATAGAAAATCAACCATGTCTTCTAAATAGAGTTCAGATACCTTGAGGAACGTTCAACCTTTACCCGTTTAAATTGTTTATGTACCTTTGAGAAATAGTTTGAGAAGATTAAATCCTCAGCAGGGCATAAAAATATCACGAAGCTACGTATTTATGAAAATAATCAGAAAAAATAAATTTATCATAGAAAATCAACCATGTCTTCTAAATAAAGTTCAGATACCTCGAGGTACGTTCAACCTTTACCCATACAAATTCATAGAAAATCCACCATGTCTTCTAAATAAAGTTCAGATACCTTGAGGTACGTTCAACCTTTACCAAAACAAATTGTTTATAGTCCTTTGAGGAATAGTTTGAGAAGATAAAATTCCCAGCAGGGCACAAAGTTATCACGTAACTACGTATTTATGAAAATAAAAAAAAAAAATTATCATGGAAAATCAACCATGTCTTCTAAATAAAGTTCAGATACCTTGAGGTACAAAATTATCACGTAGCTACGTATTTCTGAAAATAATCAGAATGAATAAATTTATCATAGAAAATCAACCATGTCTTCTAAAAAAGTTCAGATACCTTGAGGTAAGTTCAAACTTTACCCGTAAAAATGTTTAATGGACCTTTGAGGAATAGTTTGAGAAGATAAAAATCCTCAGCAGGGCATAAAATTATCACGTAGCTACGTATTTATGAAAAAATAATGCGAAAAAAATAAATTTATCATAGAAAATCAACCATGTCTTCTCAATAAAGTTCAGATACCTCGAGGTACGTCCAACCTTTACCCATACAAATTGTTTATGAATCTATTTGAAGAAAAGTTTGAGACGATAAAATTCTCAGCAGGGCATAACATTATCACGTAGCTACGTATTTATGAAAATAATCAGAAAAAAATAAATTTATCATAGAAAATCAACCATGTCTACTAAACAAAGTTCAGATACCTTGAGGTACGTCCAACCTTTACCCATACAAATTGTTTATGGACTTATGAAGAAAAGTTTGAGAAGATAAAATTCTCAGCAGGGAATAAAATTATCACGTAGCTACGTATTTCTGAAAATAATCCAGAATGAATAAATTTATCATAGAAAATCAACCATGTCTTCTAAATAAAGTTCAGATACCTTGAGGTACGTTCAACCTTTACCCGTACATATTGTTTATGGACCTTTGAAGAATTAGTCTGAAGAGACAAAAATCCCAGCAGGGCACAAAATTATCACGTAGCTACGTATTTATGAAAATAATCAGAAAAAAATAAATTTATCATAGAAAATCAACCATGTCTACTAAATAAAGTTCAGATAGCTTGAGGTATGTCAACCTTTACCCAAACAAAATGTTTATGGACCTATGAAGAAAAGTTTGAGAAGATAAAATTCTCAGCAGGGCATAAAACTATCACGTAGCTACGTATTAATGAAAATAATCAGAAAAAAAAAAATTATCATAGAAAATCAACCATGTGTAGCATACCTATAGTACATCCTAAGCTCCAAGCATCATTTACCATAATCGAAATATAATAAAAAACCATTCTAGCGCCGAAGCAACGACCGAGCGTAAAACGCAGTGTTATGCAATAATAAACAACACATCTGGAAGTCATTCACCACCGAGCTGCATCGCTGTCTGATTCTCTCTCTCTCCAACTCCGCTTGTGAGGTCCGAGACCGACAACATGCAGCGCGGAGGGATCAGTGACAAGCCAAGGCGCTAGCCGAAAAAACAGTCAATATAACCGATAATGCAATTATGTGCACTTTTGTCAAGTTGCTACTCCAGTCGTTTCATATAGGCCATAGACTATCTCTTTCTTACTATAATGAGAAATGTATTGGGCGAAGACCCAGAATTGTATAAAAACCCATGACCTCGAAATAAAGAGAGATTCTGATTTAGGAACTCGACCCTGACTGGTACACTCCAGTCGGATTATCGACAATTCTAATAATCACTTTTCACTGTGCCCCAACTGGGTTACTCCAGGTTGACAAGCACAAGTAGAGAAATGCCAGTGCGACTCGCTAGACTTGCGATGTCGGTCTTGTGCGCGACTTCCACCTCGTTCTCCGCCCACGCGAATGAAAAGTAGTTCGCGAACCAGTGAAAAGGTGTAAATAATAATAATGTGCTCGGAGCACAGCAAATGGCGACCGTTTGGAAAAACCCTCAATTTTTGGAAAAAACGCAAATGTGAAATAGTGAAATAGTGTGACCAGAAGATTATTTAAAAAAAAAAGTGATTCAGAGTTTAAATGCAAAACTCTTTCTATACATTTGTCTTTGCGAACAGTGCAAAGTGTTAACATCTAATATAAAAAAAACACAACCCTAACAAGAACACAACAGTGATAATAGTAGCAAAGAATGGACTCATAAAGTGGATCACCATGATTGAAATTTTAATAGTGACAATAGTTGGGTCAATATATTTAGTGTTCATGTACTATTTGTGTTCAACGTTACATAGCTACTACGTAAGTGAATATTAAGTGACAATGGGAAGCGAACAATCGACACCGGCACCGCCAAAAATTCATGAAGACGTTATACGAATTGTAAACGCCAATGTGCAACAAACAGCGCATTTGGAAAAAACCGCGGACGCTAACACGAAACTAGCGTACGTAGCAATAATCGCGTTAATTTTAATCGTTGCCTATTTAACGTATCGTGCGGTAACCAACTACGAACGGCTACGAACAAAAGCCGTAATCAATAACGCAGTGTCAATGGCGTCAATTACTTCGCAGAAGTAAAGCAAAAATATTATTATTTTTTTTGAGCAATAATAAAAGTGAAGAACCTTTTGAACGAGAAGTGATGTGAACAACAATAATGTGAGAAAAATAAGAACCTAATTACATAAAATGGCTACACTTAAATCACTGAGAGAAGCCTTACGTATGCTGAATGAAGCAAATAAAACAAAAATAATAACGAGAGTGATAAACACAGTGGCAGTACGAAAACTTGTAAACCTACTAGAAGAAGAACTCTTAGTGGAAATTAAAAGTAACAACGCAAATGTTATATGGGTGAAACCAACATTCAAAGCTATATCCTTCATCGAAACAAAAACGCAGCACGTAAACAGGAACGAACTCCTATGCATGGCGACAAAAGTACTACCATGCATCACCGGAAACATCCTACTAACAACGAAGCGAGGAATAATGACCCATCACCAAGCCGTCAACGCAGGAATCGGTGGACAAGTGTTTGGATTGGCTTACTAGGCCAAAAGTAAGCATGTAGTGAGTAAACCAAATTTTAATATAAATAAAACTACATACATTTCATTGGACAAATACATTGCATATATATATAAATATTCATACGCATGATTGAAAAAATGCCTAGAAAATATCGATGGTACAACTACGATTACCACGCGCATATCGAAGAGAGGCAAATTAGGGAACCGAATGTCAAACCAAAAGACGTCGTTATAATTAAAGAATCTGGGGATGAAATAATGAAACAAGTTACAGAATTGGCTGACCTACTGAATAAATTGGAAAAAATCAAAATAAGCCAACAAAATCAAAAATTAGAAGAAAATTAAGTCAAGCAAAATCCCCAATAATATAAACTAATCACATGTCAGAGCTACTAGCTGATATTTATGATATTGTAACCAAAGAATTTAACAATCTTACAAAAAATAAAAAGAGGCCAAGATCTCTAGATAATATTATAGAGAAAACAACAAATATAAATGAACTTGTAAGAAAATATAAAGTAACTCTGAAAAAACTTGAATTTGTAATTAAAACAGAAGATTGGAATATTGAATGTGAGAAATACGAAGCCTTAAAGCTAATGCATAAAGCTTCAATTAAAATATTAGAAGAATCCACTATTTTAGAACCAAAGAGGCCAAAAATTAAACTAAAAAGCCTAGGCAAAGCAGTAATTTTTTGCAACAGGCTGTCTACATCTATAGTTGCAGAAAAAGTAAGAAAACCTACAATTAAATTTAAAACACTTGGTAAAATTGTAATTCTCTGCAAGAGATTAACCGCCAAAATGCCGAAAGTGGATATTAAATTGGGGACATCCCTCGTACAAATTTACGATGGTTCTCCAGATAATTTAAACTCCTTTCTCGATGCTGTTAATTTATTTAACGACACTGTCGATGAAGAATTTACAGGAACAACTGCAGCACAAAAGGAGGCAGCAAAAGAAATTCTAATGAAATTCATTAAAACACGGTTAACGGGAAGCGCTCGTCAAGCCATCACGGGGGCTCAAACCCTAAACGAAATAATGACAAAATTAAAAGTACAGTGCGCTACAAAAATAAATTCAGATAACTTGAAAGCCAAGTTAGGAGCTTTGAAGCAAAAAGGCTCTTTGGACGACTTCTGCGATCAGGTAGAACAACTGACGCTACGTCTATCGACAACGTATATCGAAGAAGCAATACCGGTTAATAAGGCTAGTCAAATGGCAACTAAAATTGGTGTTGAGACTCTTATCAATGGCATAAGTAACAACGACACAAAGTTAATATTACGAGCCGGAAGATTTGACAAAATAAGCGATGCTACACAGAAAATTCAAGAATGTGAACAAAATAAACCTCCAAAAACCGCGCAAGCTCAAGTCTTTATGACTAGAGGAAACCACCCACAGCGTAACCGTGGACGTGGAAGAGGTGGTTATGGAAATTATAATTCACAAAGTAGACCAAATGGTGGTTGGCAGAATAATCGCCAGTCATATAACTCGAATTATAACAATAACCATCAACAGAATAGACACAATAATCAAAGAAGACAAGAAAATAGAGGAAGGGGAAGATATGGCACTCCGGCATATTATCCCCGACAAAACCAACAAGCGATGTATTTCACTCAATCAGATTCACAACCGTGCATACAACAACAGGTGCAGCAGGTACAACAACCACAACATATACATTAGGGTGCCAAAAAAAATCGACTTTTCGAATTTCAAAAACGGGTAGTGCTCAAAAGTTTCGTCTCCTCAAAAAAAGTCCCCATGCAAAATTTGAGCTCAATCGGACTTCGTTAAGTGTTGGACCAAAGCGGTCAAAGTTTGACATTTTTGAAACACGAAAAATTTCCCAAGGGGGGGGTACGTGAAAATTCCGAAATCGATTTTTTGTTTTTGGTGCCAAATGTCTTAGAAATGCATGAAACGTCGAGATCTGGTGTTATCTCGAAAAAAAAATTTTTGAAAAAAATTGACTTTTTGGGACTTAGAAATTTTTTGAGGTGGAGGAGTGAAATGAATTTGATATGGAGGATTTGAATTCAATTGCTGAGATATCCATGGCAATAGTACTGAAACATGTCTTATATCATCGTTGGCAACTGCTAGCATATTATATGTGATATTTCATTAGGGTGGTTCACTTGTTTTTCATTAGGGTGGTCCATTTTATAGAAAAATAAAAAAATAAGATAATAGTATCAAAACATCTCTTATATAATCGTAAGCCATTATCAATATTAAATATATGATATTTCATTAGGGTGGCTCAGTTATTTTCCATTAGGGTGGTCCTTTGAGTTGGAAATTAAAAGCAACAAAATATTTCCAGCAAATTTACCAGTCAATATTTTTTGTACAGTTTGAAACCATGATTCTTTTTTGGCATACTACACTTCGTTAAGATATTTTTATTATGTTTTTTTTTTAATAGTTAACAAAAATGTGCCGTTACCAAAATATGGACAAAAATAAGGAAAAAAACGATTTTTGATGTACCCAAATTATTACAATAGCTTGATAGGCGACTACGAAGTGCAACAAAAGTTTTTTGTTTATCTTTTCTAAAGAGGTTCTTGGCCTTGGACTGCTTCATTTCCGAGAAACACAAGTAGATACGTTATAGGGGATCAAAACAAAAGTACGTTACCTGCCGCTTGCTGTGGTATACGCGCTTCGGTAGTGACAACGTCTGCTTCGAATGCTTTTTGTTCTGAAGTGTTATCTACCCAAACAAAATATAAGCTACCCGTAGGCAACGAATACGTCCCAAGCGAGCAGTTTTGAAAGACTGAGTAGGTAATGAAATGGCCACACATTTGGTATATAAGGAATTGTTATTTTTAGTTTTACTCATTCAGTATTTTTATATTTGAACGAGGAACCGCGGTCTAGTCAACAGTTTTTTGTTTTTCAAAATGGAGGATATTCGGCTAGTTGGAAAATACCTACCTTTGTTCCCCGAATCTTCGAATTTTCCTACATACAACGAAGTTTTCCGGAAATTCATGTTTCATTTGCGAGCAGAGAAGCAAAAGACTAAACCAAGTGCACAATTAACAATACAAGCTTTGAAAGTATCATGGAATAAAAAGCATTTGAACCATTTGCTCGACGACAGGACAGTGCAACATAAAATCTTGCGGTACTACGAAACTTGGAAAATCTTGCAGAAGCGCAAGCTAAGAATGTCGGCGAGAGAAATTGAGAAGAGAAAGGATTTCTCTGATTCATTGCAGAACCTTTTCGATATCGGGAAGAGGTATAAACCGAAGAATAAAGTAGAAAGAAAAGCATATCGGTATTTGCAAGAACAACGAGAACTAACTCTTCCAACAACAAGTGAGTCTTTTCCAACGGCAACTATCTCGTGTAGTGATTTTGAGGAGGAAGAAACAGCAGAGGCGACAACAGAGACTAATCCACGAACAAGTGAGCAGGAAGAAGCAAGTCTACAGGAAAGAAAAAATTTAACTGCTAGTGATTTCGAGTCCTCATCTCAAACCCAGAGTGAGTCCGTTCCTTCTATCAGTACTATCGGCGAAGATTTTCAGATACCGGGTAAGTGTAAATTGAATTAATTTCAAATATGTTTTAAAATGTTTTTCGTGGTTAACAAACGATTGATTCTTAAATTTTCTTCTAGGTCCTTCCAAATCGTCTTCAACTTATAAATCACCATTAAAAACTGTCATTACTGTCGATGTGGCTGCTGCTTTGGACCGCTGCAAAGTGAGTGATCGAAATGCGGTATTTCTAATATCATCTATAGCGAAATCATTGGGGCACGACGTTTCAACATTAGTGTTAAACAAAGAGTCCATTAGGAATTCAAGAAAAGAAATTCGTGTGCAAAAGCAGAACGAGCTGAGAGCAACATTTAAGCCACAGGTTAACTTAACAGTTCATTGGGATTCAAAACTGCTTCCTAGTATATTGTCGTCTAAAGCCACCCCCAAAACTGAACGATTGGCTATAGTTGTATCTGGTGAAGGCATCCGTAAGCTGTTAGCTGTTCCTCCCATCCAAAATTCAACAGGAATAGAACAAGCAGAAGCGGTGTACAATGCAGTTGTCGATTGGGATCTTGAAGACAGGTAATTTCTATTAGTTTCAATATTATTATTGATAATTTTTAAATTATACCGTTATTCCGTGTTTTAGGGTTTTGTTTACATCATTTGATACCACTGCGTCAAACACTGGTCGAAAGAAAGGAGCGTGTCAACATCTTGACAAAATGTTTAAAAGACCGCTGATTGGACTTCCCTGTAGACATCACATACATGAGCTGTTAGTTGGCAAGGCATTCAAGGCACTACAATTTGAAACTGCACAATCTCCAAATGTTGAGATTTTTAAGCGGTTTCAGACGGAATGGCACCGTTTAGAAAAGAGCTCATACCATTCTGGTGTTAATGATGTATTCGTTAAATCATCAATAACAGCCAACGAGAGGGTGGATCTCTTGAATTTTTTTGAGCGACAATTAAAAGAACAACATCACCGCGAAGATTATCGCGAAGTTATTCAGCTTACGCTTATATTTTTGGGTGGAAAAGTTAAAGAACATTTTAAAATTAGAGCTCCTGGTGCTTTCCATAATGCAAGATGGATGGCAAAAATTATTTATTCACTAAAAATGTTCCTTTACCGACACACTTTTGCGTTACCTAAGGCAACTCAACAACAGTTAGCACGATTTAATGTATTCATTGTAAAAGTATATTTGAAAAACTGGTTTCTGTCTACGTGTGCTGCAATGTCTGCAAACAATGACCTTAATTTGATAAAATCGCTTAAAATCTACGAAGCTGTTGACGAAGAAGTTGCCAAAGCAGTATATAAAGGGTTCTTGAAACATCTGCAGTATTTGGATAGCAATCTCATCGGATTGTGTTTATTTGATGAAACGTTGGATATCGCAGATAAAAAAAAATATATTGAAGCCTTACATACATCAGGTAATTATTTTGTTCAATTCGATGTACGCAGAACATTATATTTCTAACAATATTTTTATTTTCAGCTAACAAAACAAATGTGTGTGCTAAATCCATAGTCGAATCAAACGACGTTTCAACACTACAGCTGCACTCATTTGTTCAAGGCAGTCAGCATACTAAAAACTTGTTATGTGCTCTAGAGATTCCGGAATCATTGTTGGAAACTGATATTACGCAGTGGAATAGCAAACAAGAATATGAAAATGCCATTAAACGAATTAAAAGCTTGGAAGTAGTAAATGACAATGAACGAGGTATTGCATTAATCAAAACATATAATTCGAAATTGTCAACGGATGAAGATCAGAAACAGTTTATTTTGCACTTAGGTGAAGAACATCGAACAATGTATAAAAGTTCAAAAAAATCAGATGTAATTTAAGAAAATATATGCGATGCAATGTACCAAAAACCTAGCAACATGAATTTTGGAAATATCACAATACCGTTCCCTCCCTTTCGTTACGTGTCTTTTGTCACAACCATTGAAAAGGTTAGTTATATCTGCAAATACCGTATTAATGAGATAGTTCCCCATCTTAGGGGTCCAACAAACAATTTTAGCTGACTAAACTCTTCTTTCTCATATAAACAGCTGAATAAACGTTTACTCGGTCAAAATTGTTAATTAGGTTGCAGTCGAAGACTTCCCACTCTACAATATTCGGTAAATGTAGGATAGATAACTCTGAAATTTTTAATCTTAGCTTGCAACGACGGTGCAAAACAGAAATAAGAAACTCACTGATGCACAATGCTTAATCTCTAAGATTAGTATTAGACGAGGGCACCGATCTGTTTCACCTTAAAGAAGCGTCGCATTCCGAATGTAAGTCTCGCAAAAGTTTCCAAAAGGACCACAAAGAGAGCGTCTCTAGTAAGTAATTCTCTTTGGTAGTCCGTACGCTAATCTTACAGTCTGTGGATAGAAATCGGTTGAAATTATTATATTGATGCACTAATTAATGAAAAAGAACGAAAGAAGCGAATTTCTCATTGTAAGATAGGTAATATTGAAAAGTTTTGTGAGAAATCATTAAGCTTTCTGACGTCTATCATCTTTCTCTTTCAAGCACGTAGAAAGAATAGGATTGTTTTCATACGTTTTTTGTTTTTTTTTTTTCGTATGTAAACAATCTATTCTTTCTACCTGCTTGGAAGAGAAAGATAATAGACGTGAGAAAGCTTAATGGTTTTAACCTATACGAAAAATATTGACTGGTTAAAGCGCTATTCGCATTACAACGGGCCCGACGCGGGGCGAGACCCGCCGGGGTAATATTTTGAAATGATTGCTTGGATTTTGTATGTGACTGTTCTCACTACGCTGATGTGCCGTGCTGGGCGTGCCGTGCCAGCATAGTGAGAATGCTCACATACAAAACCCAAGCAATCATTTCAAAATATTACCCGGGCGGGCCTCGCCCCGCGCCGGGCCCATGTAATGCGAATAGCGTTTAAATTTGCTGGAAATATTTTTTATTGTTCTTAACGACCCTAATGGAAAATAACTGAGCCACCCTAATGAAATATCATATATTTAATATTGATAATGGCTTACGATTATATAAGAGATGTTTTGATACTATTATCTTATTTTTTTATTTTTCTATAAAATGGACCACCCTAATGAAAAACAAGTGAACCACCCTAATGAAATATCACATATAATATGCTAGCAGTTGCCAACGATGATATAAGACATGTTTCAGTACTATTGTCATGGATATCTCAGCAATTGAATTCAAATCCTCCATATCAAATTCATTTCACTCCTCCACCTCAAAAAATTTCTAAGTCCCAAAAAGTCAATTTTTTTCAAAAAAAATTTTTTCGAGATAACACCAGATCTCGACGTTTCATGCATTTCTAAGACATTTGGCATCAAAAACAAAAAATCGATTTCGGAATTTTCACGTACCCCCCCCTTGGGAAATTTTTCGTGTTTCAAAAATGTCAAACTTTGACCGCTTTGGTCCAACACTTAACGAAGTCCGATTGAGCTCAAATTTTGCATGGGGACTTTTTTTGAGGAGACGAAACTTTTGAGCACTACCCGTTTTTGAAATTCGATGGTCAATTTTTTCCCATACATGCCATTGGCACCCTAATATACATCCTCAACAACACCCTATAAATCAGGTAGTTGTCCAAGAACAACCTCAACATAATTTTTTAGGATCACAGTATGGACCGCATACACGATAAATGCGTCCATATCAAACTTTATATATTTAAAATTAGAACTATCAGACCACAGGTGCACTTTTATAGTAGACACGGGATCTGATATATCCATTATTAAATCAAATAAAGTAAGACCAACACAAATTTATTACCCTGAAGAAAAATGCATTATTACAGGAATTGGACACAATGGAATTCAGTCACATGGTAGCACATTTACAAATATAAATTTAGAAGCTACAAAAATTGAATACAAATTCCATATTATTGGCGATGACTTTCCTATTCCTACGGATGGAATTATAGGAAGGGACTTTCTAACAAAATACAGATGTAAAATTGATTACGAACCATGGCTACTTACATTTTCAATAAAGGAAAACGAATTTTCAATCCCTATAGAAGACAACTTCAAACAAGCATTGTTTTTACCTACTAGACACGAAGTAACACGATATATACCAAATTTACCAGTACATGAAGATGTGGTTGTACATTCACAAGAGATTCAACCAGGAATCTTTTGTGGAAGCACAATCATATCCCCAAATAAACCATTTTTTAAATTTATCAATACTACTGACAAGGCCGTATACATAGCGTATTCAGAATTCAAACCTAAGTTGGAACCCCTTCAAAATTTCAATATGATTTCAACTAAAGATTACTCTCCTAGTAAGATGAAAAGACGAAAAAATATTATTAATAATGTGGATACAAAGCATATATCAAGAAAAACGCAAAATGATCTTGAAAAATTAATACTTCAATACGAAGATATTTTTTGTTTGGAAGATGAACCATTGTCTACCAACAATTTTTATACACAGAACATCAGTCTGACTGACAATGTTCCAGTATACATACCAAATTATAAAACGATTCATTCTCAAGGCGATGAAATCGAAAGCCAAATTCAAAAGATGTTAACCGAAAAGGTTATTGAACCTTCAGTTTCATCTTATAACTCACCAATCTTACTAGTCCCAAAGAAATCTCATAATTCAGAGAAAAAATGGCGTTTAGTCGTTGATTTCCGACAACTAAACAAAAAAATTATGCCCGATAAGTTTCCACTACCGAGGATCGACAGTATTCTTGACCAACTCGGTAGAGCAAAATATTTCAGCACGTTGGATTTGATGTCAGGTTTCCATCAAATTCCATTAGATGAAAACTCAAAAAAATATACAGCATTTTCAACCAATTCTGGACACTATCATTTCAAGCGATTACCATTTGGATTAAATATTAGTCCAAATAGTTTTCAGAGAATGATGGCAATAGCAATGGCAGGTTTGACACCTGAACATGCTTTCATTTATATTGATGACATAGTCGTTATTGGATGTTCACTGAGACATCATTTGGAAAATTTAGCATCAGTATTCGAACGCATGAGAAAGTATAATTTAAAACTAAATCTATCAAAATGCAAATTTCTGAGAACAGAAGTGACGTATCTTGGTCACAAAATTACCGACAAAGGGATATTACCCGATGAGTCTAAATTTGAGGCCATCAAAAATTATCCTATACCAAAAAATGCCGACGACGTGCGAAGATTTGTTGCATTTTGCAACTACTATCGCAAATTTGTCGAAAATTTTGCCAATATTGCTTTTCCTCTAAACCAACTCCTAAAGAAAAATGCAACCTTTCAATGGACAAATGAATGCCAGCATGCATTTGATCATTTAAGACAAAAATTAATGTCACCCACAATACTACAATACCCGGATTTTACACGAAAATTTATTCTGACGACAGACGCTTCTGACATCGGATGCGGAGCTGTTTTGTCACAGATAACAGAAGCAGGTGAACAACCTGTGGCTTTTGCGAGTAAAACTTTTATTCCAGCCGAACGAAACAAACCCGTGATACAAAAGGAACTGATAGCCATACACTGGGCGATAAAATATTTTGAAGCCTATTTGTATGGAAGACGTTTCACGGTGCGAACAGATCACCAACCACTGGTGTATCTATTCCGAATAACAAACCCTACTTCTAAGTTAACAAGAATTCGTATCGATCTAGAAGGATTCGATTACGATGTTGTATATATTAAAGGTAAGGAAAATGTTGTAGCAGACGCTTTATCGCGTATAGTTACAACATCTGAAGAACTAAAACAATCAAATATGTTAGTTGTAAATACAAGGGCAATGACCCGGAAGAAAGCGCAAACAAAAATTAAAAATACAGAAAATAATCATGATACAAGAAGGATTGATCACCTTTCAATATATGAAACTGAATGTCCTACGGAAACAAAAAAATGATGAAGCTGTCGACAGCCGTAGTAGACAATAAAATGAAATTTATAATCTTGAAGAAAAATAACAAAACACCTGTTGCACAAGTGCATCAGGATGTAAGAAATGGAAGTCAAGCTTTAGAGTCTGCTCTTCCAGAAATTGAAAAATATGCAAAAAAGAATAATACGAAAAAATTAGCGCTGTCTGCAGACGATTTTATATTCAAATTGGTACCAATTAGCTATTTTAAAATAATTGCAAATAAAGCATTGAAAGATTTGCAAATAATTATTTATAAGGAACCAAAATTTATTGACAATCTAAATGACATACAAACTATTTTACATAATCATCATAATACCCCAACCGGAGGACATGTAGGACAACATCGTTTGTACCTGCGTGTCCGCGAAAAATATAAATGGCGTGATATGAAAGGATCTATTGCTCAATTCGTTAAGGCCTGCGAATTGTGCAAAAGAAACAAAATTATCAGACATACAAAAGAACCGATGGTTATAACAACAACACCATCAAAAGCATTTGAAGTAATTTCAATAGACACGGTAGGACCCCTACCAAGAACAAACAATAACAATCGCTACTGTATTACCATCCAGTGCGATCTGACAAAATATATATCCATTATACCAATACAGAATAAAGAAGCAAACACTATAGCGAAAGCTTTAGTGGAACAATTCATTTTAATTTATGGACATTTTACAGAAATGCGATCTGATCAAGGAACTGAATATAACAATGAAGTACTTGAACAGATTAGTAAATTTCTTCAAATTAAACAAACATTTTCAACTCCATATCACCCTCAATCTATTGGATCATTAGAGAGAAATCACAGGTGTCTGAATGAATACCTGCGAACATTCACTAATGAGCATCAATCTGATTGGGATGATTGGATCAAATATTATGAATTTTCATATAACACAACCCCACATACAGACCATAATTTCACTCCATTCGAGTTAATTTTTGGGAGAAAGGCAAACCTTCCTCAAGACATTGTCGAAAACAGAGACGAACCAATATATAATTTTGAAGTATACAAAAACGAACTGCAATATAAATTACAAAAATCACATGAAATGACTCGACAAAAATTATTAGAACAAAAAAAACCTAAGAAAAACAAAATATGATGAGAAAACGAACCCAATTCAAATATCTGTTAATGATACAGTTTACTTACAAAATGAAAACAGACGAAAATTAGATTCATTCTATATTGGACCATACACCATAGTAACGATTGAAGATCCAAATTGCAAAATAAAACATGTTATATCAGGAAAAACAATAACAGTCCACAAAAACAGACTTATGAAAACATGAAATATGGAAAGAAGTGATTAATATTAAGAATAGCTCCACCGAGCCTAACCTCATAAAAAAATAGTAAAAGTCAAAAAAAAAAGTGAAAAAATGAGGTAGGTGAATATTTCTAGCATTAAGCTAAGAAGTGAGAAACTCGGTTAAGGACTATTATGAATTATACTATTATTGTAATAAAAATATATATATATATAAATGAAAAAAAAAATAACAGGAAAATCAAAAACGCAATTAAATTTTTTTGTAAGAGACAACTGGAGAAAGAACATATGTTTTCGAATAATTTCACTCAGTTACATTATTCTCCCAAAGGGGGATGGTGTAGCATACCTATAGTACATCCTAAGCTCCAAGCATCATTTACCATAATCGAAATATAATAAAAAACCATTCTAGCGCCGAAGCAACGACCGAGCGTAAAACGCAGTGTTATGCAATAATAAACAACACATCTGGAAGTCATTCACCACCGAGCTGCATCGCTGTCTGATTCTCTCTCTCTCCAACTCCGCTTGTGAGGTCCGAGACCGACAACATGCAGCGCGGAGGGATCAAGTGACAAGCCAAGGCGCTAGCCGAAAAAACAGTCAATATAACCGATAATGCAATTATGTGCACTTTTGTCAAGTTGCTACTCCAGTCGTTTCATATAGGCCATAGACTATCTCTTTCTTACTATAATGAGAAATGTATTGGGCGAAGACCCAGAATTGTATAAAAACCCATGACCTCGAAATAAAGAGAGATTCTGATTTAGGAACTCGACCCTGACTGGTACACTCCAGTCGGATTATCGACAATTCTAATAATCACTTTTCACTGTGCCCCAACTGGGTTACTCCAGGTTGACAAGCACAAGTAGAGAAATGCCAGTGCGACTCGCTAGACTTGCGATGTCGGTCTTGTGCGCGACTTCCACCTCGTTCTCCGCCCACGCGAATGAAAAGTAGTTCGCGAACCAGTGAAAAGGTGTAAATAATAATAATGTGCTCGGAGCACAGCAAACATGTCTTCTAAATGAAGTTCAGATACCTTTAGGAACGTTCAACCTTTACCCATACAATTTGTGTATTGATCAATGAAGAAAAGTTTGAGAAGATAAAATTCCCAGAGGGCACAAAATTATCACGTAGCTACGTATTTATGAAAATAATCAGAAAAAAATAAATGTATCATAGAAAATCAACCATGTCTTCTAACTAAAGATCAGATACCTCGAGGGACGTTCAACCTTTACCCATACATATTGTTTATGGACCTTTGAGAAATAGTCTGAAGTGACAAAAATCCCAGCAGGGCACAAAATTATCACGTAGCTACGTATTTATGAATATAATCAGAAAAAAATAAATTTATCATAGAAAATCAACCATGTCTTCTTAATAAAGTTCAGATACCTCGAGGTACGTTCAACCTTTACCTATACATATTGTTTATGGACCTTTGAGAAATAGTCTGAAGAGACAAAAATCCCAGCAGGGCACAAAATTATCACGTAGCTACGTATTTATGAAAATAATCAGAAAAAAAAAATTTATCATAGAAAATCAACCATGTCTTCTAAATAAAGTTCAGATACCTTGAGGTACGTTCAACCTTTACCCATACCAATTGTTTATGGACCTTTCGGGAAACGTTTTAGAAGGGCTTCAAATGGTGAGTTGACAACTTCGAAGGAGGATGCGGCCGACCTCTCGTCCTCACAAGTTCCTACCTCACGCCTCCACGAGACATATGATTACAAAAGACTGCCAGCTGAAACATGGAGACGATGGTTGGCGTAGCCTGGGCAATGTTGTCAATCTGACAATAGCGAAGTGAGGGGGTGCGACTGAAGATCGTGTACCTTTAAATCATATTGTATATTTCCCATTCTCATTTTATCAATAATTTCAGCACGCTATGGAATCATTTTTGCATTCCAAAACCATGTAAGAGCCGGGAGCAACACGACGGGCATCAAAGGCTCAATTTGTTTTTCAGCATTTCAGCATTACATTTAATTTAAAATTGCACTTCTGAATTTCAACTACTATATTCATAAAAGACTGGCATGTGCTTATAAGCAATGTGAGATTATATTTTAATATTGTGTTTAGTGGCAATATGGTAAGATAAGCCATTTATTTCAGGAATCATCAAACCGGACTCTTCGTTCACTCCAATTGCTATATTTGAAATGTTACTAGAACAGTTTAAAGAAAAAATATTACAACATGTCTTATAATACAATATCTTTTATTGAAATTTTATATTTGATATTTGGAATGATCTATTCTGTTTTCAGCTTTTCCAGGACAAGAAGGATATTAATCCATATCTAATTTTTATTTATTTTTCAGTAAAAATTCATTGGTAGTATCATTCAAGTTTGAAATTAGAATAAATTGGCATGTTTGTCTATAATGATATCCTAATATTTTGTGTACAAAATATACTAAATATTAAATAACATATAACGGGGAGAGGGAGGGACCATCAGGGCACCCAAGTGAAACGATTTGGATAGGGAGCATGGGACTGCCTCCTCCCTATTGTTAACATTTCGCGGAACGAGGGCTGGCTCTTCGACCCCATCTATTGGGTTTATTCTGTCAATCGAGGGCTCGATTCTAGTGCTGTGCGTGTGAACTTGCTTTTGGAAGGAGATCCTTTTCCCTATATTCGCGGGTTTCGCGTAAGTGTCTCTGCTTACGGGCCCGCCCAAACGTTTTTGGCCCTTCATACAGGAGCTTGATGATCACAAACAATATTAGAATCCTGATCAAATCGTTTTTCAGATTATTCCACTGCTATGGGAAGTTACCTTGCTACAATAGATGGTAGTTTTATATCATCATCATCATCATTTCGGGAAAAGTTTGAGAAGATAAAATTCCCAGCAGGGCACATAATTGTCACGTAGCTACGTATTTATGAAAATAATCAGAAAAAATAAATTTATCATAGAAAATCAACCATGTCTTCTAAATAGAGTTCAGATACCTTGAGGTACGTCCAACCTTTACCCGTACAAATTGTTTATGGGCCTTTGAGGAATAGTTTGAGAAGATAAAATCCTCAGCAGGGCATAAAATTATCACGTAGCTACTACGTATTTATGAAAATAATCAGAAAAAAATAAATTTATCATAGAAAATCAACCATGTCTTCTCAATAAAGTTCCGATACCTCGAGGTACGTTCAACCTTTACCCAAACAAATTGTTTATGGACCTAAGAAGAAAAGTTTGAAAAGATAAAATTCTCAGCAGGGCATAAAATTATCACGTAGCTACGTGAATTATGGAGAGTGTGAGCTGTTTAGTGGAATACCTGTAACTAGAAAATAAGAAGAATGATTAGTAATTTCCATTTAATTCCAACTACCTTTATTGCTTATCTTGACAGATACGCGTATTTCGTCTACAATGTGCAGACTTGTTCAGTGTCGTGTACTAATACTCTACCAGTCGAGTATTAGTACACGACACTGAAGAAGTCTGCACATTGTAGACGAAATACGCGTATCTGTCAAGATAAGCAATAAAGGTAGTTGGAATTAAATGGAAATTACTAATCATTCTTCTTATTTTCTAGTTACGTAGCTACGTATTTATGAAAATAATCAGAAAAAAATAAATTTGTCATAGAAAATCAACCATGCCTTCTAAATAAAGTTCAGATACCTTGAGGAACGTTCAACCGCTACCCATACAAATTGTTTATGGATCTATGAAGAAAAGTTTGAAAAGATAAAATTCTCAGCAGGGCAAAACATTATCACGTAGCTACGTATTTATGAAAATAATCAGAAAGAATAAAAATTTATCATAGAAAATCAACTATGTCTTCTAAATAGAGTTCAGATACCTTGAGGTACGTCCAACCTTTACCCGTACAAATTGTTTATGGACCTTTGAGGAATAGTTTGAGAAAATAAAATCCTCAGCAGGGCACAATATTATCACGTAGCTACTACGTATTTATGAAAATAATCAGAAAAAATTAAATTTATCATAGAAAATCAACCATGTCTTCTTAATAAAGTTCAGATACCTCGAGGTACGTTCAACCTTTACCCATACATAGTGTTTATGGATCTATGAAGAAAAGTTTGAGAAGATAAAATTCTCAGCAGGGCATAAAATTATCACGTAGCTACGTATTTATGAAAATAATCAGAAAGAATAAATTTATCATAGAAAATCAACCATGTATGTATGTATGTAGGAAGCCACCATCCTAGCGTGGGCCTTGCCCTGCATGCGGTTCCACTTAACAGAAAGATAATGCTTTGTTACCGTTCTAAATTCAACATATCGCTGTATGAAGGGCCAAAAAGGGTTGGGCAGGCCCGTAAACAGACACACTTACGCGAAACCTGCGGGAATAAGAGAATCTCCTTCCAGCAATATAATCCTATAAAACGAATAACAAAATACGCAATTCAGTTAAGCTTTCCACTAGATGGTTTGTTTAAGAAAGGCGCGTCAAATTCATTACAACTGTTGGAGTGGAATGTACCAATCATAAATGATAGACACACCCCCTACTAGACTCCGGCTGGCCGTCCACTCCATTGTCCAATTGCAACTTCAATGATGCCCTGATGCACCCTCCCATCCCAGCTATGTTTTAAATAAATAAGGTATTAGGTTTTTACAATATATATCAAATATAGAATATAATAAAGAAATAAGTATATATATAGAGTGCGTATGAGTATATATAGTGTACGGAAAATTGAGTAGCCTGGACTGGATAATGTTTTCGAATTGTACACCTTGCATGTCAAAAATTTCCTAAATGATTTTTATTTAAATTACATGTTTGCATACTGCTGGCCTACTGCACTTGTAGAAAAACCTGAAAATTTAGACAATGTATGTATAACCATTTGAAAAAAAAATTAATTAAAAATTATTTTACATAACTTAGTAGATCCATGGATGACCTGAAATAATTTTTATATAATAGTATAACTTAAATTTCGGCATCTTGTTCCGTTTCCTTGCATCTCAATAATCATTTGTAGAGAATCTCATAGGTACTACAGTGATTTTAAATAATCAAATTAATTTAAATGTAATAATATACTTTCATATCATAACAATCACGTAACAAAATGATAACATGAGCACGACAGTTATCGATAATAGAATGTATATCTGTGACTAAGCTGTTCATCCTCTCGTCGATAGACTTCACCTTTTTCAGCTAGCATTAATGTCAAGTAAGATTAATATTTGTATCCATAATAATAATAAGAGAATATAATTTATTAATGTACAAAAAATATCTGACATCCAACGATCCAAGCACATCTAATGTGAACGTTATGCTGAAATAATGAAAAACAAATTGAGCCTTTAATGCTTGTTATGTTGCTCCATGCTCATAAGATAAGTGATTTTAGAACGAAAAGATGATCTCAAAGCGTAGTGAATTTATAAATTTAATGTAGATGATCGCACCCCCTCACTTCGCTATTGTCAGATTGACAACATTGCCCAGGCTACGCCAACCAGCGTCTCCATGTTTCGGCTGGCAGTCTTGTGATCATATGACTCGTGGAGGCGTGAGGTAGGAACTTGTGAGGACCAAAGGTCTTTCGTATCCTTCTTTAATGCTGTCAACTCACCATTTGAAGCCCGGCTAAAGGGCGATACGGTCAAAATTTGGTCAATATCAACTTGACGTATTTCTTTCAATTTTGCATTTAAAAAACCTGAACACCCCTCATTTTGAAGGTGTGTGTGTGTAGAATGTTGCTCCTATTTTGATTTTGGAATTCACTCTTCAGTTGTCAAAATGCCGTCCAAGCAAGAAGAGCAGCGTATCAAAATTTTGCTCGCGCATCGCGAAAATCCGAGCTACTCGCACGCAAAGTTGGCAAAATCGCTAAAAGTTGCCAAATCAACCGTTACAAATGTAATTAAAGTGTTTGGGGAACGTTTGTCGACAGCCAGGAAGTCTGGATCGGGGGGAAATCGAAAACCGGAAGCCGCTGAGACGACAAAGAGAGTTGCCGGTAGTTTCAATCGAAACCCTAACCTATCTCTCCGAGATGCCGCAAATAAGCTGGGTGTATCGTCTACAACCGTGCATCGAGCCAAAAAACGAGCCGGACTATCGACTTACAAGAAGGTAGTGACTCCTAATCGCGATGATTAACAAAATATGACGGCCAAAGCGCGATCCCGGAGGCTGTACACGACGATGCTGACGAAGTTTGACTGCGTGGTAATGGACGACGAAACCTACGTCAAAGCCGACTACAAGCAGCTTCCGGGACAGGAGTTTTATACGGCAAAAGGAAGGGGAAAGGTAGCAGATATTTTCAAGCACACGAAACTGTCAAAGTTCGCAAAGAAATATCTGGTTTGGCAAGCCATCTGTACCTGTGGCTTGAAAAGCAGCATTTTCATAGCTTCCGGGACTGTCAACCAAGAAATTTACGTGAAAGAGTGTTTGAATAAACGTCTGCTGCCTTTCCTGAAGAAACACGGTTGTTCCGTACTGTTTTGGCCGGATTTGGCATCTTGCCATTACGGTAAAAAGGCCATGGAGTGGTACGCCGCCAACAACGTGCAGGTGGTTCCCAAGGACAAGAACCCTCCCAACACGCCAGAGCTCCGCCCAATTGAGAAATACTGGGCTATTGTCAAGCGGAACCTAAAGAAGACCAAAAAAACTGCTAAGGACGAGCAGCAGTTCAAGGCAAACTGGCTTTCTGGCGAAGAAGGTGGACAAGGTGGCTGTACAAAATCTGATGGCAGGGGTCAAGCGTAAGGCCCGGCAATTCGGATTTGGAAAAGCGGAAGCCTAACTGAATATTTTTCCTGAATTTTATACTAATTGAACTTGAAAAAGAAATTTAATTTGATTTTTTAAATAAACGATTTCACCGATTTACACGCGTTTTCCCTTGACCAAATTTTGACCGTATCACCCTTTAGTGGAATCATCAGACTGTACTCGAAAAAAAATGAGACACAATGATTAGAGCTTGTAACTTTTTAGCGTGTGGGTAAAAATTGATGAAAATTTTTGACTGCCTAGGACTGTAATGTTCACGTTGACAAAATTTCATCATAATCTGCCAAGCGCTTATCGAGATGGCATCGAAACAAGAGCAGATCCACCAAAAAAATATGTGCGGCGTCATGGAAAATCCGACTGCATCCCACAGATGGATTAGAAACACCTGGGATTCCATCATTCGACGGTGTCCCGGCGGCGGTCAGACAGCGGCAGAAAATAGAAAACAGCTGATTCGGTGACTACAAGGAATCTGTTGAAGCGTCAACCGAACCTTTTGGCGAAAAAGGCGGAAGTTTCCATCTGGTTTGTCGAAAAAACGATGAAACGTGCCGACCCGCACGTCTACAAGATCAGGAAGGCACCAAACCGGAACGAGAAACAAAACACGATAGCCGAAACCCACGCCAGGACCCGAGGTGATGGACGAGACTAACATCAAGGCGGACACAAAGCAATTTCAGGGGCAGGAGTTTTCCGTTTCCACGGTTCACGGTTTGCCGTCCCTGAAGGGGTAAGGAAGAAGAAGTTTGACAAATTCGCCAAAAAGTTCTTGGTTTGGCAGGCCATCTGTGAGTGTGGAGAGATGAGCCAGCCATACATCACGACGGTTACCGTGAATGGGCAAATCTACCGAGACGAGTTGCTCCAAAAGCGTCTGATTCCCTTCTTGCGGAAGGGAAGGCGTGACGCTATTTTGGCCGGATTTGGCATCCTGCCACTACGCGCGGGCGGTGTTAAACTGGTACAGAGATAACAATGTTGTTTTTGTACCAAGAGACTTCAAACCACCGCACACGTCGGAACATCGACCGATTGGGAAGTTTTGGGCCATCATGAAGGCCAAGCTTCGTAAAATACCTAAAATTTTCGAGAACGAGCAGGCTTTGAAGAACCAGTGGGTAAAAGTATCAAAAGAAGTCCAGTGGGCCCACAATTGCCCAAAACCTTATGAAAGCTGTCAAGGGCGGGCATGTGGTTATGGAGAGGAGATTCAATAAACCAATAAAGTAGAAACCTATCCATAATGTTTTGTTTTGTTCCCTAAAAGTTTGAAGAAAAGCCGTCTAAAATGAACTTTTGGCGATCATTTTTTATGCCTCATTTTTTTTCGAGTACAGTCTTTAGATTGAGTTCTTTTCTTTTAGCGATTCACCATTTGTTTTAGGGTCTGTTCATAAACCACGTAGTATCATTTTTTAAAAGCCCCTTCCCCATACGTTTTGTTTGAAGTGTAGACTTTGGTCAGATATTCCCCCCTCCTCCCAGAAAAGTGGTTTATGAATAGCTCCTTAAGTGACACCTTCTAGTGACTAATCGTTTCACACCGACCGTTTGGTAAATATTCCAAGTCCCTCACACGGTCAACAAGAATTTCACAACTTATAGTATTTATTTCTCAATGCATACTTTTTCCAGGTGTTCGGTTATGGTAAGTGTAGAATACGATTCATATTAATTGAGGTGCATTACCTGGTTCGAATTGAGTTTGACCTGGAAACCAAGCCACCATATTTATTTCGAATTACAGCCGATCATGACTATGTGATATGATTGAGGTTACGGAATGTGATCGGGGTATTTTTGAGATTGTAAGAATTTTTATAAGATATTTGAAAATACCATGCGAAATTAATATTTATAAAGGCTCTGGGTCGTTTGAACTCTAAACCTCCACCCATTATTTTGCCAATGCGTCAGATAATAATGTGAAGCAATATATTTTGAACCGTTTCGCCTTAACATGTGTGAACAATAGGTTTATACTTTCTAAATAGTGTAAAGAGACCCGAAAGAACTACAAAAATAAGTTGCTTCAAGCATTAATTATATCCAATAGTGATGTTAAAACAATATTACTATAATTAGGCAGTAATCACTCATAATAAAAAAATAAAATCACTTACCTGTACAGATCAACTGCATGAAATTTATCATAGAAAATCAACCATGTCTTCTAAATAAAGTTCAGATACCTTGAGGTACGTTCAATCTTTACAAAAACAAATTGTTTATGGACCTTTGGGGAATAGTTTGAGAAGATAAAATTCCCAGTAGGGCACAAAATTATCACGTAGCTACGTATTTATGAAAATAATCAGAAAAAAATAAATTTATCATGGAAAATCAACCATGTCTTCTTAATAAAGTTCAGATACCTCGAGGTACGTTCAACCTTTACGCAAACATATTGTTTATGGACCTTTGAGAAATAGTCTGAAGAGACAAAAATCCCAGCAGGGCATAAAATTATCACGTAGCTACGTATTTATGAAAATAATCAGAAAAAAATTAATTTATCATATAAAATCAACCATGTCTTCTTAATAAAGTTCAGATACCTCGAGGTACGTTCAACCTTTACCCATACAAATTATTTATGGACCTATGAAGAAAAGTTTGAGGAGATTAAAATTCTCAGCAGGGCATAAACTTATCACGTACCTACGTATTTATGAAAATAATCAGAAAAAAATAAATTTATCATAGAAAATCAACCATGTCTTCTCAATAAAGTTCAGATACCTTGAAGTACGTTCAACCTTTACCCATACATAGTGTTTATGGACCTATGAAGAAAAGTTTGAGAAGATAAAATTCTCAACAGGGCATAAAATTATCACGTAGCTACGTATTTATGAAAATAATCAGAAAAAAATAAATTTATCATAGAAAATCAACCATGTCTTCTAAATAAAGTTCAGATACCCAGAGGTACGTTCAACCTTTACCCATACAAATTGTTTATGGACGTTTGAAAAATAGTTTGAGGAGACAAAAATCCCAGCAGGGCACAAAATTATCACGTAGCTACGTATTTATGAAAATAATCAGAAAAAAATAAATTTATCATAGAAAATCAACCATGCCCTCCCAATAACATATGTTCAACCTATACCTGTTACAGATTGTCTCTTAATGATTAAAAACATGCTTAGTAGTGATCTTTAGCATGCCTGCCTGTTATCTACATTCAGGGGTATACGAAATGCTTAGCAGGAAGTAGTCATTCAAGGGTGTTTCCTTAAACGTATAATTAAAAATACATTTTTGACTATAAAATAGCGTAAAATGTACTAGTAGTATGTTTTATAGGTCAGTTAGGGCTAGAACTTTTTGAGAAATCGGAATGCGAGGTCAGAGTTAACATATAATGTAGTTAAAAAAGTTTTGTTTAAGTAAGTATGACAATTTTTTAGGTACGTTTATATCAAACATCTTATTCAGATGGTACGCTATTGGTACATTACTTTGGTGTAATTTTTATAGCGTTTTATGAAGAATTTCGCAAAATCGACCGTCTATTCAGCAGGGCACCCAAAAACAAGGAATTTGACAGGTACGTTCAAAATCCTTAAAGGTACGCTATGGTACGTGGTTGGTACACTGCAAAAAACATGCTTTTTTTAATTTTGTGAAAAGTTCCCTGCTGGATGGATTGACATACTCGAGCTGACTTATTTCTGACAGACGGCAACTCAATTTTGACAGACACCTTACGCGCTAAGATCTGTTTACCCAAATATGGGTGAAGAATACCCATAATCGCGAAAAGTGCACATACCTATTTATGGGTACATTACTACTTACCCATATTTGAGTATTTTTTCCCATAAAATTTACTCAAATATGGGTAAAGTCAACTTTACCCATAAATGAGTATGTGCACTTTTTTGCGATTATGGGTAAACTGAGCTTAGCGTGTATGGAAAGCTTGTTGATCAATAACATAGGGATTTTACTCAATTAATCGATTATTTTCCATCTGTCAAGTTTAAGTAAAATTAAAATATATTCGCGAATAGGGTATTATAGGGGTATGTGGATTATAACATTGTTCGATAGTAAATATAATAATATACCGGCATTTAATTTATTTTTTAATTTTGACAAGCGAAACTATTGAAAAAAACAATTTCAAAAAATAATGATTGCAAGACAACACCATCCTATTTCACCATGAAACACGCTACTAAAAACAGACTACCTAAACCAACGAACCAACCATTGATTTTTAGCATACATAAGTTGACATATATGTCATAATGGGAGCCCCCGTTACTGAAAATTAAATGCTGTCACTTTGTATAAATGTCACTTTGTGAAACTGCAAGTCAGTTTGTGAAAATAAAAATGATTAGATTTTTCTTGTTTAAAAATCGAGAAAAAATAGTTGAGATTCATAAAAAATATTTTTGCGCTAGGAAAAATGCCCATCATCGATACAGATGGAAAAAACCATGTTTTTTTTTAAATTAAAACCCCCTATTGGAACACAGCCTTATAGAGTGTGTTGTACAATTATTTTATGTTGTATTCATTCTGATGACCATTACTGGCTCCTTCGTGATATGATGAATACTGGCTTAATACATTAATACCTGTTGTCTGCCACCGGTAGGACCACTACTTCCGAAACCATCAGGTTCCTACATTTCGCAACACTTATCTTCTAACCTCACTAATTTTAATTTGCTCTACTTTTACAAAACAAATTCGCTGCCTTTTGAAACTGGCGTCTTTTCCGCCGGATTTTATAATTTCGGTTTATTGTACCTCATGGCATTGTTTCCTGTATATTTTCTAAACATCAAACCAAATCCTTCCTTTGGAACATGTTAACAGTTTTTTTGGACCAACCAGAAACTTTCCGAAGATAGCCTGAAGATATTTTTTGCAACCGCACTCTAACGCTATCGAATACAGAATGCAAAATAGGTATATAGCATGTTATAACTGCTCAGTCAAGCCAGTCTTTTAGTATAATATTCGGCATAACTTCACAATACTTTAATTATTTGCTACTATGTGACATCATACTGTATTGACTTGATGAACCCCTAGCTTCGCGCGTTTATGCATTAAGATTTTTATAAGAATATTTTGAATTGAAAAATAAATTTAGATACACATGGAAAATGGAATATGAGGAAAAAAATTGAAAATCTCAATGCACTACAAATTGTTGTCCAAAATGCCCGAATTTAGGCGACGCTGATGTTAAGGTGCCTCACGGTACACCTTCTTTTATTGATGTTTGTTAAATTTTAAGAGATCTGATGTTAGGTGCCACTCACAATACTGTTTTTAACTCTCTTACTCCTGATTTGCCGCTGTAAGAGCATCCGTATCGGGCGCAACTATATGGGCGACTAAAATACTAGCGCATCGAGCTGTCTAAACTAAAAGTTTAGTCACTCAATCTCACACCGGTCGCTACTATATTTTGTTACCGTGTTCTGTATCGGTCGCTGCTAAACTAGTGCTCTATCATCAGTTTGACAGATTCGGTGATCGTCATAAACATAGTCAATTGCGATGGCTCTTTCTTCGTGATTTCTCTTGGAGAGACGTTCGGTTGCCATGAAAAGAACCATTGGTTACAGTGGTCTCACTAGGAACCACTGGGGTTTGGTACAAAAATATAAATGTCCTTTCATATAAGTTTCGCCAAATCACCCCAGAGGTTTTCGGATGGGCCATTGTGGTAAATTATTCTTTTCATGCCTACCGAAGGACTCTCCAGGTGAAATAAAAAAAAGAAAGAGCTGCCGCACGACGTGGTTTGGTGCAAAAACACAAATGTCCCCTCCTACAGGTTCCTCCGGGGCACCTCAGAGGTTCCGAGAGAGGCCAATGTGGCTAATGGTTCTTTTCAGGCCTACCGAAAGTCTCATGAAGAAAAAAACCGTCGCACCACGTGGTTTAGCGCAAAACATCTTCTACGGGTTCCCCCGGGACACCCCAGAGGTTGCCAGGCTAATGGTTCGCTTTCATGCCAACCAAAAATCTATCCAGAAGAAATCATGATAAAAGCCATCGCACGACCATATTGATAAAATTCTGAATATTAAAACAAAGTTGAACTTAAAGTCGATAAAGCAATAATTTTCTTTAAATCAAATTCAAAATTTGCCCCCAATCCTGAATGCGTAAACAAAACTAAACAACAAACCAATCGGAGATTTTTGAAAATTGGCAGCCGAATACCAACCCTTTCTCGCGCCACTATCACGTTGCTAAATTTGAGCGCCTGATGCTTTCCGATAGTCGCGCCACAATTTTGCTAGCGCTTTTAGTTGCGCCCGATACGGTTTGAAGTGATGGTGAGGGCGATCAAATATAGTTTAGTCGCGCACCGGCACGGGTGCTCTAAACATAGGCAAATCATTCGAGCTACTACTCAACAAACATCAGTGTCGAAGAACTCTTGTTCAAACCACTTTGGCAAGACGTTTAGAAGAAAAAGCTGAACAACTTCTTCAAATTTGTTTGAACAAACAGTTATTCAGCTTAGATATATAAATATTATTTTTCCATCACTCACCACAAAGCATTCCTGATGCGGGTGCACCCCATAAAAAAGCCCATATGCTATCTAAATCTAGACTCATATGTTCAGTGCCTAAGAACTTCACAGGTTGTCCCATAATGATTGCTGTCAGTAAAAAGTATATTTCAGATATGCTAGTATGATGATGCAGTAACCATTCCAAATATGTAAAACCGGAACAATCCGTGAATTGAGATTTTAATTCATCACATGGCGTTGATGCAACTAAATCATGAGACTTCTTCAAGTTAGTTGATGCTGGTACACATTGAGTCGTCGGCAACAGTAGCACATTCTTGGTTTGTGAAACAACTTCGGTGTTCTTCAAATATCCGCTAATCATACTACCTTCTCGTAATCGTCCAATGGTCGTATCGTTAGCACACAGCACAACCAATAATCTCATGGCCCAAACCACTGTTGTACTATTGAGATGGGGTTGCATAAACATCATGAGCCAGTCCAAACCAAGGACTTTGGAAATTTCATCTCTTAAAACAGGATTCACAGTATTTTTTGATGTAAATAGCATACTATGTAGCATGGATAACCCTTTGTTCCTCAAAATAATTTTTCTAATTATTATTTTATTTTTATACAAATCAGGATCACGAATAGATGTGTTGCCATCAGTGGTATAGGCAGCTAGGTTTATGGTTTTATCGGTCTCATCTCCCGGCTGGAAAATGAAGGAATATGCTAGCTTTGACGTTTTACGCTATTAATATGTAACATACTGACCTGAGGAATTTGAATCACCAGGCTTTGACCAAAAACCAATAAATCTGATGGACGCGGTTGAGATCCAAGAAGTCTTTCTAATAAACAAAACAGAACTTCCCGTGTATTATGGTCGTATACATCTTCAATGATGTGTAATATTTTCGAAACGCACTGCAAATAAAGTATAGACAACAATTAACAATTAAATTTATACTAATGAAACCAATCAAGTTTCTATAAAAATATGACTATCCCGTTCAGAAACAAATGTTTGTTTGCATGCAAGCAAATGTTATATGGCGAAAAAAAAAACTATATAATATCGAAGACCGCCAATAACAAGACACACAGCTCCCTCTCTGATCAGTCGACATGTTCGAAGCGCCCTCAACGTGTTCCAGAAACATCAGAAACGGATATGTATGTGTGAACTCATGTGAGCCATCGTCGGTGTGTGTGTTTTAATTGGCATTTGTTTTGACAGCTAAACTGTTGATGCTCAACATCAATAGTAGGCATTGAAACGCTTAATTCTATCAGAATTTGCTTATTCCGTGTAAAATGGGACGCAAAACCTGTTGTGTACCGGGAGGTTTGAGCACTTCCCACGCAGGAAAGAAATCCTTCTTCCGAATAGTCGAGACCCACAGGTAATTGCAATATTATTTTAGCATAAAATTAAGCACTTATTGGTATTTTGAATAGAGATACAGCTGCCTGGAAACGTTTTTGTAGTACAGACAATCTTCGGATAGTAGTGTCATCTGTGAAGATCACTTTTTGGACGAGGATTTCTTCAATGTATGGAATAAAAGTCAAGGGTAATTTATAAAATCAAACATTTTCTTCATACATCAATTACATGTTGACTCAATAACACATTCGTGTATAGGCTACGTCGATATACTATTCCGAATCTCTGGTGCTTCCGAGTGCTGGTTTCGCAGGGTTTCCTGAAGATAACGAACCAATGGACTTTGAAAGCACGGAGTTTGAAGATGATGGCTACGCATGTGGTGATTTCCTGGAGGTAACATGAGAAGTTGAAAATCCTGCGAGCCTTTCATCAGAGCTTCTGGAAACCCCTTTATCCAATAGTCGATCCAACGTCAAAACCCATCAGTCACCCATATCTGCATTAGTCGATCACGATTACCTACACGATCCGGTTCGTTGTATAATGATGGCCGAAAAAATGGTTGACCAAGAGGAAGCAACGATCAGCAAACAAAAGGCCATCATTCGAAATCATCGTACCGAGCTAAAGAAACTTAAAGGTGCTCTTAGTCTGGATAAGGAGGACACTTTGGTGGATCATGTTCTCCTAGAAATTCGGGCCAATAAGTTGCGAAAACGTGGTGGCACTCGAGTACTCGGATTAGATGGCAAATTTGGCTCTCGTTGTGCAATATTGTTCCAAAAAGGCATACAAACAAATGCGGCAGTTGTTTGCATTGCCTTCTATTAGTACGTTGTGAAACTGGCTGGCCAGGATAGATGTGCATGAGGGCTTCTTGACGACTATTTTGAATTCATTGAGGATCAAAGCACAATCGTTCCTTGAAGATGAAAAGCTGGTTTCTATCTTTTTTTTGACGAAATGGCGATAACGGAAAGAATTTCTTGTTTTGGTAACGCTTAACCTGATTATTTTACAAGTTTTCCGACCAAGTTTCCCGGTGCATCTCTGGTAGATGTGAGTTCACGGGCCTTGTCTGTTTTGGTTCTGATGGTTAAATCTTTGAAATCGGGTTTTAAACAGGCCATTGGGTACTAAAGGGTGTCCACGATCAAATTGCCACACACAAAATTGATTCGCAAAATTCGAGTTTTCATCCGATTGCCATCAAATTTTCAGAGATTGAGAAATAACTGTTAAACTTCATTTTACCATTTTACTCGTATTTTATTTACAGGCCATACGCAAATGCCCGCACCTTGGCCTTAACCCCTGCCATAAGATTCTGCACAACCTGTGAATCAACCGTTTTTTGCATGTAAACCCATACTTTCTTCAGTTCCTCGACTGTCTTCACTACCTTAGGTCGTTTAAGAAGGTGCTGCTTCATAATCGCCCAGTACTTCTCGATGGGGCGGAGCTCCGGAGTGTTGGGAGGGTTGAACATTTTCGGCACGAAATTGACCCTATTGTCCGCATACCACTTCATCACGTCCTTGGAGTAGTGGCATGAGGCCAAATCCGGCCAGAAGATTGTTGGGACGTTGTGGGAAGCAGCCGCTTCTGGAGGCACTCTTTTATGTACACCTGTCCGTTCATCGTGTCCTGGGTCACGAAAGGTGCACTCCGCTTCCCGCACGTGCAGATGGCTTGCCAAACCAGGAATTTCTTCGCAAATTTGGACATCTTCTGAGTGCGGACATGCTCCGGAACGCTGAACTTATCCTTGGCCGTGAAAAACAGGTTGCCGGGGATCAGTTTGAAGTCGGCCTTCACATATGTTTCGTCGTCCATGATGCAGCATTCAACTTTCGTCAGCATGTTGAGGTACAACTTCCTGGCACGGGTTTTGGCGGACTTGTTCTGCTTCTCGTCGCGATTAGGGGCCTTTTGTACCTTGAACGTTCGAAGCCCAGCCTTAGTTTTGGCCTTCTGGACAAAACTTCGGCTTAGGTGCAGCTTCTTAGCCACATCCCGAACGGAGGCGTTCGGATTTTGGTTGAAGGCCCCAACTACGCGGTTGTGATTTTTGGTGTTGTACGGAATACTTTTTCCTTCACTTCTGGGCTTCCGATCGGTGGTCAACCGTTCCTCGAACCGCTTAATCACTCGCGACACCGTGGAATTCGCGATTCCCAACGTTTTAGCGATGGAACGATGCGAGAGATTCTTGTTCTCGTGATGAATGCGCAAGATTTTATCACGCACGAGCTGTTCTTTCGACTCCATTTCCGCGAGTTTTGATCACAGGACTTTAAAACTTGCAGGATGTAAATAATGCACTATGAACTAAATCCACCCAAATTTTCATTAAATTCTACCCAACGGTTAAAAAGTTAGAGCAATTTCATAGTGTGGCAATTTCATCGTGGACACCCTTTATTTATGCCATGTTTTTTAAAGCATTGACCTCAAAACTATCATCGGTGAAGCTATCGGACTAGTTTTTGACGTTAGTTTGGTTCCAAAGGTATTGGTTTGCGTTCAAAATACCGTAAATCGTGCTTTGTTTCTGAGAGAATATATGATAACGGAGGAAAGCCATATTTTGTAAGATCGTTTAATCAAAAAAAATTATCGCATATACTGCATGTACGATGCACCGCATCTATGCAAATCTGCATGAAATAATCTTCTTAAACATAATGCCGTGTATAATGGACAAATTTGTAGTTCCGAAGATATCGTCAAGCTGTATTGGGAAGATATTAAGCACGCACTTCGCAATGTTCCTAATTTGTCGTTCAACCATATCTCAATTCTCGGAGATGAACGTTAGCTTAGCAGCACAGATCTTAAGCTGGTCCGTAGCCGTTGGAATCATACGTACAGCTTACGTACACACTCAGAAACTTCCGGAATCAGCATTGGCTACCACAGCGTATTGTGAGGACTTCGATAAGCTTTTCGATTGTGCCAATTCGTCCAACTTCAACTCGAAAAAGGTAAATTTGTATACGTCCAATTAAACACAATTATTGAACACTTCGGAACCAATCCTCCAGTTCGATGAAAATTTCAAATTTCAAAAACATGGTACTCAAGTGCAACTCAACGCACTTTGGTCCACTTGGTTTTAAATGATAGCAAATTAACGCTTCTGGAACCAAATCAAATTTACCCTGATGGGGAGTACTGGGGTAACCCCTAAACAGAACCCGTGTAACTTGTTAAGCCATTCAGGTCGTAATTGTTAGAGGATGTATTGTTGATAGTTTTCAATTTTTTTCTTAAAAAAATAGACAATTATTGCATTTACATTCAATTTTTTTTGCAGTCAAAATTCTTACCAAAGTCTACGCTCCATACAAAATGTCAACAAATTGTATGGAGAAAAGTCTACGAGGGAGGAGGGGGAGTCTGAGATTTTCAAAAATGAGTCTACGTGGTTTATGAACAGGCCTTTATCAACTGTAAGACGTAAAATTCACATAAATTCAGTTATTTTAACATTTTTTTTAATATGCTAGGAAAATGATTTTAAAGCATTGCCGAAAAACTCTCGTACGCCCTTTTTTATTGAAGGTTGGATATTCTTCATATCTTCTATTGAAATTTTGTTCAAGGAATTAAAGGAAATTCACGGATTCGTCTTTCTAAGAATACGTTATTTTTCACAAGATTGTCTGGAGCCCTTTTTCTCCGTCATAAGATGGAAAAACGGAAACAACAACCATCCAGATTCATCGTTCTTCAGCTCGGCATGCAAGTCACTCGTTATAAACCATCTTATACTTCCCAACAATATCGCAAATGTTCAAGCGGACTTAAGCAAATACGTTGTAAATCGAGAGGAACTATCCAAAATTCAGGTCGTAAAACCAGTTTATGGACGGCCAGAATACGTTGATAAGTCAGCTGATGAACCTATTGATCCTCTTGAAACATGTGACATGAACCAACTTGCTAATATTCATTATACGACGGATGCAGCAAGCTAAGTCACAAAGCATGCATAGAAAGGGTTACCTCTGCCGATAGCGATCCAGTGGAGGATCAAGCTGACGCAGCATTCTTAACTCAACTGAAACAATATCGTGCTTCTTCGAGACTTGTAATGCCTGCGGAAAAGGTTATGGATTACTTCAAAGGAGTGTGTAAAGTATTCGATACACATTTCATAGCATTACTTTCACTTGATCCAAGAGGCTTTAAGAAAGAGCTGATTGATATTATCCAGACACTGTTAGAATTTCCAAGCGTTGTAGAATACGAGATGCCATACGAAGATTGTGAAGAACTGTTCATCGAAGAGCATCAAAAACTTATAATGGACATGTTATGTGAGTCTTGTGCACTAAAAATCACAAATAAGTACATAAATATGCTAATAGCATGCAAATTGGGAGTCATTAAAAGCTGCTTCAACGAAAAGAAGAACAAAAAAGAAAGCTAAAAAACTTAACATTGTTAAGTTATCAACATTGATGTCTCCTGGCAACGTGGAAAAGTAAATTCGAAAGAAGCCCTGTTTTGAAAAAGGTAAATTTATAAATTAAACTTTTGAATTATTTTTATAACTTTTCAATTCCAGAAGTAACTACAAACAAGCTTCGCTGTGTGCTGCTGAATCGATCTCATACGCAACCATTTTTATTTGAGTCAATTCCACTTTTTTTTTATTTAAATCATTTGCAGAAACATTCTAAGTTTTCACCTGTTTTTACTAATTCCATGTAACCTGATACAATAAACTCTCATCATTCCTGATTTTATTTTACCAAAGAAACTGTCGATGAACCCAAATGTTTAATGTGTATGACGAAAATCCCAGAACTAATTCACTATCAGAGAACATAGCAAACTTACATTGAACAACCTAGCTAAACTCCATCCATTCAGGATAAATCGAAAAATAAAACCAAATTGCTCAGCATCCTTTAATCAGAAGGAGAACTAATTCCACGCAAGAGTTTTTTTTTCTAAACGAAACTAACCAAACTCTTACCAGAAAGATGCTCTATGATGTAAAGCATCACTTGCTTGCAATAGGTTCTACCCCTGCTTAAAGTGTGCCTCACCCTACCTGTCTCCATGCGAGTTACAGTTCATTACGTTGACTGCCGTTTTCTCAATGTCTACTTTTCCATATAAGACTATAATGTGATTACAGGCAACATGTTTTTTTTTTTAATCAGTTCGTTTATTTATTAGGCTAAGGCGTGTGTAACACTTTGCGAAGCCGATATTCAATATTGTAGTTAACAATTTTTCTTTTTCGGTTTTAGTAAAGTGGGATGCCAATTACTCGTGGCTAGCTCGAGGTTAATGGGTCACATTATTGTTTGGAAGGGGCTAGGCAGGTAACTTATTTCAGGTATTTGTTGCTGCTCATGGTTGCGATATCTACCAGATCCTCGGTCCCTGTAGTCCCTTACAGGAACTAAGCTGCAGATGGGTGACCACAGCTTGCTGGGCAGGTACAAGTAGCACGGAAACAAAAGGATAATATAACTGGGACACAATGGCAGGGAATTTACTAGAGTGGATGGATGGAGGACGACGTTACACTCTTAGATCAGACAAACAAAGGAATTCGTAAATCGCTTGCATGTAGGGAAGATCACGCATTCCCAAAACATCTCTTACTTCGCGGAAGGGTTGTCTACCTCGGGCCACAAAGGTATCCAATAGTCGTGCTCTGGAGGCATCATTATCCGTGCAATGCCAAACTGCGTGAGCGATGTCATCATAACCGGTTCCGCACCTACATACATTGCTATTACAGGCAACATGTTATATAATAAACTTACAATTAAGAAAAACAACAATTTTATAAAAAGGTTTTACACTAATAACACTGGGCAAGAAATGTTGTGGTTGCAGCATCTGTTTTCACCTGAGTCCCACTAGTGATGGAGATTTTTCTGGTGCTGGTGGAGATTGGCGCTCTTTGGTTGAGGGAATGCTGCACGAAGGATACACTATCAGGTCCACAAGGAATGTTTATCGTCGAATTGATATCACAGTTACACCACTTCAGCATTATGATTTGTTGCTTATAATTTTGTCAGTAGGTGTTAATTTGGTTGAGCTTCTGCGTTTGAATATTTCCTGGTGGCCGCTGCGTCAACTCTCAAACAATCCGGAATTACACACGCACATATTTATGTCATGTTTCTAGAAGTCGTTTGGGGGCGCTACCGTACATGAAGTATACGGTGTATATGGGAAAATATGACACCTGTGTGTCTTGTTATTGGCGGTTTTCGATAATATATAGTTATGAGCCTGTGCACGCTGTAATAATTGTTATACCTTTTTGATTTTTACTGTGAGCCGTGTTTGGTGTTGGCTCACTCGCTCTCACAGGCCGCTTGAAAACATGGTCACAGTAAAAGTCAATGCTTTTATAGCGTGCACAGGCTCATATTATATCAAGCATAACTTTTCAAATAGACGTATCTAACATTTGATAGGAATTGAGAAAAATGAGGTACAAGTTCCAGATGCTTGCATTCAATTCTATTTACACTGATAGGCAAAATAAAGTGCCCACCTCATCGTTTTTTCAATTTCTCTCATTTACTTGGTTCAAATTAAAGTAAACACACTGTATTTTTTTTTATTATCTTATTTTTTATATTCTTTTTAAGTTTCACTTATGGAATACTGAAAAAAAAGGAGTTTTACCTAAAGAAAAAAACATCAATTTGTGTTGAAAAAAAAAACAGTGACAAAATAAAGTGCCCACTTCATTTAGGCTAAAGAAAACATAAATTAAAGTAAAATAAAAGCATTTCAATAATTGATGTGTCCTCCTTTGGCCTTCAGGACCTCCTGCAGGCGCTTCGACATGCTCTCGACCAGGTTCTTTAGGTGCTGTGGATCTAGCTCTTCCCAGGGGCGCTCCAGGGCTTCAAAATAGTTATTTTTATAGGTAACACCAGTTTTGTCAACCCTGGCATCGAGAATCGCCCACAAATTCTCGATGGGATTGAGGTCCGAGCTTTGTGGAGGCCATTCCAGCGGTTTGATCCGACAAGACCGGAAGAAAGACTTGGTCTTCTTGGCAGTATGCTTCGGGTCGTTGTCCTGCTGGAATACGAACTTCTCTTCAAGGCCCGTCTGGATCAGCGAAACCTCCAGATTTTCTCGCAGGATCATGCGCGAAGTCAAGAAGAACCCGAAGGTAACTGTCCGCGAGATCCAGGAAACCCTTCAGTTATCAGTTTCCGGTCGAACTGTTCGTCGCCGTCTCGTAGCACAGGGGTTGAATAGCAAACTTGCCCGGAAGCGCCCATTTATCAGCAAGGCAAACAAAGCCAAACGGCTTAAGTTTGCTAAGGAGCATGCTGATAAGCCCCTAGAGTTCTGGAAAACGGTTCTCTGGACGGACGAATCAAAATTCGAACTGTTTAACCGAAAGCGGCGGGTTCGTGTTTGGTGCAGATCTGGAGAGGAGCTTCAGGAGCGCCACATCCAAGGCACGATGAAGCATGGAGGAGGAAATATGATGGTCCTGGGGTGTTTTTCGTGGGGTGGAGTGGGAAGCATTGTGAAAATCGACGGGATAATGACGTCAGATTCTTACATCAACATCCTGCGAGAAAATCTGGAGGTTTCGCTGATCCAGACGGGCCTTGAAGAGAAGTTCGTATTCCAGCAGGACAACGACCCGAAGCATACTGCCAAGAAGACTAAGTCTTTCTTCCGGTCTTGTCGGATCAAACCGCTGGAATGGCCTCCACAAAGCCCGGACCTCAATCCCATCGAGAATTTGAGGGCGATTCTCGATGCCAGGGTTGACAAAACTGGTCTTACCAATAAAAATAACTATTTTGAAGCCCTGGAGCGCGCCTGGGAAGAGCTAGATCCACAACACCTAAAGAACCTGGTCGAGAGCATGTCGAAGCGCTTGCAGGAGGTCCTGAAGGCCAAAGGAGGACACATCAATTATTGAAATGCTTTTATTTTACTTTAATTTATGTTTTCTGCAGCCTAAATAAAGTGGGCACTTTATTTTGTCACTGTTTTTTTTTTCAACACAAATTGATGTTTTTTTCTTTAAGTAAAACTCCTTTTTTTCAGTATTCCATAAGTGAAACTTAAAAAGAATATAAAAAATAAGATAATAAAAAAAATACAGTGTGTTTACTTTAATTTGAACCAAGTAAATGAGAGAAATTGAAAAAACGATGAGGTGGGCACTTTATTTTGCCTATCAGTGTAACTGCATTGCAAGTTTTATTCAATCTTTTGTTTCTATCAAGGTCAAATAATAGTATAAGTAGTAAAAATCGTGGTTTTCATTCACTTTCGCTCTATTTTTGAGAAAATTAACACATACACCAGTTTTCCTCCACATACACCATGTTAGAGCATCATTAACGGCGGGCAACAGTAGCGCTGCTATTTCAGAAGCGCTGCAGCGCTCTCATTTTAGTTTAGCCACCCTTCTCCACATCGGTCGTTGCTATAGCGGTGATCAATTTAGTTACCCAATTCCGTACCGGTTGAAAGGTACACAGAGACAAATTTGAAGTTTACCATTATTGGGGGTTAGGATGACTATTGCAGTATAGTGACTTTGAACCGACTATGATCATGTTCAAAACGACCATTAAAAATAGTTGATCCAACATTTGCCACAATGTCGTAATAGTCCTTGTTACCATGATCATAGTCAAAAATGCCATGAACGTTGTGAATTCGACCATTTTCATGGTTATTGTAACCATTATATGCGATAGTCATCCTGACTATCATATAATTGTCGGTATAACGATAGAATTTTTTTCAGAGTAGAAGTAAACATTTTGACAACATTGGTTCTTGAACGTTATCAACATCGTCGTCTTCAAGTGAAAGTCTTTAAAGAAGAAATGGAGAAGTTTTTGTGTTATTCTCGGATTCCAGTGACGATGAATTTGAATTGGTTAGCCAGATGCTGAAACGGAATGCATTCGTGAAGACGAGGGAAGAGGCACGAGACGACCTAATATTGACAGGTTGACGCAAGAAGGAGCGCAACGTCTGGTAGACGATTATTTCTCGGATTATCAATTAAATTAAAATACAGTGAGGACCAATTTCGCAGGCGTTTCCGGATGCCTACTTCGTGTAACGAGCTGATGCTACCGGTAAGCTAGGGCTAACGACATTCCAAAAGTGCACTACGGCGATTCGTCAGTTAGCCTACGGGTCCTCCGCAGACGCGATCGACGAATACGGTCGAATGTCAGAGTCAACGGCGTTAATCTGCATGTTGGAGTTCTGCCACACCATTTTTAAGGTATTTGCAGCACACTACTTGCGATCCCCAAACCACGACGACGTAAAACGGCTGTTGAATGAAGGCAAGAGACGAGGATTCCCAGGGATGTTGGGTTCGTTGGACTGCTGCCACTGGCAATGGAAAAACTGCCCCACTGCTTGGGCTGGCCAGTACAAGGGGAAGGGCAAAAAGCCCACTATTGTATTGGAAGCAGTGGCGTCGTATGACCTATGGATATGGCACGCCTTCTTTGGCATGCCAGGGTCCTTAAACGACATCAATGTGTTGGAACGTTCACCGTTATTTTCAGACCTCTACAGTGGCAAAACTCCTGTAGTAGAGTTTGAAATTAATGGGCGAACCTACACTATGGGGTATTACCTAGCGGACGGGATTCACCCTCACCTTGCAACACTTGTCCTAACGATTCCTTCGCCGGTTGGACAAAAACGGAAGGTACCTACATGCTTTTTCTTGCATAATTATTTGATATTTTTTTCAAAATTAATATTTAAGGTACACCGAGGCAAGTTTAAACGGTGGGGCAAATTGAAATTGTAAGCACTGTACAGCATCGCAAAATACAAATTTGAACACATATTCATTTATAACTCAGTTCTACTTACAGATAGCATACCCATTTCAACATGTCCCACCATTCCGACTTGCCTCGGTGTATCTTACCTCTATTTCCGTTTATACTTATGACAGACATACAACGCTGACCGTTGTACGAACTGTCAAATACTTAAATCCAGTACAGAAAAACGCGTACTATTCTAAAGGAGTACAACGCTGTACGTTGTATGTCTGTCCCAGGCATTACGTACCAGTCGGATACGTTCGTACAAATCAAATTTTTGCATTCTCATTTTCGTACAAAACCTTAAGTCTCATCCTCTACAATCATGTTGTGCAGAATAATGCACGAGCGCATGGTAGTGGCCAGATCCGAGGCCAGATCATCTTTTGCCAGAGTCTAGCTGGATTTTTTAGAATGGCGAAACGTGCCATTCCAAAAGCACGATATTTCGGAGAAAACTGATTTGATTTTTTTCGGAAATTCTTTAATACGATTTGATTCTCAACAAGAAGATAGAATTTGTACGGAAACGGTAATGTAATTCTGCGTTTCGTTCGGGAATAAAGCTGATTTTCTAGATATCAATAATTCTAAAAAAATCCCCAAATCAGTTATATAAATATAGGAAGGATATCGAACGTGCTTTTGGAATGGCACGTTTCGCCATTCTAAAAAATCCAACTAGACTCTGGCAAAAAGATGTTCTGGCCACTATCATGCGTTCGTGCATTATTCTGCACAACATGATTGTAGAGGATGAGAGGGATGGTCCGGCCGACGTTGAAAAAGACTATGTAGCAGTGCAAATGGGTCCAAAATGTACCGACTTCACGGCTTTTCTTGAACAGTACGAGCAAGTACACAAGACAGCTTCTCGTTACAAACTGCAAGCAGATTTAATTGAGCATCTGTGGAACATAAAGGGAGGTGTGGAGTAAAACCACACACCCATCTCCCCTCCACTTTATTTCTCTTTATTTCTCTTTCTATCTCTCTCTCTCTCTCTCTCTCTCTCTCTCTCTCTCTCTCTCTCTCTCTCTCTCTCTCTCTCTCACACACACACACACACACACACACACACACACACACACACACACACACACACACACACTTGGAAACACTCCGCTTTTCTTAGGTCAAAATTGCTAAATTCCACCACTCAGGGATCCGCAACATAAATCTAGGATTTTTTTTCATTAGGGCGAATCTACAATTGAGAGATTCTCTCCGGGCTCGCTCTCTTTCATTCATTACAGCGCCATTATTAAACTTTCGAGGGATTCCTTAGTGCAGATCGAAACACAACAATGCTGGCTAGCATACTCTACAAATAGTAGAATGTAAAACGTAAAGGTGAATGGTTTATGAATGAAAGAGAGCGAGCCCGGAGAGAATCTCTCAATTCTAGGGGTTTTTTTTTCATAAGGGCGAATCTACAATTGAGAGATTCTCTCCGAGCTCGCTCTCTTTCATTCATATTCCATTCACCTTTACGTTTTACATTCTACTATTTGTAGAGTATGCTAGCCAGCACTGTTGTGTTTCGATCTGTACTAAAGAATCCCTCGAAAGTTTAAGCATGGCGCTGTAATGAATGAAAGAGAGCGAGCCCAAAGAGAATCTCTCAATTGTAGATTCGCCCTAATGAAAAAAAATCCTAGAATTGTACACTCAAAAAACAATGCACCTTATATTTAAGTGCAATCACCTATACATTTGGGCAAAGTGCAAAGTTATTGCTCTGTATTGGTGCGGCACTTATTGTTTATTAAATGTGGTCAATTAACCATATGTGCAATAAATATATAGTCTTTAAGTGCGAGAGCTGAATAGATAATAATTATAGTGTACATCGATTGCATTAACTTGTCCTAGCAAAAGTCAATTGAGTTTTTTAATACGTTTTATGTGAAAAGGTGCATGGATTTTTTTTTCATAAAAAGTTTAGTATTGGATTTTTTGTACTTTTCATGTAATAAAACGAAATGTGTGAATAAAAGAGGTTTTATTTGTACCATCATAGAAACTTCATCACTTTTTGAGGCTATCGCGTTCAGCAGCTCTTCTGTGGGAATGGCAAAAATGCTCGGCAGATCTGAAATATTCACAATAAACACCGTTAACATGGCAAAGAAGAACATCTATAGTAATTAATTACCTTCAAAAAATTCAGTGACTTCCGCTGGCAAACCAAGTACCTAAACCACCACAAGGTAAACTTCACTTTGCTTCTCCATGTTGCAGGGTTTTTTTTCTTTTAGAACGATAAAGCAGCTGATTGTTTTTCGCGCACGGTTTTTTATTTCGTTTTACGTGCGAAGATGGATAGAATAGGGCAAAGTGAAAACACACTTGAATGACATTTCTCGCTCCATTGAAAATTATGTGCGGACCATATCAGTCTCATTGGAAACGAACCTGTGTATTAAGTGACGGGTGTTAAAAATTATGTGCGGCAAATGAAAATCATATTGGCTCACATGATTTCAATTCGAAGCAAAAATTGACCGATTTAAGTGCCAATTTTAATAATAAATATTATTGATTTATTTTCAGTGTAGATTCGCCCTAATGAAAAAAAAACGCTAGAAATATCCACCTACGGCACCAAGTTTCAGGCTAGAATTTGCTCGAAAACACCGTCACACTATTATTTTTCACCGATAGCGCTCCGACATCAAGATATTTTCAGCCATTTTTATGTTTCACGTCACAAGAAATAAAACGCACGATAAAAAAACACGACAAACGGTGACTGCTCTGAGAAAAATTTCATCATTGTACAAACAATTAAATCATGGTCAGGATGACTATCGCATATAATGGCTAAAATAACCATGAAAATGGTCGAATTCACCACGTTCATGGCATTTTTGACTATGATCATGGTAACAAGGACTATTCCGACATTATGGCAAATGTTGGATCAACTATTTTTAATGGTCGTTTTGACCATGATCATAGTCGGCTCAAAATCACTATACTGCAATAGTCATCATAACCAACAATAATGGTAAAATTGACTATCAAATTCCTCTCTGTGTGACTTTACCAAATACCAACCGCTTCACGCGCTGCTATCGGGCTGCTAAATTTGAGCACCCGACTCTTCCCGAAAGCCTCGCTGCTAGTTTGGTAGCGCGTTTAGCAGCGACCGGTACGGTGGTGAGTGATGATAGAGCGCTGCTAAACGGGCTTCTATTCCCCACCGTTAATGATGCTCTTAAATACGTCGGTGTGACAACTTGATTGTAACATACACCAGTTGGATACGTCGGTTTTTCAGAACGTGTAGCACTTGCATCACGTCAGATACACCGGTTATATTTTTTAAGCGCAAATACGTCAGCTTGCTGTGTGGTGTAGCTGTACCATTTCTAGGGGTTTTTTTTTCATTAGGGCGAATCTACAATTGAGAGATTCTCTCCGGGCTCGCTCTCTTTCATTCATTACAGCGCCATTATAAAACTTTCGAGGGATTCTTTAGTACAGATCGAAACACAACAGTGCTGGCTAGCATACTCTACAAATAGTAGAATGTAAAACGTAAAGGTGAATGGTTTATGAATGAAAGAGAGCGAGCCCGGAGAGAATCTCTCAATTGTAGATTCGCCCTAATGAAAAAAAAAACCCTAAATTTGTTTAACAATTAAAAATATCTGATCAATCATAGTGTCGTTACGTATGTATTGCCACAATTTGACCGCAACTCTGGGAATAACCGATTCGAAATGCGCTACTTCAATCGAAACTTTTAAATACTCTGGCATCTCGGCACCCGATCTACTGTTCGGCTGTGCTCCATGTATATATTATTTTCCACTAGCTGACCACTAAGAGATCAGCTGTTCATATAGAAAGAAAAGCTTATTGCCTAGGTCAGTTCTGTTTTAATCCGCACGAAGGCCAGTAGTATAGCGAAGAGGAATAAAGCAAATGTAGTGTCCTTACAAATTATGTTCTGAGTTGTGTAGTGATAGTCTGTATAGTCTGTTTGGTGTTGAATAAATTAAATTAAATAAACTTGCCTTGATTCTGAGAAGAAACCTGTGCCGCGTGATCATCCTAAGTGTCCTGAAAAGAAAGAAATACTTACCATCCGTTACCGTCGGTACTGAAGATATCCTGTGAAGAAAGTGTCCTACTTTGTAAACCGATCGCCTCTCGGCTGTGTCTCTGTGGGTGGAAATTAATGTGAACGACAAATAATACACAACGTAGGGACTCAGTAAGCGTTTTTGTGGTAAGAACGACCATAAAATTGGTGCCGTAACCAGGATCTCGGTCGAAGAACGTTCCAGAAGGTTCCTGTGGACTCCGCCATCGCGAAATCTGGAACAATTCACCGCTGTGGTCGCGCCATTCTGATCGCCATCCCTGGGGCGCTTGAGGAGACATTGTTCGAGTTTGCTGCTTATTGAATTTAATTCAAGGCTCGATTTATCGGCCATCGGGTAATTACCTGTCCGATTTTCTTCATAGGGTCTCACAGGTACCCTTTAGATCGTGTGTTTCTTTCCTTCCATGTTCGGTTCTCGCTTCCTGGCCATCCGGAGACTGCACTTCGTGCCGCTACGTCCGTTGCGCGGGAAAATCTCGCCATTGCTTTAGTGGCGCTGTAACTGTCCTCGCCATTATCATCCAGCCATCTGGCGCCATCGCTACAAGGAAAGTTGTAACCAGGTGGATTATCGTGAATAATAGATGTTCTGAAAATCTCACGGGCCTTTTCGAAGCTTTTCGTGGCCAATATCCACTACTACACTGCCTAGGTGGATTTATTCGAGCAGCTTAATAATTTATTGTTGCACATACCGTAAATTTCAGTGTGGCGAAATGTTCCTGCGGCAAGAAAATCAAGCCGTTTAACGTTCGAGGTTGTTCCAGTTGGCTGTACAAATAATTCAAGGCACGATTTGCCTTGGATAAGGTTAGTACCCTTCCAAGTATCTAAATATCCAGTAGTCCGCTCTACCGTGGTCTATTTTTTTTAACAGATTCACCATCTTCGAAAGCCATCTTTTGTTCCTGCGGCTATCATGGCGGAACTGGTTATTCTCGTCGCCAGGAGGACCACGCTGCTCACTTCACTGGGTCGGGCAGAGGCATTCATCGAGAACTACGACGCTGAACGAGACCAAAGGCAAGTACCGCTTCGATTGAGTCCTGTCGACAACATCTGGGCCAGCATAGAACCGATACAAGAAGAGCTAGAAGACTCAGCTACGACAGAGGAAGGTAGGGCAGCACATGCAGACATTCGTGCCGATTATGAAACTCGGCTTTTTGCAATAAAGGCAAACTTGCTATCGAAAATGCCTCCCACTTCTCTTAACGCACGCAATCCCTGTTCTGCTCAAACCAACTCCGCTCTCTCTGGGATCAAGCTGCCGACTATCTCGCTTCCGGAATTCGACGGCGATTACCAGCAATGGCTCACTTTCCACGATACCTTCGTCGCTTTGATCCATTCGAATGCTGATGTACCGGATATTCAAAAGTTTCACTACTTGAGGGCGGCTGTCAAGGGGGAAGCTGCACAGTCCATCGAAGCTATAGCAATCAGCTCGGCAAACTACAACTTGGCGTGGGATGCACTCAACGGTCGGTATTCCAATGAGTATCTTATGAAGAAGCGTCATCATCAAGCACTGTTCGACGTTCAGCGAATGAAGAAGGAGTCTGTGTCCATGTTGCATGGTCTGGTTGACCAGTTTGAACGACACGTGAAAATTCTAAGGCAGCTGGGAGAACCTACTGATTCGTGGAGCACCATTCTCGAGCATCTACTCTGTACAAAGCTGCATGACGATATGCTGAAGGTATGGGAGGACCAAACGTCTAGGGTGGAGGATCCTAACTACACCTGCCTGGTTGAGTTTTTACATCGGAGAACTCGAGTCTTGGAGTCCATTTCCGTCAACCATCATGCACCATCGGCTTCCGCTCCGCCAGCTGCGTCGTCGTCGAGAAAGCAACAGTCGATAATCCGCCTTTCGTCGTGTTCCTCCACAGCAAGCACAACAAGACGTTGTCCGCTTTGTAATCAACCACATCCGCTATTCAAATGCTTCAAATTCCATCGTCTTCCGGTTTCTGAACGCCAACAGATAGCCAACGCCAAGCGTCTCTGCCTCAACTGTTTGAAAATCGACCACGTCGTTCGTAACTGTCCAATGGATATTAATTGTAGACATTGTAATCGTCGTCATCACAGTCTGCTTCACACAACTACATCAGATACCGGTCGCAGGTCTGTGAACAATGAGTCAACGGCATCCAATCCAGTGTCCGCAACTCCAGTAGCCCACTCAAGATCAAATTCTCCAGCAGAAACGCCCCAGCAGTCTTTGGTGACCGCAACAGATGTAATTCCGGCCGCAACAAACGCTACGGTTGGGCATTCTAGGGACAATGTATTCTTGTTAACCGTCATCGTAAACATTGTCAATGCTTTCGGTCAGGAACATCCAGCACGCGCCTTTCTGGACAGCGCTTCGCAGCCAAACCTGATTACTGAACGACTGGCAGGCATTCTCCGTCTACGGCGAAGTAACGTCAACATAACGGTCCAGGGGGCCGGAAAATTGTCCAAACCTGTTCGTCAGTCGGTACACGCGGAGATTCGATCTAAAAACCATATGTTTTCCTGTAATGGATTGTTTGGTTATGGACAAAGTGACAGTAGACCTTCCATCGCAGAATATTTCTTCGTCTGGGTGGAACATTCCGAAGGAATTAGTTCTGGCCGATCCTTCCTTCAACAAGTCACAATCAGTCGACCTGGTGCTTGGTGCGAAGCATTTGTATTCGTTCTTCCCCAGTGCTGCTCGTCTACAATTGGCCGCCAATCTCTCAGTGCTCGTTGATAGCGTTTTTGGTTGGATTGTCGCTGGTTCATTCTCGCAAATTGGCTCATGTTCAATGTCTTCCGTGGTTTCATCCAATCCTGTTACTGTTTCTATGGTGTCCCTTGAAGAAAGTATGGAGCGCTTTTGGAATTCCGAGAAATTGGCCTTTAACGATGGATATTCTATGGAAGAAAGACGTTGTGAAGAAGTTTATCAATCTACTGTCTCGCGCAATGTAGAAGGTCGATACATCGTACAAATGTCCCGTCAACCAGACTTCGCCATCAAACTTGGTGCTTCAAAAGCTTGCGCTATTCGTCGTTTCGAACTTCTAGAGAAGCGTCTTGATCGAAACCCAAAGCTTAAGGAAGATTACCACGCCTTCATTCAGGAATACCTTGACCTTGGCCACATGCGCAAGGTAGAAGCGCACGAAGAAGAACCTCCTGTTGCTTACTACCTTCCACATCATCCTGTCTTCAAGGATTCCAGCACGACCACCAAGGTTAGGGTCGTATTCGACGTTTCGGCCAAAACATCAACAGGATTCTCGCTTAACGATGTACTTTTGGTTGGCCAGGTGGTACAAGAGGACCTGCTCGACATCATGATTCGCTTTCGAACCTTCAATGTGGCCTTGGTGGCCGACATCGCAAAAATGTATCGGCAAGTTTTACTGCATCCGGAAGACAGGTCACTAGTTCGAATATTTTTTCGCTTCTCTCAGGAATCACCGATTGAAACTTTGGAGCTACTCACGGTCACATACGGATTGGCACCATCCTCTTTTCTCGCGACGCGTACGCTGCAACAGCTAGCCGACGATAAAGACCACGCATACGCTCTTGGTGGCCCAGCATTGCGGAAGAACTTTTATGTAGATGACTTCATCGGAGGAGCAAAATCGGTGGAAGAAGCAATTTGCTTACGAACAGAGTTGACTGAACTGCTAGCCAAAGGAGGCTTCGAATTGCGGAAGTGGACGTCAAATGAGTTGGAGGTTCTGCAAGGGCTGAAAAACGACCAAATAGGCATGCTATCGTCGATGGAATTTAGTCCCAATGAAATGGTGAAAGCGCTGGGCATATGCTGGGAACCGGAAACCGACACATTGCGCTTCGACTCCAGTATCAATCCAAGCACCGATTATCCAACTAAACAGTCGATTTTATCTGCAATATCTCGTCTATTTGACCCTCTCGGTCTTATTGCACCGGTCATCGTGAAATCGAAAATTTTGATGCAGGAAATCTGACTTCTTGCTTGCGGATGGGACGACCCTGTTCCTGAAAATATACGCCAAAAGTAGGAATGCATCAGTTGCGAACTTTCAAGCATTTCCTCCTATCGAGTCGACTGTTATGCACTTTTGGCAGAGGCTACTACACAGCTACACATTTTCTAAGACGCTTCGGAAACTGCTTTTGGAGCATGCATCTACGCCCGCTGTGAAGACGCTCATGGGCGGGCTCGCATTTGTCTGCTGGCATCCAAATCACGCGTAGCACCTCTAAAACGAGTCAGTCTTCCACGGCTCGAACTCTGCGCTTCCGTTTTGGGTGCACATCTCTACGAACGTATCAATAAGGCAATAAACATCAACGTTTCCGCATCGTTCTTTTGGTCGGATTCGGTTATAACGCTGCAGTGGATACGTTCTCCTCCAAACACCTGGAAAACATACATCGCAAACCGCGTCTCCGAGATTCAACACTTCACCCATGGATGTAATTGGAGTCATGTTTCTGGCTGCGTAAACCCTGCTGATTTGGTATCACGCGGAACGAGTGTAAAGGAATTAATGGAGAGCAAGCTTTGGCGCAACGGACCCAATTGGTTATCTCATCGAGCGCAGGACTGGCCGGTATCAGCACCACGAGCTGTACCCGAAGGAACTAGAACTGCGAACCGTGGCTGCAGCAGTGACAACAGCAACATCAACAATCAATCCTTGGTTCCTTCGCTGGTCTTCCTATACTCGCCTTCTTAATGTAGTTGCATATTGTCAACGTTTTGTCACAAACTGTCGCACCAAAAGCCGTACTCAGCCAAATCTGCTCCAATCAGTTTCTGCCAGTCTGGGTCCCAGACATATAGAGAAGGCCAAAGAAACACTAACCCGCCTGGCCCAAGACGATGCCTTCGCAAAAGATGTACAAGCTCTGCAGAATGGTAAGGTCGTCGGAAAGCGCTCTTCTCTTCGTAAATTGAGCCCTTTTATTGATGCAAAAGGAGTGTTGAGAGTGGGAGGTCGCCTCAGTTTATCTCTGCTGCCCTATCAAAGCAAACATCCTGCTCTGCTTCCAAAATCGCATCCCTTTTCGCGGCTCGTAGCCGAATACTACAACCGTAAACTACTGCATGGCGGCGGGCGATCACTGCTGTCAGCGATACGTGAGGAGTTCTGGCCGATCGATGGACGTAGATTAGTTCGAAGTGTCTTGCGAGCATGCTTCCGATGCTATCGAGTGAGCCCGATACCTGTTCAGGAACAAATTGGTCAATTGCCCGCAGCCAGGGTAGTCCCCAGTCGACCATTCAGCATAGTGGGAGTTGACTACGCTGGTCCCTTCTACTTAAAGGCGATCCACAAACGTGCGGCACCCACAAAGGCATACTTGTGTCGCTTCGTGTGTTTCACCACAAAGGCGGTTCATTTAGAAATAGTCAGTGAACTGTCTACCTCTGCTTTCCTGGCTACACTCCGCCGTTTTATTTCGCGTCGTGGCCGACCGTCGCACATCCATTCGGACAATGGGAAGAACTTCGAGGGTGCCAAAAACGATATTGCCGAACTGTTCACTATGCTTACAAGCAATAAAAGCCAGTCGCAAATAATTTCTTTCTGTGCTGCAGAGAACATAACGTGGCATCTCACTCCATCAAAGGCTCCCCACTTCGGCGGTTTATGGGAATCTGCCATAAAGGTAGCCAAAAAGCACTTGTACCGCCAGATTGGAGCTTCGCGTCTATCCTACGAGGATATGAGTACCATCCTGGCGCAAATTGAGGCCATTATGAATTCGCGGCCGCTGCTTCCGTCAAACGAGGATCCGAATGATTTAGCTGCGCTGAATCCAGGACACTTTCTCATCGGTACCTCTCTACTAGCCTTGCCCGACCCAGATCTACGAACGATTCCGACCAGTCAACTAGACCACTACTGGAAACTTCAAGCCAATATCGAGCAATTCTGGAAGCATTGGCAGAAGGAGTATCTCCAAGAACTACAGCAAGACACGAAGGGTTTCCTGAAGAATGCAGATATGTTACCGGAAAGAATGGTCATCATTGTCGACCAACAACAACCAGTTACTCGATGGCCTTTGGCTCGTATAGTCGCAATTCACCCCGGAACCGACAACATCACAAGAGTTGTTTCTCTGCGTACATCGAAAGGGATCATCAAGCGTCCATACAACAAGATTTGCTTGCTGCCGTATGACCCTGCTCATCGAGGCACCTTAGAAAACCATCCGTCATCCGTTGACCATCGGGAGGAGGAGTAGCTGAACCAAACTCCATTATTAAGATTAGAAAACCTAAAATAGTTTGTAAAAGTAAGTTAATTTTAAGAAGTGTGGTTATTCCTGTTCGTTATTCTTGTCCTGTTAAATTTGTTTTCGTTCATATTTAAATGTAATTCAAGGCGGCGGGTATGATCAATCATAGTGTCGTTACGTATGTATTGCCACAATTTGACCGCAGCTCTGGGAATAACCGATTCGAAATGCGCTACTTTAATCGAAACTTTTAAATACTCTGGCATCTCGTCACCCGATCTACTGTTCGGCTGTGCTCCATGTATATATTATTTCCCACTAGCTGACCACTAAGAGATCAGCTGTTCATATAGAAAGAAAAGCTTATTGCCTAGGTCAGTTCTGTTTTAATCCGCACGAAGGCCAGTAGTATAGCGAAGAGGAATAAAGCAAATGTAGTGTCCTTACAAATTATGTTCTGAGTTGTGCAGTGATAGTCTGTATAGTCTGTTTGGTGTTGAATAAATTAAATTAAATAAACTTGCCTTGATTCTGAGAAGAAACCTGTGCCGCGTGATCATCCTAAGTGTCCTGAAAAGAACAAAAAATACTTACCATCCGTAACCGTCGGTACTGAAGATATCCTGTGAAGAAAGTGTCCAACTTTGTAAACCGATCGCCTCTCGGCTGTGGTTCTGTGGGTGGAAATTAATGTGAACGACAAATAATACACAACGTAGGGACTCAGTAAGCGTTTTGTGGTAAGAACGACCAATATCAGATAGGTCGCATATGAAATTTGGCTCACAGAACTGAATAATTTTGATAATAGTGTTTGGCAAGTGCTACTACATTAAGCGAGTTATCTATGACAGGATAGAATGAAAAACTCGATTAAATCGAAAACAATTCTTAACTTTTTTGAAAAATTATGCTTGATACAGTCTTTGGCGTGGCTTCTTTTGGTAAGGAAAAATAACCACAGAATAAGAAAACACTCTGAGGAAAAGATGCTTAAATATATCGTCTTACATTCAAACGAGCTCTCTTTTGCAAGCAGTCTCAACCATTGATTCGCAACCGTATTATTCCTCGACTATTTGATATTTTCACCATTTTATTTTTCCTCGTTCTGTTGCCAGTTAACAGCTACGTTGAATAAAAAAAAAACCATGCCCATGCAACGTTTCATTCCGCTGTCAGAAAATGAAATCAAAGCCTAAATGTATTAAAACTGCACTGTTAATTCACAAATAGGGTAGCGTGGAGTAATATTTGTATGCACAGACATGCCTTCATCTTCGAAAATAAATTATTCACTAAGAAAACAGATGCAAAATAAAGGTTTCTGAAGCGCTCCAAAAATGGTGTAAAATAACAGCTTCTCTAGGCTTATGGGGCAAATGTGCTACTTATACGGGGCAAGACGGCCACCGAGGAAATTTCTTCAATGTACAATCAATTACTTTACCAAAAAAAAAAAAAAAGTTTCAAAAAGTGTTACATAACTTTTTTGGACTTAACCGTCAATGGTAGCTAATTTATTACCATATACCGCTTTAAACAAGATTTTAACACATTTCGTTATAATTCTGCCCCGAAGTGTACAAAACAACAATAATTATATGTTTGACTGCTTTTTTCTCGAGAAAAACAGTAAATGGTGAGGCATAAAAGTAAAATCAGGGACCTGGAGGACACCGATTTTTCTGTAGACAACATCTCTAACAACCAAACGTCAAAAGATGTATTGTTTGTAAACAATGCTGGCGTTCCTACCCGTTGTAACAAACGTCAGACGGGCCTTATTCAAATAAGGCCCGTGATATCCCAACAAACATCGATGTTGAATTAGAGCTTGTTCAAGCAAATTTGGAGAAGCTATTCAGCTGTTTCGTCTAGAATAGCTGAATAGCTTCTCCAAATTTGTTTGAATAAGCTCTAATTCAACACCGATGTTTGTTGGGATGTTGCATACTGTCAAACGCTAGTGAATAGGATAGGGTTACCAGGTGCCTGAGTAAAACACTTGGTTTTACTGGTGGGACTTTTGCCCTAAAAAGTATAATTTTCAACATTTTATTTTTACGATATTTTTTTCGAATAAACGCTGAAATTAAATACTCTTTCATGCTAAAAACCATGACCAAATGAATCTGTAGTATATTATTTGATCAATTTATTAATCAATAATAGTTAAAATGCCTTGTGACAAACTTGCACCAATGACACACTTGTCCCTAACTCTGTTATATATCCCCTAACATAAAAAGAAATTTAAATAGGCGCATTATTTTTCATGAAGATCCAAGTGATTAGAGGGCCAGAAAATCGGGACGAATGTTGGCAGAGTGTTACCAAAACGCGTGCCCGAAAACTCTACACTGTATTATCCACGAATTCGACATCAGAGCGGATTCCCATATGTGTTTGATGTAAAGAGTTGAGTGAGTGCACTGTGGGCAATCGAAAGAGATATGAGAATATATGAGTTAGGTCATACTCGAGCATTATACCGAGTAGACCGAGTTCTTAAACTATGCATCCGAAACCGTATGTATTTCAAGTGGCGACGAGGTAAAGTTTTTTTTCATGCTTGTAGTGGTAATAATATGAATGTGTGTGGTTTAGTGTATAATATAGATCATTGCACGATTGCGTCATCATTACAGTTTTGACAGTTCAGGGAGCTTGTCTATGTTGGCTATGAATAAAGTGGGGGCGATGTTCGACCTAACGCCGTCACTGCACTGAAATGCAGCCAACAACAAAGAGAAAAGGTAAAACATTTTCTTAGTCCATGTAAGCAACGCGAGAAATAAAGTCATACTAAAGTATCGGTCCCACGTACGTGTTTATTGCTCTCTGTTCCGAAAACGCGGTATTCTCTGGTAATTCGTTACGGTGGTTCTTTCGGTTCCCTGGTTGGTACACACTCTGTTGTCCAACAGGTTATGGGCCCAGAGACGGAACAGTGAAGATTTTTGATTCGGAAAAAGTGTGATTGTCTGATAGCGTATAATTTGCCGTGGGTACAGTTCCGGCGACTGAGCTTTGCCAAGCAGTGAGAAAAGGGAACGCCTTTGCCAGTGTGAGTGTTTTCCAGTCGGTAGCTCAATCAATGCGCGTTTTTCGGTGTGCTTCAACGGTTGAGCAGTGAGCTTGATACGAGCTGGGGAAACAGCAAACAATTTGGCCTAGTGTACGTGTTTCAGTCACTGGTACGAACAGTGCGCGTCAGACGGTATACGGTAGTATTTGCCACAGCGGTTGAGTTTCGAGCTGAACATAACACAGCAGACGTTTTCCACTTGTTTGAGCAAATCGATCGTTAGCTTGACGGCGGTGTGCTGTAGGCTGGTAGAAATTTGGTGAAGCCCAGTTGTTTCCGTTCTCATCGGGTACTGTGTTGTGCGATCGAAAAAGAAAAATGAGCGAGAAATTTCTATTCGCCCGCCTCAACAACCAGAACTTTTCCGTGTGGAAAACGCGCATGGAAATGTATTTGAAGCGCGAAGAACTGTGGAATGTTGTAGTGAAACCACAAAACCCACGACGGTCACAGAACCGTGGAGGAAGCCTGACGAAAAGGCCCTGGCTGTTATTGTTCTCGGTATGGAGGACAGCCAACTGAATTTGGTGCGTAATTCTGCGTCAGCGAAGGAAGCATGGGATCAGCTAAAGGCATTCCATGAAAAGACGTCGATTACGTCAAGAGTGTGTTTACTTCGCCGCATCTGCAGCTTAAATATGGCCGAGGGAGAAGACATTGAAAAGCATTTGTTTGAACTTGAGAACCTCTTCGAAAAGTCGAAAAGGCACTTCGAAAAGTGCCAGCCAGGAAATGAAAACATCATTAAAAATCGCGATCATATATTGTAGTTTGCCAGAGTCCTACGGCAGTCTGGTTACCGCCCTGGAGAGTAGATGCCGATCAGACTATGGAACTGGTCAAACAGAAGTTAATTGGTGAACATCAACGTCGTCATGAACGGTTGGTGCCGGTGGTGAGAAGGCGATGAAGCTACAAAAGAAGAAAAGTGAAAAGTCGTGTTATCAGTGTGGCAAATCGGGACATTTTCCAGAGACTGCCCACAGTTGAAACAACAACAATCGAACAGCGGCGGTTCTGTTTATCGGTCATTAAGTGATGTAATGTTCGGATCAATTAAGCATGACAGTTCTAGAGTTTATCTCTGTTTGTTTATTATCAGGTTCTTTTATTTATATTCTAGATACATAAATTGGTTCTAGTTCGATTTCTGAGAGAGCTGGACTAAACTCGCATTGAGTTCTGAGAGAAAGAGAGTGTAATGGAGAAATTAAGTAGTGGTGAATATAGAAGATAGAGAAATTGTATGCAGAGAGAGAGTGAGAGACTGGCGCCAGAGAATTATTCTAAGCGCCCGCGTCATGCTCAAGAACTAGGTTAGCGGTGTGGTAATAGGATACTTTTTGCATACGCTTCGGTTCTGGAGTCGGTTGGTGGTGAACCGCTTAAAGTTTATTGCTTTGAATGTTGGACATGGGAATAGTTCGTGGGTATGGCTAATATGTTGTAACGCCTTCAAGTGTTGCATTTCAGCACTTGATGACAAATCTAGGATGGGAAACATGGATTGCATGTTTAGCTGGGAAATGGTTAAGTTATGTGTTAGGAAATTAACCATGTGTTTTGGCATAAGGGTTTTTCAGGAAAGACCACTCTTGTGGGAACTACGTGTGTGGGAAAGTTATCTTACACCTTCCCCCTGTGAAAAGAATGATATTACGAAGTAAGACCATAGATTTTCTAGTCCAACTATCTCTTACAATTTTGATTTTCAATTTAATTTGACACTTAAATCTTAATTTTTAATGATACTATTCTTATCATTAGTTTACTAACTGCTTGTTTATGTTTTTATACTTTATTTTATTTTTTTTACGTTGGATAAGCTTGATAGTTCTCTAATGTTATTTCATTTTTAATAATCTATTTTTGTGAACTTTATGAGTTTCTTCATTTAATAAATTTGTAATTATTACATTTGGATGTTCTTCTTGTATAATTTCGCACGGTCCGCAATAAACTGGATCTAATTTTCTTCTTTTTTCTTTTTTTAACCAAACTTTTGTTCCTAAAGTAATTTCAATTGGGTTAGAATTTTGCAGTTGGTTTTGTATTCTGTTTATTTTTGATTTTTCTAGAAGTTGATTTGCTTTTTGACACACTGTTTGCAGTTTAAATTTTAAGTCTGTGAGATGTGATTCATGATCATAAACCGGATCTATTGTGACATTGTTAGAAAATTGACTTGGTATATTTGCTTGTTTTCCAAAAATAAATTCAAATGGTGTGAACGAATGTTCTGTATGTGGTGTGGTGTTATAGGAAAATGTATAAAATAATAACCAGGAATCCCAGTCATCACGTTGTTCATTAATGAAATGCCTGAGGTATTCATTAAGACAACGATGATTACGTTCAAGACTTCCTATGGTTTGTGGGTGATATGCAGTTGAAAAATTTTGTTCAATGGATAGTAATTTACATATGTTTTCAAAAAGTTCATTCTTGTAGTCGGTTCCAAGATCTGATTTAATTTTTGAAGTATATCCGAAAATAAGAAAACATTTTTCTACCAGAGCTCTTGCTAGAGTTTTGGCTTGTTTATCGGGTATTGGGGTGACTATTATATATTTTGATAGATCGCACTGAACAGTCAATGCGTATCTGTTAGCTTTTGTTGACCTTGTGAACGGTCCAATTGTATCTATCGATATTAAATCAAAACATTTAGTTGGTGTAGTTGTTTTTATAAATGTTTCTTCTGTTTTAATTACGTGCTTATTTTGAATACACTTAAAACAACTTTTGACATAATTCTTAATCGTGTTTTTCATATTAGGCCAGTAATATCATAGACTAACTCTAAGACCAGTAGGTCCCGAACAAATGCGATTTTTTTTCTTGGCTCAGTCAGTACTAGCACATCGGTCCCAAGCTCGGTCCCAAGCTTAATAATACGCCCCTAATAATGAACTCACACGAACACACTCTCAAATATTGTGTCAAAATAACACAGCAAATTAACACAAAGGCGCAAATATGTAGGGGAGGATGGTACAAAACGCACTGTTTAAGCAACATCGTGAATTACTAGTGAATGGAAGCTGAAATTTAAGAAGAAGTTATTGGATATGGTGCATTACTATGTTTTCGTTGTAGATCAAACGTAATTTAAATTCTAAACGATGATTTTTCATGATTTTTCAAAGCTTTTCCAATGTGTTGCCAAGACGACACCGGGGTAAAACGCTTGTTTCATTGCTCAATATGCACCCCAAAATTGGGATAAGACGCACCACAGCACTAAGATATGATGCACCACAATATCGGGATAGCATGCACCGCTTGTAAAAGGTAAAAACACGGCTATAATAAGTTACTCAGAATTGTAAAGTGAGGAGGTTGCAACATCTCGCCACACCTTTTTAGCTCAAGCAGCCAATGAGTATGGAAAAAAATAGCAAAACGTTGCGATATGTTTTCAACTCGTCATTATACACACGCTTAAAAAAAAGTATCCAACGGAGTATTTAAGTGTGGGAAGCCAACGTTGGGTTAAATTATGTTTATCCACCATTGGGTTCAAATTACGTACGTTTGGGTAGAATTTTACCAGAAGTAAATTATTTATACTCAGCGGTAGGTGAACATGATTATACCCAACATTGGTTTCCTACACTTAACCGCTCCACTGGGTACTTTTTTCTAAGCGTGTAGACGTATATAACGCCACGGTGCATTCTGTCCCAGTTTTAGTATTGCATAGTTTTGTCTAAATATTCAGAAAATACGTGGAATTATAGTGAAGTTTTGATACTATCTTGAAGTTTTTGTTGTCAGCGATACATGTGAAGTGAATTCATTATAAACCATGGATGTTAACGCATGGTAAAAGCTTATTTTAAGAACACTATTATTTACATGTGTGGTACATTCATGAAAATTTATTCAATTTTGATCATATTTTGGTGTATTTAGTGCCTTATTGTACTACAAAATTATGAGTTAGGCTGTTTTATGTAAAAATTGATGAAGTATCATTCCATTAAAGCTATAGTTTTGAAGATTTGAGCACATTTATTGAGTGGGTCATTCTACCCCACCAGTGCATTTTGTACTGTTCTCCTCTATAGTTAGGTGCTGGCTGCAAGGTGTACTTCGGACCAAGGGGTTCTACAACAGTGAACCAATCTCAAATCGCTAGTTGCATATTGATTGTTGGTAATATCTTGACCTAAATTTGTTAAATAATCTATTTGTACCAACATGACCTCCTGTAGGAGTGTCGTGGTTTTCAGATATTAATTTTTGTATCATTTCATTGTCTTTTAGAATTTGTACCGGTACGTATATAAAAATTGTTATGTCTTCCAATATTTCGTTACACGCTTGTTTGAATACCGCTAGAGGTATCATGGTGAACAATTTATCATCTCTTTTTATCGCTAGCGATTTAATATTTGTATTCTTGGCCATTGCATTTATGACCTGCAGGCATTTTGTTACATCTGTTTGACCATTTACGTAGAATAATGTTGCATGCACAATTACTCTTTTCAGGTCTCTTGTTACTAATTGTATATTTCATTTATCATTTCTTATATCGAATATTATTTTAGGGATATTGAATGCATCCGAGTTGTTTACTGACTCGTAAGCTCTGAGGTGATCAATCACAGAACTTGTTTGGTTTTGTTCACTTGTTAATTTTTTCTTCATAGACCTTGTCTGAACCGGAAGAACAGATAGAGTTTTAAGTTCTTCAGAATCCTTTACCTTTCACATACTCTATATCGAAACAAAAATCTTCCAAATCCATCCGCATTCTTGTCAGCCTGGACGATGGATCTTTCATTGAAAATAAATAAACTAACGGTCGGTGGTCAGTTTTGACCGTGAACCGTCTTCCGTAAAGATATGGTTTAAAATGAGTAATTGCCCAGTATATGGCAATCAACTCTTTCCCAATTGTTGACTTGTTTTTCTCGCCTTTCGTGAATGCTTTACTGGCATAAGCGATTGGCATTTCCATATTATCGATATTTTGAGTAAGTACTGCTCCGCATGATAAATTGGAAGCATCTGTACTTAAGGTAAATTTTTTGGTGAAATCAGGGAATTTCAGTATTTGTGGGGATAATAGTTTCAATTTCAATGATTGAAAAGAATTTTGACACTCCTGTGTCCAAGAAAATTTAACATTTTTCTTCAACAAATTATTCAGTGGATTTGCTAATTCAGAAAAGTAAGGTATAAAGCGTCTGTAGTAATTACAAAATGCGACGAATCTTCAAACATCGTCTGCATTATTCGGGATTGGAAAATTTGAAATAGCATTATACTTCGATTTGTCTGGCTGAATACCATGACAACTTATGTGGTGCCCTAAATAGGTAACATCTGGGCAAAAGAAATTACATTTTGAAGGATTCAATTTCAAATTATATTTTGCCAGTTGTTTGAAAACATGTTCTAAATTTAATAGATGATGATCAATAGAACAACCAATAGCTATTATATCATGTATGTATAAAAATGCACATTCCGGAGGTAAACCACTCAAAGCTATGGTCATCATCCTCTGGAAACTGTTGGGTGAAATATTCAGACCAAAAGGTAGTCTGTTAAATTCAAAATGACCTGAAGATGTGGAGAAGGCTGTGAATTTTTTAGAGGAGTCTTCAAGTTTAATTTGATGAAAACCCGATGTTAAATCGAGTGTTGAAAAATATTTAGCTCTTCATAGTTGATCTAAAATATCATCAATTCTAGGCAGAGGGAACATGTCTGCAATAATTTTTTTATTTAGTTGCCTAAAATTGACAACTAAACGCCATTTTTTATCTCCAGATTGTGATTTCTTAGGAACCAACAAAATCGGAGAGTTGTAAGGTGAAATGGAGGGTTGAATAATTTTATCATTTAACATTTTGTTAACCTGTGCATCTATTTCAGCTTTATGAACTTCTGGTATTCTGTAATTTTTAACATACACAGGTGTAGGATCATTGAGATGAATTTGTTGTTTGTAAAAGTTGTTGCATGTTAATGTGTCAGTTTTTAATGCAAACAAATGGTTATATTTTTCACATAAATTTAATAATTTTGGTTTAATGTCATTTGTAGTGTGTGATAAATTCAATTCATCTTTTAATTGTTGATTTCTGTTTACTGAAGAATCACCATGAAAATTGAAAATATTATAATTTGATAAAGGTATGCAATAATGAGAAAAATTATCATCTGATGGAATCAAGTAATTGTCTTGTGGCAAATCACATTTGATTTGCCGAAAAATTTCACATCTAGGGGGTAAAACAATATCTCCCTCAATATTGTCTTCAATGGGAAGTTCAATCATTTCATTTTGAAAATTACAAGTTAGTGTCCAAGTATCATAATTAATATTACAATGATACTTTCTAACGAAATCTCTGCCTAAAATACCATCCGTTGGAATTGGAAAGCTATTGTCTACAATCTGAAATTATGATTGATTATGAAATTGCTTGATAATTGTATATTGGCAAAAGAAGTACCAAGTGTTTGAATTGCATTGTTATTTATTCCTGTTAGTAGACATTTCTCATCTAATAATACAATCTCGGTAGGTTTTAATTTTGATAATTTTATCACTGAAACTTCTGCTCCTGAATCTATGAGCAAAGTGCATGCTGAACTGCACGAACTAAGATGTATATTAATAAAATTTGAAAAATTTGCTTGAATTGTAAAAATATGTTTTATTGTCTGGGTTGAGCTTGAGTCAACGGGTTTTGGTAAAAAATCATTGGTTGCTGAGCTTGATTGTCCTGTTGTAATTGGTTCGCAGGCATATGTGGGGGTACAGTCATCTGCTGCGCTATGGGTTGAACTGGTAGGCCCCCAACCTGGTGTTGGTGCTGAGGGCCCGATTGGTTTCCCATTTGAGTGTAAAACACCCTTGATCCGTTTCTATAATTTTGTCGGGAATTGTAATTATTTTCTGGACGCGAATTTCGTCCTCTCCACAGTTGATTGTTATTTCTATTGTTGTTTCGATAATTATTGTTGTAGTTGTTATTGCGTTGCTGATTATTATATTGTCTGTTACGCTGGAAATTTTAATTCGAATTTCTGTTATTCGTTTGACCTGGATATGATCTTTGTTGACCATTTGTATTGAATTTCATTATTTGTGTTGTGTTTGGTCCAACACAATTTTCATTTAATTTTTGAATTGCTTCAGTTATGGTTCTAAAGGAATCTGCTTTAAAAATTATTTTCGTTTCTAAATTTGTTGTTTTGTCAATTATTGCTTCTGCACCTGCCTTAGTGGCCATGGCATGTGCAACATTTTCAGGGATTTGCTTTTCTAAATATATTCCCTTTAATTTATTTGTGAGGTTTTCCACCTCATTACAGAAGTTAATATTATCTCCTGTATGTTTTACTTGCTTTAACTTTGCCAGAACATGGTCTGGTGATGTTTTTTCTTCGCAGCGATTTCTGATATCTGCGATTAATTCATCTACTGTGTTTAAATTTGCGGGTAAGCCAATTCGTGCTTTACCCGTGATTCTTGTTTTTAGAGATTTTACCAGCATTTGATGATGATTTTCCGGGGTTAATTCTTTCAACAAATTTGAAGCATCTATAAACGCATTTAAATTGTCAGCAGAACCGTCATACGGGTGTATGATTGCGGAAGCTGTTTTAATGTCAAATACAGCGTTTGACACTGTTGGTACTGGAGGAGTCATTTTCAATAAACTGATTTTTTCAGTTATAATTGTTTTAATAGTATAACAGCGTTTCTTGCCGCTTTAACAAAAAAAATTACTTCATAAGCTGATAAATTATCCTGATACTTTTGCAATTTTTCTTCAATATCCTTATAAGTTTCTGTTGCGTGCGTCAACTTTGCATGTAATGTTTCTAATCTAAAGTGTTTATTTAAAGATTTTCTCAAGTTTGTTTCTTCTTGCAAATGAATTTTCAGATCTTGCTCGATGTCATTATATACTGACATTACATTATGTAAAATACAAAGCAACAGTTACGATACTTAATGTAATATTGAAATTTATAATTAATATAAAAAAATTCATACGTCTTACCTAAGTATCATCATACTTACACTCAGTGGCAAAAAAAAGCCGAGCAAAATTTTGCTTCCAAAAAACGCTATGTTCAACCTTCTGTAACTTTATCAATTATCAATATTTCTGACTGAAAATTTGACAACATTATAACCAATGTATAGACCTTATTTGACCAAAATTTTATGTTGATAGAGTTTATAAATTTGAAGTTTTCATACCATATGTGAAAAAAGTCGTTTTTGAATATACCAATTTCAAAAATCAGTATTTCTGTGAAAAATTTAGGTACCATATTAAAAATGTCACCATAGCCTAAAAAAACATAGGAAATAATGTGGACAAAATTTTAACTGTTTCCATTAAGTGCTTTGTACAGCTGGCGTCAAAATTGACGCACCAACATGAGTATTTACCTTTTTCACCCGATATTGACCTTGCTGAAATATCGGTGCAAAAAAAAAAGCCGAGCCGATGGTCTGCTTTGTCTAATAGTTCATTGTCGGATTATAGCGGTTCTTCACTGGATTCGCACTACGGTACTCTTTAAACCCGTATTTGTCTATGAATTCTAACGCAACTACTTGCGCGGCAATCTGCGCTTTGATATCGTTCCACGATTCACTCATTTTGATTTGCACGTATCATACACTTGTAGCCTGAATGGCTAGCACTCTTGCTTTACGTTGTGCTGTTTTTGTTATCAAGTTTTTGTTAAAATTGTGGAACAGCTTAAAAATTATTAACAGGATCAAAATAACAGCAATGGTACACAGCGCACATGCAGTGAGTTTATTTTCTAACGTACTGCTGCTGCTGGTGGCGGCAGTTATAATTTCATCACTGCTGAACCACCCCATCACGTCACTGTTCCTTTCACTGTTAAAAAATACATTCTACAGTCACTTTCAACTTTTGCACTAGTACATTGATAGTTACTAATCACTTTTATAACTTTTCCTTTTACACTTTTAAATTTTTCAATTAAATTTTTACTAACTCACTGAATCGGTGTTTGACACGACTCAGACTGTCTACGGTCTGCCATGTAATGTTCGGATCAATTAAGCATGACAGTTCTAGAGTTTATCTCTGTTTGTTTATTATCAGGTTCTTATATTTATATTCTAGATACATAATTTGGTTCTAGTTCGATTTCTGAGAGAGCTGGACTAAACTCGCATTGAGTTCTGAGAGAAAGAGAGTGTAATGGAGAAATTAAGTAGTGGTGAATCTAGAAGATAGAGAAATTGTATGCAGAGAGAGAGTGAGAGACTGGCGCCAGAGAATTATTCTAAGCGCCCGCGTCATGCTCAAGAACTAGGTTAGCGGTGTGGTAATAGGATACTTTTTGCATACGCTTCGGTTCTGGAGTCGGTTGGTGGTGAACCGCTTAAAGTTTATTGCTTTGAATGATGGACATGGGAATAGTTCGTGGGTATGGCTAATATGTTGTAACGCCTTCAAGTGTTGCATTTCAGCACTTGATGACAAATCTAGGATGGGAAACATGGATTGCATGTTTAGCTGGAAAATGGTTAAGTTATGGATGATGTGTCAGGAAAGACCACTCTTGTGGGAACTATGTGTGTGGGAAAGTTATCTTACAGTGATAAGAAGAAACCGAACAGTGCCAAGGCTAAACAAGCTGAAGAAAGTGGTTCCACGATTTGCTTCGTGGCTGGCTCCAAAGTATGTCGACCCTGGATCGTCGATAGTGGTTGTTCTAGCCATATGACGAACGACAGATCGTTTTTTGACAAACTTGACGCGAGTGAAAGTGAAAGTAGTTCTGGCCGATGGCTCAGAGAATAATGTCTGCCAGTGTCGGAGAAGGCACTGTCAAATGTGTGAGTGGTGAGAACCGTCTCGTGGACATTTTGTTCAAGCACGTACTATACGTGCCTGCGCTGGACAGTGGACTCCATTCGGTGAGAAAAATGTTGGAAAAAGGACTCAAAGTGAAATTCAGTGCTTCGCGATGTGAAATCTTAACGGAACAAGGCAAAGTGGTGGCTGTAGCTGAACCGCGAGAAAACTTGTTTGCTTTGAAGATGGCAGAGGAAGCAAGGCTGGGCAAGGAGGCTCGGCACCTGCAGTTTTGCCAGCACACCTGGCATCGCCGGTTCGGTCATCGGGATCCAGCGGCTTTGGACGAAATCCGAAGGAAGAAATTGTGCGAAGAATTCAAGGTATCATAAGATCAGATGGCGGGAGTAAATATATCAGCCATCTAAGAGCATCCGTATTGGGCCCAACTATCTGGGCGATTAAAATACTAGTAAACAAAAATAAACAACAAACCAATCGGAGATTTTTGAAAATTGGCAGTCGAATAGCAACCCTCTCTCGCGCCACTATCGCGTTGCTAAATTTGAGCGCCTGATGCTTTCCGATAGTCGCGCCACAGTTTTGCTAGCGCTTTTAGTTACGCCCGATACGGTTCGATGTGATGGTGAGGGCAATCAAATATAGTTTAGTCGCGCACCGGTACGGGTGCTCTAAAAAGGTACTACGAGCAAGAGGGCATTCAGGCGCAATACACCGCGGCCTACTCCCCCAGCAAAAGGGAGTGGACGAGCGGAAGAACCGCTCACTTCAAGAGATGGCAACTTGCATGTTGCTGGATGCGGGCCTTGACAAAAAGTACTGGGGATGGTGGCCACTGCTGCTTATTTACAAAACAGGTTGCCAACCCGTGCCGTTGATAAAACGCCATACGAGAGATGGTTCGGTAGGAAACCAGAACTAGACCATTTGAAGGTGTTTGGTTGTCCGGCTTTCGTCCACATCCCTGATGTCAAGCGCTCCAAGCTAGACGGTAAAGCGATTAAGCTGCTATTCGTTGGCTTTTGTGACGACAGGAAAGCCTACAGATTTCTGGATACGAACACAAACGAGATCACAATAAGCCGCGATGCTCGGTTCGTGGAGATTCAAGAGGAGTCACCGACGTATGGTGGACTGCCTCAAACGGAAGAGGAACTTGTCGGGTTCGAGTTCACGAGCGAGAGGACGAAGAAGCACGTAGATTTGCCAGACACTGTAGATCGACAGGCTGCACCTGAATCAGAAGAAGAAGATTTCTTTGGCTGGGATGACAAGCAGGAACAGCCCGACCAAACGGATGCGACAGTACCAGCTCAGAAGCGAAGCACCCGAGGCGTGCTGCCGAAGCACCTCGAGGACTACGTCGTCAACGCAGCGATGCTCGCACAGGAGGAGCCGGTATCGTACGAAGATGCAGTTGCTGGTGCTGAGCAAGGATTCTGGCAGGCTTGTTAAAGGAGCAACGTTCGTCCAATTAATTATGCACCAGCCTAATTTGTGTACCACTGTACCAGTCTATATCGCTTACTACCAGCCACTAAGTGCGGTACGCCATTTTTAGTTTTTCATTCCGCAAAGTGAACTCGTTGCGTGCGCATCGTTAGTCTTTATGTTCAATGAAGAAAATTTACGTTTTATATACTTAACTCGTGGCCTTTCATTCCGCTGTAACCGAATTCCAATAAGGCTGCGATGGAGGAAGAATATCAGGCGCTGATGGAGAACCGAACATGGAAGCTTGTCAAACTACCGGCTGGACGTACACCGATTAGCTGCAATTGGGTGTATAAGAAGAAGCATGACAGTGTTGGCAACGTTTCTCGATTCAAGGCACGTCTGGTGGCAAGAGGGTTCTCGCAAAAGTTCAGTGTTGATTATGATGCCTTCTTCGCTCCAGTGGCAACTCAGGCGGCTCTGCGAATCCTTCTAACAATTGCTGGGCACAAGAAGTTATCCGTTCATCACCTCGACGTCAAGTGTGCTTACCTGTACGGCAAGCTTAATGAAGAATACATGCAGCAGCCTAAAGGCTGGTTCCTGGGAAACAGAAGTTGGTCTGCAAGCTCGAGCGCAGCCTCTACGGACTTAAACAGGCGGCGCGTGTGTGGAACACTACGATTAGCACGATGTTGAAAGAACTTGGTTTCACGCAATCGGTAGCAGATCCATGTTTGTTTACCTCATCATTTATGTCGACAATATGATCGTGGCGAGCACGACTCGGGAGGAGATCAAAAGGATTGAAGGACATTTGCAGAAAAATATTTCGTTGACGTTATTAGGAGAGGTGAACCAGTTCCTTGAGTTCGAGTGACCCGGGACGATGAAAAATACTTCAACCTGGATCAGAACGTCTTCATTCGGGTGCTTGCGCACCGATTTGGCAGTCCGTAGTGTAACATGAGACCATGTCCCATTATATTAAATGTCCTAAAAATTGTATTTGTTTGCACGTTAGGAGTTAGGAATAGAAATTATATTATTTTTAAAAATTCGCCCATTCACGCGCCGTCCGCTACCAAACTGCTCGACTGCACTCGAGCAACCTCTTCCACCCATTCTCGTGGGTTGGTCACCGTGGGTAAGAGGAAATACTCTCGGTCGATAGGAGAGAGCGAGAGGATAAATAGGCCGCCTGCCTCATGGTGAGGGCTCTTTACTAGGTGAGAATTAAAAGTGTTCGGACGCGTGGAAAACCGGTCGAGTGTTGGAAAAATATAAAGCTTAGCTTCGCGAGTGAAGTGTGGCCAGTGGAAGAGGCTAATCGACCAGCCGGCCAGAAGGAAAATCCGGGTTCGGAAGAGCGGGAATCGGAGTTCAGAGACCATCATCCCGAATCCCACACGCGGCGCCAGTGTCAATTGCCGTCGAACCGGTCCCCAATCCCCTCCGATAGATAGTGTGTCTCAACCGCGTGGGATTGGTGGTTTGCGCGTGACCGACGGTCGTGTGGTAGCCGAAGGAGTAAAGTTGTGCCTCCTTCGTGCTCCTAGCGTGTGGCCGTGGATACCGGTCCTGAACCGGCCGCCATAACGGCCCCGCTAGTGCGAATTTCTAAAGAAAAAACCCGAAAGCCCCACGTTGGGCGGCAAATATAACATTGAGGGTAATACAACTTACCTTAAAAGACCCACAGGGGCTGCCTGCTCTGTCGTTTCGGAAGTTACGTTGGCCCGCGCCGTCGCTAACTGGATTGGTCGGGGCACACTTTTCGGGAGGATCTAGTCGATCAATGTGTGGTGTTCCTTCAGTACTGTCGTACGGAAGAAATGGCAGCAAATGTTTTGACAAAACCGCTGGGTTCTGTAAAGCCGAAACGGTTTGTACAGGAGCACCATGGTGATGGGCTTGGTCGTTCCCGGTGACCTGGATTCACCAGTCGCTTAAGGTAAGAACATCGAGGAGTGTTGGCGACGCATGAAATGTGGGCGATGTTCGACCTAACGCCGTCACTGCACAGCAAGGCAGCCAAAAGCAAAGAACTAAACGTAAAATATCATTCAGTCTATGTAAGCTACGCGAGAAATACAGTCATACGAAAGTATCGGTCTCACGTACGTGTTTATTTCTCTGTTTTTACGGCGATTACGATGGTTCTTTCGGTTCCTTGATTGGTCCACCCTCTGTTGTCACGATAGAATTTTTCTCAGAGTAGGTAACTTGCTGTGAAAATCAAAGAAGTTGACAAAGATTTTTCATTAGGGCCTAACTGACAAACGTAAACAATGGCTTTTTCCGCGAAATTCTCGTCACTCTCCTAATCAATCCACTGCGCTCGTTTCGAAGAAAAAGAGTTCCTCTATCCGATAGAATTGGAGGCTTACATGAGTAGCTTTTGTGCCATGAGAAATTTACGGAAGAAGCCATTGCTTATGTTTGCTTCAGTTAGGCCCTAATGAAAAAGTTTTGTCGAAGTAAAGTTTGAACCGAATGTGTAATCCATCAAAGCGAGTTCGATTAAAAGATAAAAACAACAAAACATGGATGCCGAATGTAGTGAAATGTAGTAAAAGTAATGGTCTTTAAAGTATGCGCACGGAACCGATGAAATAATAGCAAAGATTGTAGAATTATATATTGGACCATTTCTCTAGAGTGTGAGTAACTATTGTGTAAGAGGACCGCCGCTGAGAGAAAGAGAGAGAAAGAGAGAGAAAGAAGAGAAGAAGAGAGAGAGAGAGAGAGAGAAAAAATGCGCCAACAGATATCAACTAGGAGAATGAGCCTGAGGTTCGCTGAAGAAAAGACGAAACGCCAGATTGATTACTTTTTGATTGACTGTCGAAATACATGTGTACCGGAAAAGGAATTTTAAAAACCCGATGAAATTGCACGTAGTCCGTATTGATTTTTAGACCTTACTCATTTTCGGAGCACTCATAAATTAAGGAGGAATCGGGGGAGTTGTACAAATAAGCATTTGTTTTATCACATAAATAATGGACTTTATAAAAAAAACACTGCAGCATCTCGCAAAAATAATTGAAATTCCCTGCCTTATTGATATTTCAATTATTTGAAAGAAGTCGCTTACCTGCATATCACGCATGATTGTAATATTGGTTCGTTTGTCGCTGGACTCTGACATATGCTCCAGTAGATGTTCTAAAAGTAATTTAAGAATACCGCTGGGGGCTCCATGCCAGATTTCAAAAGTCACATAATAAGTCCTGTAAAAAAAATAAAGGCGCTCATACTTTTTTTTATTCTAATCCCTAGCTTACCTGAAACGACATGACGTTTGGAATAGCTGATGTTTCTTGGCCAAAGCTGTTTACAGTACCAACTAGGTTAAACGTCAAGATGCAGTACGTGTGTGTTTAACATGTGCTTCTTTTTTCTTTTGAATATCATGCCTAGTGTCTGATAATATCGTTTACGATCCATTTCATTTTGAGTCGATTTGTTTGATTTCATCACACATGTAAGAGCCTTCACCCCAGCATAAAGACAGTCAACATTTTGAGACATGGCAATAATGCCTAACAGTACACTACATCCGCCAACGGTGTCTATGATAGCTGACACTGGGTTTGGAGTAAAGCATCGTATTCCTAAATAGCCAATCATCACTCCTCCAAGTGTGTACGAGCGGGACCCGCAAGGTGACCTGCAGAATTGTGCAATATTTTTATCGGAGTCACGTTGTCGTGTGAGTTCATTCCTAACTGTTTGGCAATTGCTTTGCACCTGACTCTGCAGTAAACTTTTCGGATTTTACATATCGTTAAATTTGAAACTGCCCGTGCATTTATTCCAAATATCACACGTTCCTCGGACACGAGAGGGCAAATAGTGTCATCCTTTATTTTCTCTGTATTTGGGGCTTGTAGCGACCCTAGATAATGCGGACCAAGTGCATGTACTTTATTCACAGTTGATTGAGTGAACAATTAAAAAAATCAAAAATAAATTTAATTGTTACACTTTATTATTTATTTACTTGTTTAATTGATAACATCAACAGAATCGATATAGTTGCACCTGGAGACATTGAGTATCTTAAGAAGCGAAAGTGCCAGCAAAGGATCAGCTTTCTCTGCACAATTACTCGGACCTGTGTGGGTGAAATTCCGACCAACAGGGAAACTACAATGAGTAAAAGGTCCGGAAAAAAGAACACCTGCAGAAATAAAACGCGCGACGGGTTTTAACAGATCGAGAAATAACTATTTATTGTCTGCTCTAGATGTGTGAAAAATATACGACTGAACAGGTAGCGGCAAGCGCATCGTCGGCCAACCACTGTATCGTTGGTATTGGAGTGATCATTAGTGGCGAGTACACGGTGAACGAAGGTTACTCCAAAAGACGGTCAGTGTTTACTCCCACACTTCTCTTCAATGAGCACCGACCATCAATGGCAGAAGCCCATTCGCTCTAGCATTTTACGGAAACGGACCGCACCCAAAGGCTTAGTGAGTGCGTCCGCTGTCATTTCATCCGATGGGCAGTAGACAAGCTCCAAGTCTCATTGATGGCAGAGCTCCTTCACGAAGTGCATCTAGGAATCGATGTGTTTCGATCGTTTGCTTGTACGCTCCACATTCACAAAGCTAAGACAACTCTAGGTTATCTTCGAATATTGTCGTTGCTTCGCTAATATCCTCACCGCGGTCATTTAACAGTCTGCGCAACCAAACCAGCTCTTGGGAGGCCTCGCTCAAATCGACTTTTTCAGCCTCCATTGAGGACAAACTCAAACATGCTTAGCGTCGACTAACCCAGGTAAGGGGACCCGATCCAAAGAAGAAGATATAGATTGTAGTCGATCGTCTGCTGCTTTGGTCATCGGCCCAGTCAGCTTCAGAATAGCCAAATAAATTCCATTTGTCTCCTGGTCCAAATTTCAGCTGAAGCTGCTTTGTCCCTTTCAGGTACCTAATGACACGCTTGGCTGTTTTCCAATCTTTCTCCGTTGGTTGGCTCACAGATCTTCCGAGTATAGAGACGCTTACTGATATATCCGGTCTGGCATTGTCCAGCGATATACACCATCCAGACTGCGATATCTCGTTGAATCCACAAGCTTTTCACTGTCTCTCACCTTCGCGCATATATCCGGCTTCCATAGGCGTCTTTGATACATTGCAATCAGTCATCTCAAACTTACTCATCAGTGACTCTATGTACCCAGTCAAGCGGATACTGTAGGATCCTTCATCGCGCAGTACTTCTAATCCAACAAAATGTCGCACAGGACCTAGGTTGATAGCTTCAAATGCAACACGTTGGGCGATATAAACGACACGTATCTCACTCTCATCCTTACAGGCTACGAGTAGATCATCAACATGGATCTACAAAATAACCATCTTCTCACCATCATTGCGCAAGTACAAACATGGGTCGGATTGGCATTGCTTGAAGTTCAAGCGAATCAATACTGTATGAACAACGAGCACTTTGTTTGAGCCCATTGATGCTTTTCTCGATCCGATTAACTAAATTCTCCTTGCCTAAAGCTTCATGACCCGGAGGTTGACACATGTAAACCTCCTCCTCCAAAGTTCCGTTAAGGTATGCGGTCTTTATATCGAAGTGTTGCGAAATCATTTGCTGCTTACCAGCAACGGCAAGAACCGTACGAAGCATTGCTAGACGTAGTAACTGGGGCAAATACGTCCACATAGTCGATGCCGAACTGTTGGTTAAAGCCTTGAGCTACCAAGCGCGCCTCATGCTGGACAACCTTGCCGACCTCATTCCGCTTCAACTTAAAGATCCACTTCGATCATATCACCGTCTTCCATGTCCATTGCCTCCTTCCATTAAGTTATCTTCACAGCATCTTTGTAACCCGTCGGCTCTTCCAGAGAACACTCAGCTACACCGACAACGAAATCATCGGCAGTACACCACGCGATCTTCGATCTTCACGTCGTAACTCACAATCCTCCTCGTTGTCCATTCCATCGGGTTCTGCTGCAACTGATTGATTAGCAAGCTAAAATCCATGAAAAATGTCTTCATTTGATCCGTTCATCGCATCGTCCCATCCTTCGAAGCTGCTATCATTGCATAGTTCTTCTTCTGGATCCAACGACTTACACGGAATTTCGATGTACTGTGCAACTTTTTGAAGGGCTGCATCCTACTGCTGCTGTTCCATGCTCGAGAAATTTAGCGTCTCGACTAATAGTGATGCGATTTGCAGCTTGGTCGAGTAACCGATATCCCTTGTGATCTTCGCTGTAGCCGACAAACCGTAGCTTAACCGCCTTCTGGTCAAGATTTGACCGCTTCACATCTGGGATATGCACGTAGGCTTCACAACAAATAGACGAAAGTGCCCTATATCCGACCTCCGCCCAGTCCACAATTCATACGGTGTATACTCGAGAAGGCAGTCGGTTCTGCAGACACGCTGCCGTCATTACAGCCTCACCCCAGTGGAGCTTGGACATGTTCGCATCCGCCAGCAAACGAATCGCCATCTCCTGCAGCGATCTATTTTTCCGCTCGGGTACCCCGTTTTTTTTTGGGTGAATACGGAATCGTGAGCTGTGCTTTTATCCCTTCGCTATCATAGAAAGATTGAAGCTCACGGTTCATATACTCACCAGACCCGTCAGAACGAAATGACGAGCGGCTTTCTACCGAACACGTTTTCCACCCAGCGAACATACTGCTTTATCTTTGAAACGGCTTCACTCCTCATCCGAAGCAAGAACACCACTTCATAATGACTGAAGTCATCAATTAGAGTCATTATGTAGCGATTTCCAGAAGGTTTAGAGATTTATTCGCTTTGACTGCTGCTCTGATACTTTGCAGCCATATTCTGCGACTGTCCATTTCTCTTTAAACCGCTTTCTCAAAACTATTTGATTCCTATAGCAAGGTAGGGACTCTAGACAATGACACTCAAACGAAAAAAATGCAACCAGGATTTAAGAATTAGGTAGGCGTCTTGCGTAAACTCCTATAAAAAAAATCAGCATAATACTCTTGTTAAGAACGCAACATTGCAAAGTTATAATCCAACAAAATTCTCACATTCAGTCATTGCTCTCGCAAAGCAAAAAGAAAAAATAACCTGATAGAAAAGAACGGTAGCCCAGACGGAGGCACCAAAATAATAAATATAGCTGCACAGCAGAGGCTCGATCCGAAACATGCTATAAATTGTTTGTTGATGCAGCCTGCGACACTCAAATGGTGCATAAAGTGCCGATAGACACTCGAACTTCCTAGACTTGCACCGTTCAAACGACCTTGTTCTAGCTCAAACCGATGCGCATCCTAATAAAGAACACATTTTTTTTTCTTCGTCTCTATGGACCATAAGCGAGAACATACAAGCAGCGGTAAGCGCAAACATTACGCTATAGAACAATACCCTGATGAAAAGGGGGAAAATAAGCTGCGCGTAGGAAACCAGATAGAAATAACCCGGTGCACGGCGATATAGTCGTGCGTATGAAAGGTCCCTTTTAAAAGATTCGTTTTATTACGCCACGAATACGTGTGGAGAATAAGTAAAAAGGGAGCCGATAGGTAGGCGAGATTGCGGGAGGATAGAACAAATAGAGGGATGGAATCGATTAACTCGAAGGGGACAGCGCCATGTCATGCTTCTCCCTAATCGAATAGAAAGTAATAAACCGAGCCATCTTTACCGCGGTGCCGATAGAAGGAACGACAAATGTCAGATGCCAAGCTGATGGCAAATAGACATGCTACGATTTGAGTGATCCGTAGGTGAGAGTTAGAACAAGTGAGGCGATTGCTATCGTTAGGCTTGCTTTAAAAGAAAGTAAGAGTAAGTTTTGAGGAAATGTGATTTTTACAAATTGAAGTTCAAAAAATACTGGAAATTTTTAATTACTTTTCTTTACTAGAACAAAGAACGAGAGAGAGAGAGAAATAGATTAAGTCAAATGCTCAAAAATCATTTTGGAATTTCTCCTAAAGAGGCGCTTACAAGGCTTACAGTTAATGATGCCCAGTTCAACATTTAGGGACCAAATGGCGGCAGGTTCCAACATTCACTGAATAAAATGAGGTTTGTAATGAAGATCCAACCAGCAACACTCGCCATCCGAAACCAAACTCACCCCTATTTCCACTCAGACACTTTTTCACGAGAAATTAGGTTTCACTCCAGAGCCGTCGTACTTTCCCTGCTTTAGTCGGGAAGGTAACGCCTGGAGCATTCCTAATAATTGAACTGTTTCAGAGTTGTGCTCAACTGGCATTTCGTTCTTGATCCTGGCAAAGTTTCAATCCGGTGTCGACGTACTACCCTTCCTTTATCTGGCAAGAAGAAATCTGACATTCATTGTCAAAGTACTTGAACTTAGAGCTTTTGAACAAATAGCTAGCTAGTCAAAATATATTTGAACAAGCCCAAGATGATCGAGTGGAACGAAATGAACCCACAAAATATTAATGGTTCCAGAGAGCAAATTTCTGGTATGGCCCAAAACACACACGTGCTCATGGAACATATGCAGAATGTAGAGAGGAATTCTCTTAAAGAAATCTCTGATGAAATAGCCTCTGAAACAATAGTGGGTTAAAAACAGGCTAGCAAAAGTCTCCAAGTGGGAGTGGAGTACTGAAGTTTGTGAATCAAAATGTAGTCATAAAAAAGATTTGCAGTTTCTACACCTTTTCTGCGATCACAGTTATATTTTTCTCGCGACTACAAGAAGAAATTTTTATACTTATTTCTCAAGCAAATAAAAACCTCAAAATGAATTGAAGGGTGCATTTCTTCTTTGCCAAATACTGTTCTCGAAATGAATTCAAGAATTCCAGAAATTTCCGATAACCAAGAAAAAACAAAAAATAATAACAATTACCTTGACAATGGTTGAAAAATTCAGAAAATTTCTGAAGAGGTTTCCGGCACTTTTATGCCGAATATTTAAATATAAATAAAAAGACCCTGTCTTGTATTTTAGGGCAAACAAATACCTAGTGAAAGGTAAAAAAATTCAGATAATTTCTGAAGAGGTTTCTGGCACCTTTAAGCCGAATAATTAAATACAAATAAAGACCCTGGCTTGTATTCTAGGGCAAACAATTACCTTGTCAACAGCCAAAAATTCAGATAGGTTCAGAAACTTTTTCTGGTAAATCCAACCGAATAATAAAATAAACATTTAAGATCCTGGTTCATGAATTAGGAAAAAACAATTAAAACCATCATAAAAGGCTAAATTCAAAAAAGCCAAAGAAAGCCCAAATTTTTCTCTTATGCAAAAAAAATTATCAATATAATTATTGCGAATGGATGACATCCAGAGAGAAATTTACGAAATAATAAGGAAGGAAGAAGAAATTGATCAACAAGTAAACAAGTTAAAACAAACCATGACATGTCAAAAAAGTGGTGTGAGAGACCTCTACCAACTGGTCAAAAAACCAAGAGTCTGAAAAGTTAAAAAATAATGATTGGTTTGGTCAAATACGCCAAAGGAAGAAATTATCAAAGATGGGTCCACAAAAGTTCGCTTCAAAAAATCAAATTTTAAAAAATGACCAAGAAAATAAGTCACCAAAATTAAAAAAAAACTAATTAACGAAAATGGGCGTCCACCATGGAAGCAAAAATTGAAAATGAGTTCATTGTCAACGACAATGGACATCGTAAGATTCTATACACAATCCGATGAGGATCTTGATACGGTTGGCATAAGATAATTGTGATAGGTAGTTTCAATTACGGTTGTGTGGGACTATTTCAACAACCGAAACCAGAAGAATCTTGGTTTTGCTTTAGACGCGCTAGAAGAAAAAGCCGAACGCGACTTATCGAAAAACCGACTGATAAAATTAACAAAACGAATTAAAGGAGCAGAAGTCGCTCGAAATCAGAGCGAGAGCCAAGCACCAGAAGAGTGCTAAATTACATGCAAGCTCTATGGAAGACGAACTTGCCCATTATAAACAGACTAATAACAAACAAACTCAAGAAGAGACATCTAAAGACGATGCTCTCTTAACTATAGCAAAAATGTTATGGGCATCTTCTCTGAAAGAAGAGAAAGAACGTCCTGAAAATTCAAAACAATTAGAACATGATAAATCGCTATCAATTTATTTGCGTCGACAGGAAATGACATTACCTCCTTTTTACGGAAACGCAAAAGAGTGGTCAGCATTTGAGAAAATGTTTGACTACACCACAGAGGCTGGAGATTATTCTAACCTAGAAAATTTACCGAGATTGCAAAAGGCGCTTGAAGAATTTGCTGCTAGAAGCAACCAATTGGCTATTCTTCACGGATGTCCAGAAAGAATAACAAGCAATTTCCAAATAGAATTAAAACTCAATTTGCACAACCAAAGATAGGACACAAGGAATTACGATTTGACATATGAGAAGAATTAGATCAGGCGGTCACTTTACAATAGTGGAAACATCAAGCGCTTTGGAAAGTTTAGTCACACATTTAACAGCAACCCAAAGTAACAGATTATCCTTAAACTATCCAAGAATATTATTCAACAGCTGGTCCTCAAAACTATTCATATGACTTGCCAAAATTGTGTTGCTTGAAGTAGCTAAAAATTCACCAGGTCATAAAACTCTTTAAGATTTATATGATTGGATAAAATAGAGAGCTGAAATCTACCCAGAATTAAATCTGATCAATCATAAAAATATCAGAATTAATGTGCATCAAGAAAATATATATAGATGTCCTATGGGGCAGGGAACACAGACAGTAGTGAAATGTCAAAAATTCATTCAACTGTAACCCTTTTGGTCGTCTCAGGAAGTAAGAAAAACTAAATGTCTGCTTCACATGTTTAAATAAGCACTCAAATAGATGTCAGGATTTAACAATTGCATGTTTTATAGAAAATTGTAGAGGCAATAACCATGAGTTATTGCACTTCCCAAATCGATATCCAAGACCTAATACTCAAGTCAACTGTCTCAAATTGAAAAAAAATAGAAAATGCCTCAGCAAACTAATGTCATTCACACTAGAATCCTTTTTTATGAACTTCAAATCTTCATCAAGAACAAAAATCAAAGGTGTATTACCAAATAATTCCAGTGACTCTCAAGAATAGAAATAACGTAGTAAAGACATACGCATTTCTTGATCCAGGATCCTCACCATCTCGACTTGAAGAAGGAGGTAGCCAAAACAATTGGAAATGGAGGGGACTCCTGATCATGTGTAAATTAGATGGACACAGAACGTATCCAGAGAAGAGCGGGCAGAAGAGAATAAATGAAAATAAAAGGTACCTCCAATGCCGGAATATACTTGTTCAGATCTACATGATTCGCAGCTGATCTGCACTTACCCACTCAGACAGTAAATTTTGAAAACTTAAAACAAGATTATCCATTCCTAAGAAATTTACCTGTTGAATGTTCTAGAAATGCTCAACCCAGATTTCTTATAGGATTATACCACAGCCATCTTTTATATTCTATCGCAAAATAATCCAATAGCAATTAAAACGAAACTTGGATGGCTGGTATTCGGAAAACATAAAATAATGAAAAAATAAGTTTGATTATTGCAATACGATTCAAGATTTAGAAATGATGCATGGCATAATGCACAATTTCTTCTCATTAGAAAATTTAGGAGTAACAATACCCGAGAAATTACGCGAGTCTAAACAAGACTCAAGAAGTCAATGAGGGAATAAAGAATTCTTTAAGCCATGATGTCAAAATATATCAGGGAAAACCATTTTGGAAAGAAGATAATATTAAACTTCATGAGAGCTATCATCAAACTTATAAAAGATTGTTAAATCAAGAATACAAGCTTCCAAAAGATGAAGAGCTAAAGAAATGGATGAATGAAAAAACAACAATTCAAGATTATGTCAGAAAAGGTTATGTACGTGAAAACCTATCAGAAGAGAAGGCTTCAAAGAATGCCCTTATGTACTCTATTTGTTTACTTCAGCTTCAGTGGCTGAGAACAAGAAGGCAGAAACTCAGAAAACCTAGATACCATTTCTGAAATTGTAAAAAAATCATATTCCGTCTTAGTGAAATCAGCTGAGTTATTTTGAACAGACGCAACCTACCATACCATTTAATTGAAATTCACTTTAAGACCTTTTGAAGGTTTTTGTACCATTACCAGAGAGGTCCAAGATTGGATCAGATAACAAAAATTAACAAAAGAAGATCAGGGGAAAAAAAGTTCTATGAAATATCAGTACTGGGGGTGCTAACCAATGTCACCACACCAGATCCTGGAGAAGGAACTTCAAATCTTCATCAAGAACAAAAACCAAAAATGCAGTACCAAATAATAACAGTGAGTCCAAGAAGGAGCTGAATGACAGAGCAAAGAAGAACACATTTCTGGGACTCAGGATCATCACTGACTCTTGGCTTCAACAAGTGAGTAACCAAAGAATCAGAAAGCTGGATGTGATTCTTGATCCTTTGAAAATTAGATGGACACAGAATGCAATCAAGACTAAAGTGGGCAGAAGAGTATCAATGAAAATAAAAGGTATTTCTTTTGCTGAATATACAGGGTGTTACCTAATTGATCTACATCGCAGCTGATCTGCACTTACCCACTCTCAGACAGTAAATTTTGAAAACTTAAAACAAGATTATCCATTCCTAAGAAATTTACCTGTTGAATGTTTTAGAAATGCTCAACCCAGATTTCTTAGGGGATTATACCACAGCCATCTTTTATATTCTATAGCGGATAATCCAATAGCAATTAAAACGAAACTATTGGATCGCTGGTATTCTGAAACATAAAATAAACAGTACAAGTCGATTACAATATGATTGGCGCAAGAAGACGAAATGATGCATGATATGATGGCCATACTCTTCTCAGACAGAAAATTTAGGAGTTACCACTTCTGAGAAATTATGCTAGCTCAAAACAAGTCTCATGAGAACATGAAATAATAAAGAAATTTTTAAGCCATGATGCTCAAAAAAATATAAAACAAATAAATTTATTTTGGAAAGAAGATATTGCCAAACTTCATGAGAGCTATCATCAAACTTATAAAAGATTGTTAAATCAAGAACAGAAGCTTAAAAAAGATGAAGAGCTAAAGAAATGGATGAATGAAACAATTCAAGATTATATCAAAAAAGGTCTCATTTCATAGTTATCAACAAGAATAAGGTTCCCAGAAAACCTAGATTAGTTTTTTATGCGGCAGCCAAATCAAATGGAGTTTCATTAAATTCAATGTTGTTATCAGAACCAGACGCAGCAACACCATTAATTGGAATTACTTCAAGATTTAGAGAAGGAAAATTTGCCACAGCTGGAGACATTCATGAAATGTTCAGCAAAATAAAAGAACCATTCAAAGATCAAAAGAAACGAAGTTTTTGATTTCGGAATTTGACAATTCAAAAACTCCCGACGTTTACGTTATGCAAGTTATGATATTTGGAGCAACATGCTCGCCAGCATGTGCTCAAATTGTAAGAAATCACCACGCAGAATCTTTTTGCTACTTTAAAGCCTATAGCGGCTAAAGCTGTTGTAAACCAACATTACGTTGACGACTATATCGATAGTTTCGATTCAGAAGAGGAAGCCGTGAAAACAATAAAGGATGTAATTGAAATCCATAATCATACAGGCTTCTTCTTAAGAAATTGGTATCCAACATCAAAATCATTATGGCAGCATTGCCACAAGATAGGGTGCAAACAATCAAAGTTAAACTGTTCGAGGACAAAGAGTCACCTGATGAAAAAATACTAGGCGTTTATTGGAATACTGAGACAGATTGCATACAATTCCAATTAAAATTCGAACGACTTCCAAATGAAGTTAGAGATCAAATAAGAAGACCTTCCAAAAGAGAAATGCGGTCATTTATTATGAGTATTTATGATCCAATAGGATTGATATCCAACCTTACCATTCATGGTAAAATATTAATGAAGGAACTGCATAAAGAAACCTCCAACTGGGATGAAGAAATTCCCGCGCATCTGCCCCAGCAGTGGATGCAGTGGTTAGAAATCATCAAACAAGCAACAGCGGTTAAAATCCCTAGATGGATAAGTAGTAGTGCTACGAGAACAGTGAAACTGCATACATTCGTTGAAGCATCAGAATATGCATTCGCTTGTATTTTATACATAAGAGGGATTAAGGAAGATGGAACGACGGCAAGTCTAAGACACATGGCTGCTTAGTCAAGAGTAGCTCCAATTAAAAAAAACTGTCAATTCCAACTCTAGAGCTACAAGCAGCTCTGCTAGGAACTAGACTGACGAAAACTATACAGAATGAATTACGTATAGTAATAAATAAAATGGGAGATGAACCAGCCCAAGGCATCTCGATAATCAAGACACACACAAAAAAAAAAGTAAGTAAAATTACATATTGGTTAGATTCACCAACCGTTCTATCATGGATTCATTCTGATCACAGGAAATACACACAATTTGTGGCACATCGTATAGGAGAAATCCTCGAAACCACGAAAATGGACCAGTGGCGTTACGTGCCAACGGACATGAATCCAGCAGATGAAGGAACTAAACAAGTCCAAGGAAAATCCATTTGGCAAAATGGAATTCAACCTTTTCTTGTGGAAGGAAGAAGCGGAGTGGCCTCTAACGAAATTCTGTGGAAATACAGAGGAAGAGAAAAGAAAGAAGTAATAATGTTACACATTAACGAACGATCTTACTTTTGACTACATACAAGAGTACCTATTTTCAAATTGGAATAAACTTGTTAAATACATTTGCATTTTGAAAAATTTCATTGGGTTCTTAAAGAATAAAAAAGAATTTAATAAAAATATTGATGGAGTGAAGATACGGTACTGATATTTGAAAGAGCTATAACATGAAAGGCCCAATGGGGGGGGTTTCCAAAAGGGATGGAAGAAGGAGGAAAGAGCAGAAATCGAATTCAAGTCTAGTGAGATTTCTTC
>JAHHFK020005891.1:0-321033 GCA_024533555.2 Aedes koreicus
CACTGACGAATGTATATCCAACATAATCCTTGGTCAAAACAGCCGGTCAAGCTACGAAAGCATCGGACATTATCAAAAGTAACAGAAATGGGCCAAACATTTTTTTTTATTAAACGAGATGAACGACACACTACTTAATATTGGAGAATCTCCGACAAGAAACAAGTTGGCTCATTTCTAAACACATGCCAAAATTACACAATTTCGAATACGAATAAAACGTTTATAAACCAATTCATCACCAAATTTTCGCAACTTTCATGATGATAATTTTTATACTCAGGAACCAGTCGAAGAAAGTACACATTAACCAGAAAAAAAACCACATAAACCCGCGGGCAGTCAATCCACCGATGCGGCTTCGGTATATTTTATCAGCCACCATCGTTGACGACGTGACATCGGACCAAGAGGTTCAGCCCGTCGCGACCCAGTGCACCGAGCCACGGACACATTTTATGTCGGTAGTTAGTTTTAGTCAGCCGTTTATTTGTTCCAAAAACACCTTCGTACAGTGGTTGCCTATACACTTGTCCATTTTGTTTTGTTTTTCACTCTGAAAAACATAAATATCAATTAATTCAGAGAACTCATGGTGGATTATTTATTTTTAATTACCTCAAGATGATTAAATTTTCTCGTTTTATTTCGCTTCCAATCGATTTGCAGCAAAAAGACGAACATTATCCTCTTCAAAACAAAATTCTGCAGCATTAAAAGAATATGGCCAAACAACGTTCCCGAACAATGCCTTGTTAGTCCGTTTCTCACAAAGTGTTGGGCCACTCATGCTAATCAGCAGCATAATTCGGTAGGGGAAACATTTCCCTTCACGACGGTGTCATTGATTTGTGTGGGAAACCTATTTTTTGCGATTAAAACGTTTACAACGGCTTGTTTAGAAATGCTGTTAGGCCCTGTAATATTGTTGCTCCAGAATGTAGTAAACTGACAGTTCTTCGAATGAATACAGAGTCACATGCGATTCATTTTCTCACTCACTGAGAAATGAACCTCTCGTGTCACCCGACTCGACTAAGGGAGTCGAGTGAGAATAGTCATGTGACTGCGAGGTGACAATTGTCGTCTCACCTGATACGCCACGCAGAATAACCCTGCCTGCAATTGGGGACTTTATTCCATAGCTATGAAATTGTCTGAGCCTAATGCTCGTTACTGAAGGTATGTTCCGATAGATCAAGACGTAAGCAGATGGATTAATTTCCGGATATTGGCAGTTCTAACTATAGGTTACATACAGCTTCATCAAATGTCTCAGGTGCTGACTAAACTGCTTAAAACCCGTCCCGTACCCTAAGTCGTATTCATTTATATGATATAAGAAAAAATATTGTGAGTTAAGCGTTATGACATCGAATGCGTACTTTATTTTGTCTAGTTATCTTTCATATTCATTTATTTATTTATTGCCCAATTATTTCCATTTGATTCTGCATCGGGAACGATGGATAATTTATCCGTTGAATGGTATATTGGTGATCCCTTTTGTAATTCTTTATTTCAGTAAATGCGCTTGGAATATATAAGTCTTCATGCCTATTTTTGAAAATTGTAGTGAAGTGAATAATTTCAGCGTCATCTGAAATGTCCAAGTTCTTAAATGCACTCATTACTTCAAAATACCTGCTGAAATTCACGGTACGAGCGCCAATAAATAAGCTAATTGACGCTTACAAATTACATACGTGTTTTAACCCGTTGCCAGGTCATCGCGCAATAAATTAACAAAGATTAATATCGTGCAATAGGCTTTCGACATTCCTTCTATAAGCGGCTGTCAGAAAAATCTCGGCAAACCCGAGATGTCTGCCCTGCGCTGAGTTTTCCGCTGCAGTGCAGTCGCGCGGCGGATATAATCGTTTTGCTTTCTTTGATCAATAAATTATTAAGCCTCAGCCCCCCAACGAACCTATCCACATATCTCCTTCTACTACAATATGTCAGAACTAACCAGCTGTTGAAGACTTCAAAAAGCCGCCCAAGCTTCCTTCACCGTTGCCGCACGAGCACCGCAGATTCGCGACCGCCTGTCTTTGATACATGCCTAAATGAATATCAACTGACCACCGTAGATCGCCGGGCCGAGCCGACTCATCAGCCGCGGCAATCTTTCCATTCATCTTTTTCAGCAAAATTCATCGCTCTTAACTGAATAAATGCACATTGGCTGTTTCGCCGAATGCCGTAAACGATCAAGAGAAGCCAAACGCGTGCATGCGAAGATCTCCCGCCGCACACGAGTGCAAACCGCGAGAACACACATCGGGCATGTTTTTCTGATTATGATTATTACCTTTCGCGGCGATAGCAGCAAATCCAAAATAAATTTCTTAAATGACTGCCTGTCTACGGTAGGTAGTATTCCTTGATATCGCCTAGCTTCCTTTGAGGTAATGCATGTAGGTACGTACGCCTTCTCACTTGTGTTGAACGTTCTAGCTGGGTCGAAAAATAATATTAATTTCTCTCGTATAGTTAATCCACAACGCAGAGTGCGCGCCCTCTCCTTCTTGCCTGACAGCTATGTGTGTGTGAGTGCGGGTTGCTAATGTGTTGCTCTGTTGTTAAGTGGTTAACTCGTTATCGCGAACAGCAGGTTATCTGTGTAGAAACTTATCGAGTGTCTTTCCCCTCATCCCACCGGCCGAAATAGCTCAGTTGGGAGAGCGTTAGACTGAAGATCTAAATGTCCCCGGTTCAATCCCGGGTTTCGGCAAAGCTTACTTTTTGGACATAATTTTAATTGTCTGAGAAGTTTCAAAGCAAACGTTTTTCTGTTCAAAGCATATATTTGCGAGATTGACCTTTGAATCGAAGTAAAACACACTGAAGCATAAACATCAGAAATATTTTATCAACTACCCGCTTGCTTCCAGCGTCTTCCAGCGACTTCCAGTCAACAATGAACGACATGCGAAAGACTGACCTATCATTACCATATTAAATTTATTCAAGTGAGCTAGCCTTGGAACAATTTTCTTATTCCAAACAATGCCATTTCCTCAAGTGGCATTTGACCAGCACGTCCCGCTAGACATGTAGGGGATTCATAGATAGATCAAATAAACAAACATCCCTCACTGGAGCACCTGTCGTGTGTGGCTTGAGCCATTCCTTCCGCTTTGACGCCTCTGCCGGAATTCGATTCAAAGAAAAAATAAGCAAAATCTATGTCACGCATCCGTCCTTTTCTTGCACTGCGGTTATAAACATTTCACTTTGGGTGCAGTTTATCCTCTAACATTTTACAAAAAGTATACACATTCCTGCACTGGAACGCTTCGGGTGAGCATGATGCCATCCAGAAAGAGATGCGTGCAGAGATGCAAATGCAACGTACCAACATATTTCCGTTGCAGCAGCAGCAAGCCGGCAAGATGGAAATGCACACGTGCTCACCCACTATTAGCACTTACACAAATATGGACCAGCACCATCAGTTAACGTCGTCCTGATGGTATGTTAACCACAGATAATTCTCACATATGGAATATGGAAGTTGCTGCATGTGCTCTTTTTTTCAACTGCAACTGAAACCATTGACAATAATGGAAGCATGACATTCTGATACACTGCAGCCCAGACAAATGTTGATATGATGTGCTCTTAAATACTTGTGGTTGGGTGATTTACCTATTCTAGCCAAGCTAAGCTGAGTCCACCATGATATAGCCTGGATTTATTGATATCAACAATCATATCAGGATATAGAATTATATATTCCCATAGATTGCAGTATGGCTGGTTAAGGAACAACAGTTGTTAATCGTCGTAAGTGTCTTATAAATAAGCTCAATCAATCAAAATTACGGCTTCTATATCACAATGCACACTGTAATATTGATAACTGTTCAGCTGTTTGGCCATGTAAAAAGATTATTAATCACTTAATAAGTTATTTCTTATTCGTTTGACGTCCGGCTGAAACACAATCTTCAGTAAAACAGGAGTTGAGAAAATAACAAATTTTGTTTCAGATATTAGCGTGAGAGTTTGATTTCAAATCGATAACATAATTTGAAACTACTGCAAAAAAATTGCTTAAAATACAGCATTTGTTATCAAGATGTTCTCACTGATAATAAAATAAGCTAATATTATAATATTCAACGAGTAGTTTTTTGTTATTCATTATGTTATTTTGGCTCCTTATTCAGCAACAAATCAAATTATGATAACCAGGTATCAGAATTTGTTATCAATTTGGTATAATCCTTTGCTCGGGTTGCGATACATTTTTTGGATATCTCCAACAAGCGCTATCGGGATTTTCCGGAACCGAAGGATTAACTAGAAAGAAGAGTTCATCCTGTACCACGGATCCGACAACTAAAGAATCGTTGAGCGAGTGCCCTGATCTAGTCTGACCTTCGTTTTGGAGCTTGTATCCTTGAAGGCAGGATGGTGCGGGAGATAGTACACTCAAAAAAATCGACACGTTGTTTTCACGTGAAATTTCACGTAACTTCCACCTGAACACGTAACCAAATCTTCTTCAGTAAAATCAGGTGAACATTACGTGTCCAGTGAATTGTACGTGAGAAATCACGTAAAATTTATGTGATTATCACATAGAATGTGAATTTACGCGGAAATCGCGTACCTTTTACGTGAATTCCACGTGTTTTTTACTGGTTTTGGCAGTGGACGAAAATTACGTGCGTTTCACGTGGAAGTAACGTGTCGATTTTTTTGAGTGTAGGCCTTCAGATGGTCCTTCTCGTTCTCCAGAACAGGAGTCATATGGCCAAGTGAGATGTACTCTCTTGGTACTGCGTCCATATATTCTCATCCTCCGAAAGTCCAAGGTGTTCCAACGACTTCAAGCGACAGATGGCGAATGGTTTAGATCGTGTTCGGGGTATTTTGGCATCCGGAGTATCGACCAGTCACGGAACACTGTTTGTTGGTAATAGTCCTCGCATTTCTGGTCATCTACAGAGTAATTCGGACCATGCAGCTCTTCAATACGCCACAAAAGCTCTATCAATTCGTTCATGGGAGTAACGGTCGCCACATGGCAAGTTAGTACAGGCCGATTTGCTTTTCCATTTTAGAATTTTTCCGGCAACTATTCAACAAAATACCGTCTCGACTAGAATAGGGCCTTGACTTGGAAATCGAAAACATCAATCTTGCAGGGACAAGTAGAAATAATTAGTGCCTATTAGCATGTCCAGCTTCCTGGACGTGTTGAAGTCGGGATCGGCGAAGGAGAGTCTTTGAGAATGTTTCACTGAGCAGTAGAGAATGACGCAGACGGGATTTATTAGTTTGAAGGACCAAAAACTCCAATGTTTCGGCAAGTCAGTTACACGGGAACGAATTTCAGTACGCACCTCGCGTAATTCGCGTTTGTTATGGTGCCATCGACTTCAGCTATTAAAACGTTGAAGACCTTTCGAGGAAGATGAAGTAGCTGGCACAATCGTTCACTGATTGCGTTGGTTTGATAACCTGCATCCAACAGCACGGGCGATATGTTCGTTGCGGTATTCGTCGACGATTATCAGCACCACAGTTGCCAAGAGCACGCTGACGTTGGATGACTTGACTGAAGGCACGACTTCGGGTGACGAAAGTGCTGCGACCGCTGTTACTGCACTGTATGAGCTGGGCGAGATGTGGTTGGAACTGGCTTCTAGAGCTGCTTTTTCCACCTCAAACGGCCCAGGGCGGTTCATGGATTGATGCCACCTCGAACAGTATTTACAGCTGTTCTTAGACCGACCGACAGTTGTGGACAAAATAACCACTCCGGAAACAATTGCTGCAAAGCCTCTTGTCCACCACTACCTTTAGCGTCCAGGCTTTTGAAAACGGAACAGTCAAAAATTGAGTTCCTCTGCTTCTCACAGGCAGGACAGTTCGGGAACGATTTTGATAGAACTTCAGTGGCCACTTTTGCCCTTAGCAATAGCTGATTGTACTTCTTCTGGGTGGGAGGATGCTTCGAGTAAGAATGCTGCGGACGATTGATCGAGATGATCTTCAGTATGCGGGCTGGTTTCTGTAGAAATACGACCATATTGCCGTATGTTGGATGAGCTTCTGTGGCAATGCATTCCTCCCAGGCAGTTGTTGAAAATTCCGTCGAACTTTGGCATTGATATCTTCGCCAACTTCACATTGGCGAGAGAGGATAGGGCAGCTGGTGATACAGCATCAACTGTAGGAACAACCGGTGCTAGTAACTTCGATGCCAATCCTGTCTTCACTCGGAACTTGTCCACGTCCAGTAGTGTATCGAGCTTAAAAGAGACTATGTTGAGAAATAAATCAATAAATGACTTTTCTTAGCAGCTAGGATATTATTACGTAAATAATAAAGCGACTGTAGATGATGCTGACGACAGTCATACAGATTCTGATGGAAGCGAAGACAATGATACGTTGTAGAGCAAACTTTCGTAGTCGATGTACATTTGAATAACCTTTTTTTCAATCTGTATCTTAGTAATGAGGTGGAAAATCTTAGAATAAATCTAATGTTAAAATAACAATCTTTCAAGCCGCATGTTATATGAGTTATTTTTCAAGTATGAGAGGAGAATCGGGTAAAGTGGGCCCTTTCCTGAGGTCAACCTTAAACGAAACCATCACCATTCGATTTTCCGGACGTTTTTACATAAGTACAGTGCAAGTGAGAATAATATTACTAGCGTCGATCTTCAGAACCGTATGGTAGTTGAGTTTATGCATGTATGAGGGGTAATCGGGTAAAATGGACCACTTCCTGGCATCCGATCAAAGTAAAACTGGTTCCATTTAGTTTTTCAGTTTTTCCTGCCAATTTACAGTACATTTGGGTTCAATATAGTAGCACCAAGTGTAGTTTTTGGGTAATAATTCTAGTTTGCATCCGAAATGAGGGGAGAAATGGGCAAAATGGGACACTTACTGTGTTCAGCCTAAATGAAACTTAAATGAAACCAACACCATTCGATTATTCGATAATAAAATTATAATTATAATTATTAGTACAATCGTAAAAAAGAGGAAACCGGGGCAACCGTCCTTCCGTCTCGTTTTTGTAGGTTTAGGTGAATCGTTGGGAATGACGTAGCTAAGAAGGTTAATGTCACTACATTTGTCCTGACTTCTTTGAGAAATACAAAGGTATTTCCACCCTGTGTCTTGGCTTACCAGATATTGTTCGCTCTCTGAAATGAGAAAAAAGTAAAAAAAAAGAAATGCGTGTTGTGTTTTGGATAAATCCAAGTGTTAATCCTCTGCAACGACAAAAGTTATAAATTGACCCCACACTGTGCAATAAGGTATTAGATCAATTTTCAGAGTGATTAATTTTTTTTTTTATTTATCCTATATGATATAGTTTGCATACCTCCTGTTTGAGTTTCGCTTTGTCTGTTAATATTTGTAAAAAGTGTTTTTGCTTTTATGCCATTTAAATTTCACATTTTTCGTTTTGAGCAACATTGTTAACTTTTTTAATGGTATAATTCAAAAACAATCAAACAAAAATACACGAAGGAAACGGCAATTTCAATATGGTTACATACAGATGAACTTGAAATTAATGATAACCAACGTTCGTTTTCCAATTGAGACTCGCTATATGGAATAAACAACAAATTCGCGACAATCCCACAAGAATTTCTAGCAAAGTTGAAGTCCGAAAGTGCAACCTCAACGCAAATGTCATGCTGAAATGCTGATTGAGCCATCAATGCCCGTCATCATGTTGGTCCGTGCTCCAAAGATAAGTGGTTCTGAGATGCAAAGACAATCTCATAGCAAGCTGCAACCATCAATCAAACCAAAATAAAATGACAAATATCCAGTTTCCAGTTACACACGATACGCAGGTACAACCCCCCTCCTGTCAAATTGACAACCTTGCCCTTGCTACGCGAACCAGCGCCTCCATAGTTCAGCAGGGTTACCACTGTGATCGCATGACTCGTAAAGGCACTAGACCGGAACTTGTGAGGACCGGAAGTCGCATCCTCCTTCCAGGCCGTCAACTCACCATTTGAAGCCCACCAAAAATATAAACTTCATACACAAAAACTTTTCTCAAAAACAACTGGAGTGGGATTAAATGGAAAGAACTCACCCGGATATCCGGAACATTCCGTTGCTGTGGTTATAACATCGAGCAACCAGAGCAGGTCCGTGTGCCCTCCAGATTGCATTCTGTTCTTGAAGACTTCGCTCCAACACCATGAAGCGAACATCTCCGAGTGGCGCGGCTGAACACGAGCTCCTCCTGCCGCAAGGCCGTATGTCCGGAATTCCGTCTCCATCAGGGACACTTTGTTTTCACACCTCGCCTCGTAGTGGACCGCAAGCAACTCATTAGTGACCGAATCATCATCAAAATAAAAACGAAGCTTAACACTATTCTATACACTTGTAAAACATCATGGTCAAACAGAAGTGTGTGTGAGTCGAACAAAGTTTTTATTAATAAGTCAAATTTTCTTTCTTTTTCAAGTTCAGTTAATACAGAATACAAGAGAAACATTCAGCTAAGCTTTCTTTTTACCGAACGCGAATTGCCGGTTCTTTCGTTTAACACCTGCCATAAGATTTTGTACAGTCTCCTTGTCCACTTTATTCACCGCAGAACGCCAGTTTGCCTTGAACTGTTTCTCTCTCACAACAGCTTTTTGAGTCTTCTTAAGGTTCCGCTTGACGATTGCCCAATATTGTTCGATTGGACGGAGCTCTGGCGTGTTGGGAGGGTTCTTGTCCTTGGGCACCACTTGAACGTTGTTGGCAGCATACCACTCCATGGCCTTTTTTCCGTAATGGCAAGATGCCAAATCCGGCCAAAATAGATTGGAACAATTGTGTCGCTTCAGGAAAGGCAGTAGACGTTTTTGTAGGCACTCGCTCAGATAAATTTCCTGGTTGAAGGTTCTGGTCACAATGTAAACGTTGCTCTTCAAGCCACAAGTACAGATGGCCAGCCACACCAGATATTTCTTCGCGAACTTTGACAGTTTAATGTGCTTGAAAATATTTGCCACCTTTTCCCGTCCGGTTGCCGTTTAAAGTTCCTGTCCAGGAAGCTGTTTAAAATATGCCTTGGGGGAAGTTTTTTTGTTCTGTTTGGCAAAAAAATTTGGGGGGGTGGGGGGGATTTTGTGGGTGTGTGGGGTGGGGGGGGTTTTTTTTTTTTGGGGTGGGGGTTGCCTTCTCTTTTGTGCATGCTGTGCGTTTGTCTGTCAGCTTTCTTTTGTTTACTTGTTTGTGCGGTTCAAATTCTGCGTTTTCAAAATGTCGCGTATTGAAAAGGAAGTGAAAATTAAGGTTCTGGACACATGGCTAAGTGAGAAGGGTATTACTATGCGAAAATTGGCGAAGCGGTTTGGAATTCATCATGCGAGTGTTAAAACCATCATTAATAAGTTTGGGGAACACTATTCTTTGGATGAGCTACCAGGAAGAGGCAGAAAACCCGGTTCTTCCAACCCGAAACTGGAGCAGAAAGTGGTATCTCTAATCATGAAGAACAAATCAATGTCAATACGTGATTTGGCCAAAAAAGCAGGAACGAGTGTCTGAATGATCCAGCGTATCAAGAGGCGAAACCACCTGAAGACCTACAAGAAGCAGAAAATCTCGAAACAAAGTGCAGAACAGAAGAAGCGAGCAGCAACAAGGGCCCGGAAATTGTATTCGCGTCTTTTGCAGCGTCCGGATGCATGCGTTTTGATGGACGGTGAGACCTATGTAAAGGAGGACTAAAAAACCCTTCCAGGTCCACAATACTTTACTGCCGTCGTTGAGGAGGATGTGAGCGATGCGGACAGGTCGATTCAAGTGGAGAAATTCGGTCGAAAGGTACTGGTATGGCAAGCAATATGTTCCTGTGGTTTGAAGTCAACCATTTTTTACACTACCGGAACTATAAATGCGGAAATCTATCGATCTGAGTGTCTCCAGAAGAGATTGTTGCCTTTATATAAGAAGCATAGTACACCTCCACTGTTTTGGCCGGATTTAGCGTCGGCTCACTATGCCAAAACCACTCTCAATTGGCTTGCGGAAAAGGGTATAGATTTCGGTGAGAAAAATATCAATCCACCAAATTGCCCTCAGCTTCGACCCATCGAACGTTACTGGGCAATCGTGAAGAGGGTCTTCAAAAAGACTGGTAAGGCAGCTGGGAACATGCAGGAGTTCAAACAAACTTGGGCTCAAGCGTCCAAAAAATGCGACGCAACACTTGTCCGGAACTTGATGAAGAGCATTCGATCCAAAGTTCGAAAATTCGTGAAGGAATAACTTAAATTTCATTCGGTCTTCATTATGTTCAAGTTTAACCTCGTACAATAAAGGATCAATTTTTGTATGAATAAAGTATCGGTTTTCAACATAATTTGAAAGAAAGTTTGTGGATAGCTTATTTTCGATACACTCCTTATATCTGTCGTATTGCGAACCGGTACAACAATAATATCCATGCAGAATTACACATAATTAAATATATTGCCCCTTGTTTAATGTTTTTAATTCTATTTCCTGCAGTATTATGAAGAAATGCTATGAATCCAAAATGCTGGATGACTGAAACTTTTATTGCATTTCACCATATCATTTCGCATCCACTTTCTGATGCAAATAACATAAATCCATTTTTCCCAGACATATCGGTCGTAAAAGAAACCATTAAGAATGGTGCAGTATCCCTATAGGTATTTGATCCAACATCTGGAAGTTGAATCTCTCTCTACCGAGTGGTACACTTTTTGTATCCGTTCTACCCATGAATGAATGAACGGCCAAGCGCGACCAAGTATGCTTCGAATGTTTTAGAAAGCAGAAAAGGCAACGGAAGGTAACAGCAAGTCGGGCGGAGACTACTCGACAGTTGACCAATTTCCGTCGTCTAACTCTATTGCTCAGCCATGTGCGAACCAAGTCACTTGATCTTTTGAATGTGTAAAGTGCCACATACTAATCAGGCACAAATAATAATATCACTTGATGGAAGACAAGAATTGGTGGACCACCCTATATCGCATTAAATATATGCTTAACTCTTTCTTATATAGGGTAACTGCCCCCATATTAATCTCATTGTTCCTATATAAATCCTACGATGAATCAAACAGTTGGGCAGTTGAAGGATCGGTTTCGTTTTCTAATAATGTTTGCTTACGTTCAATAACTACAACAAACATTATTAACTAATCCTGTCACGTGTATATCGTTTCAATTCAAGTAGGATGAATTGCAAAGTGATGAGATTAATATAGGTACATCTTCCCTATATCCTTAACATTTGAGATTGGAGATACCTTGGAGCCAAAAATCAAATCAAATTTGTTTGTTTGGTTTAACCCAAAAATTACACTACACTAACGGTTGAAATGGGTTACATGTGTAATATGTAAATGCAATATTCATGCTACTCGCTACATGGTGTGCCATCCACTACTCTTCGTGTCGTCATCGCAATGTACGGACAAGTCTTGAATGGATCTCATTGGCAACATGATACATTTGGTACCAACCCACCAGCCCTGGACAGATTTGCATATGCGCTGCTTTACGGTAGACGAATTTAGGACCGGTTCGTAAGGAAATCATTCAAGAAGCTAATTATAGCCTAGTTTTGTGACGCTGTTCGTTGATTTGGCGGGTTTGCATTGGGTGAACCATCCGAAAGACAAGGAAGGAAGTTCTAATAATATACAGAAGCTGTAAAAATCCCTAGCGGTGCGAAAATTACTCTTAATTGGGGGTAATCGAGTTGTTTCCGAGAAATGGGATCATTCTGCGCTTCAATTAGGAATGCCAGAGTGCGTCTGCAGAATGTTAAACATATTTGTGCATCTGGTTGAAGTATTCTGACATTTATCGGGCCTTCAGGAAAGATATAGTTATGTGTCTGACCATAGCAACTTGTCTGGGTTTGAGAGAAATATAACATGAGAAAATTCAAATAACGACTTCTTCTCTTGGATACGATCATGAAATATCTGTCCAGCAGCAAAAACACGCAATCTCATATTTAAGTTATTAAGCATCTACCTATCTGTTTATCCACTCACACTAGGTAGTTCAATTACTTTCCGACTCGTAACGTGAGTTGGTTAAAATTGACACACACTCTCCGTCATCTCCTAGGGCGGTATGTTTTGTCTCACATTTCGGTTGCCAGTAGAAGCTTCAAACCAGCCATCCTCACAGAAATGACGATCGAGGTGCGAGATTTCCGCTTCCTTTGATCTTTTTACGCTCTCCGATGAAGTTGAAAGAGTTCAGGCAACTTGGTCCAGTGAGTTCCATAGTGCGTAAGTAGACTCCATTTGTTTTTACATTATTATTATGAAAACATCCATGTTTGAGATGCGGTGTGATGTGGTTAAGAAAGTTATTCAATTGCGATCTAGATGAGTTGTTGTTTGTTGATCAGCTGGGATCTGCATTGATGGATATAAACTACCGTAATAATTTTTAAAATAATCGTCATCATAAACATCAGAATTCAAACGCAGATTTTTCGGTGACATCCAAATTGCTGATAATGAAACTATGTTAATTGTGTTTCCGATGTAAGTGAAACATAATGAACACAGTTTCATGAATAGTAAATCTTGACGATAAAACTGCTTTTGAATTTTGATGATGATTATAACGGCTGTGTACAACTTAAGTATGATTATTTGTTATAATGCGTTGGTATCTAATATTTTTAGCTGATTATGGTTTACTTCCACTTCGCCCATCTATCACACTTTCTTTACGTAAACTAAATTTAGATACTTAACAAATTAAAACACAAAAAATCAGATAGCTGGCATAGGTTCGCTATGTACCATGCCAGTAAAAAGTCCTGGAACTTCTTCAATGACAGATAACCGGATGTTCTAATGTATCTCTATGGAAATCCATGCTCTTAAATGTTTTACTGTGATGCAGCTAGGCTTCTGTTTTGTAGCCATAAAAATTAGACGATCAATTTAGCCAGATTCAGGATTGCCACCAAGCCGGGGGATGTCGAACGATTCGGGTCAAAAACAGACAAATTAGGAAACATAACTAAAATTTGGGAAAATGTCGAAAAAAATCTTACCCAACATCAAAACTTCCTAGAAATAATATCATTTTCTCTTTGTTTCGTTTATAAGCATTCAGAGGAAGTCTCTTCACGTAGAATAACATAACTAACCACAAACATAAAGGATGTCCGGAAAGTAATGGGAAAAAATTAAAATAATATTATTTATTTTGAAATAATGATAAGAATTCTTATTTATTGCTCAGATTCAAGATATATAAGTATACAGAGATGTGAGTATGTTTACTTAGCATTCTACTCCTGATTTGGATATTTTGGTAAGCATAGAGTAACCGTGGTCCATGAGGTGCTGTCCATGAGTTTCTGCTACATCAGCTACAAGTTTTTTCCAGATCCGCTTGAATCCAGTGAGGTTTTTTGGTGGCATATGTCTCTTAGAATACTCCTGTTTGCAAATTGACCAAAATTCTTCAATTGGTCTAGCTTGTGGCAAATTCGGCGGATTTTTGGATTTCGGGATAAATTCAATATTTTCTTGCCCAAGGAACTCAAGTACTCTTTTTGCGTAGTGTACCGATGCCAGGTCTGGCCAAAATAAAACACTGTTGGTAGAATGATGCTTACGAATGAACGGAATCAAACGCTTCTTCAAACATTCGTTGAGATAAATTTCTGCATTAATTGTTCCGGTTGTAATATATGGCTCAGACACGTTCCCAAATCGATCCATGGCCTGCCACACAAGGTATTTCTTGAAAAATTTAGATTTTTTCTTCGTTTTTTCATTTTACGAAACTTCTTTGGGATTAGAACTGTGGTAAAATTTTCGTCCTGGCACTTCTTGTGGGTCAAATGGAACATACGTCTCATCATCAATTATAAGAACTTTTTGACGTGACTTGTCGAGAACAAAACGAGCGCCTGATTTCGCACGAGCAGCTTGGTCCTTAACATACTTTGGCACGATCTTTTTTGTTCTCGCCTTGATACGTAGTTTGTTAATTTTAATATCACTGAGTGTTGACTTTGAAATATTCATTTTGGATGATAATGGGCGAACTGAAATATCGGGTTGCTTTTTAAATGCTTTTTCAGCAGTTTGACGTTTGGGGGGGGGAGGGGGGGGGGGGGACGGGAGAGGGGGGGAAAATGTGGGGTCGGGTTGGGGACTTTTTTATAATTGTGTATGGGGGGGGGGGGGGTCTGTTGTGTTGTGGGGGGGGGGGTGGGGTGGTGGTGCTCGCGGTGTGTGTTTTGAATAAAAATGGATTGTGCGTGTCGCGCGCGCTTTTTTTTTCTTTTGTTTTTTTTGTGTGGTTTATGTCTTTTTGCTTTAATATGTGTGATAGGAAAAAAAACTCATCTATGGGTTTGTTTCTAGCTAAATTATTTTTAGCTTTTTTTTTAAAATATTGTTCTATTTTTTTTGTTTTTTGGTTTGGGTTTTGTTTGGTTTGTTGTTTTGTGTTGTGGGGGGGGGGGTGGGTTAAAAAATAATGTTTTTTTTTGTGTGCCTTCTTGTGCTCCTAAATATCACACATTTGCGGGGGGGGGTGGTGGTGATTTTATAAAATATATTTTTTTTTTTTGGGGTGAGTGTGGTGTGCGGTGGGTGTTCTTTAGTGTTGTGTGTGCGTTGTGGTTTTTTTTCGGGTCCTGTTTTTTTTTTTTTTTTTTTTATTTTTTTTTTTTTTTTTGTGTTAAAAAAAAAAAAAAAAAAATGAAAAGGGGGGGTAATGTGTAATTTAAAAAAAAAAGAAGAAAATGTTTTTTTTTGTTTTGTTTTGTGTGGGGGGGGGGGGGGGGGGGGGGGGGGGGGGGGGGGGGGGTGGTTTGGGTGGGTGGGGGGGGGGGGGGGGGGGGGGGGGAGGAAAAAAAAAAACAAAGGGGGGGGGGGGGTTTTGACGTAGACTACGTCTTACGGCAAGGGTAGGGTGTCAATTGAAAATCTAGAAGTAAGCGACCGTCACGAAATATTGTTACAAATTAAACGCTAATAACTTAATAAATGCGCGATAGATTTTCAAGATTTTTACATCAATCGGTTGTAAATTTTCCCGCGTATCAATTCAATAATCAAAAAATTTCCGTTAACAATTTAAAGCTATTGAAAATAACCAACTCCTAAGGTGATGTCTTATAATGCCGATTTTTCAGAGTAAATTTACTAAATGCACTGTACTTTACTGTCACAGATTTCAAATTTAAGCAAGGGAGGGCTCATATGCAGCACTGAACGATATAAAACGGGTACGCCTTCGCAAATTAACTCAGTAGTGTTGCAGTACTGGAGCTGTGCGGAGCAACGAGCCATTATGGATTGGCAGCTGGCGATGGAGGCAACCTCGATGGCATTAAACCTGCAGTGTGGAGCGGCAAGCTGCCAGCGTAGCCACCGTAGCAGGTGGTGCAACATGCCACAGAAGGTGCACTGGCGACCAACCAGTGGTGAGCTAGTCGATTGCTCTGAGACTGTTGCTAGTAAGCCCTTGGCTAGGCAGCCGTGCTAGGCAGCCAATGTATATGCAGTGGTGTGCTAGGCAGTCGGTTGCCAAAGCCGGTGATGATTTGTAGCCAGCCGGTGGGCGCCACCACAAGGAGCTAAATAAGGTGCTTGAGTGTGTGTGATATTCTTGGTAGCCATCTTTATCTGAAGCGCAACGTGCACGGTAGAAATAACCTGCTTCGTGAAAAGACCGAGCAGGGCTAATTTAAATCCGTCCTTTTCAGGACGACCAATCCAAATCTGAGAGAGTTTGTTTAATTTGAATTTATCCAACAACTAACCAAATGGCAGACAGCGATGGCTAAAACCAATTTTAATTTCCTCGTTGCAAACCTTGAGCATTGTGCACAATTTACAAATGGCTGCCGTCATGAAAAATTGAATTGTCAATTGAAAATCGAAAAATAATCGACTGTCACAAAATATCGTTACAAATTAAACGCTCATAACTTCATTAATGCTCGATAGATTATCAAAATGTTTACATCAATCGGATGGACATTTTCCCGCATATTAATTCAACTATCAAAAAATATCCATTAACAATTTTAAACTATTGAAGGAAACGAAAATGAATGGTGATGTCTTATAATTTGGTTTTTCATGCTGGATTTCATAAATTCACAGTACGTTCCTATCACAGATTTCAAATGTGAGCAAGGGAGGTCTCATATTCAGCACTGAACGACATAAAAGAAAATTTTCTCATTCGTGTCGCAGTACTGGAGCTGTGCGGAGCAACGAGCCAGTATTCATTGGTAGCTGGCGATGGCATGTACCCTGGAGGGTGCTTTATTCGGCAGAGCGGAGCGGCAAGGCGCCAACTTTGGAATTGGCTGCTGGCGGTGGCAACCGTTGCTTGGCAGCCATTAATTATGCAGTGGTGTACTAGGCAGTCAGCTACCAGCCGGTGGGCGCAACGAAATTAGGTGCTTGTGTGTGTGATCTTGTTGGTTGCCATCTTTGGTAAGGCGCAACGTGAAACGGCTGAAATAACCTGCTTCTTCAAATGACCGAGAAGGTTTTTAATACTATGCGGACAGTTTCAAATCCGTCCTTTTCAGGACGACTAATTCAATTTTGAATGAGTTTGTTTGATTGGAATTTATTCAATATTACTATCCAAGTTCTTACCAATTCACAGTCAGTGGTGGCTAAATCAAATAAAGTTCCCTCTTCGTTGCACACCTTGAGCATTGTGTACATTGTTCAACTGGCTGTCGTCACGAAACATTGAAACACCGGAAGCTAATAACTCGATCCTAGTTTGATTGATTTATTTTTGAGATTTTTGCTCAAATTAACTAGAGGTTTATACGATTGCCATTTTATATACTCAAGTGTTTAAAATTTTACAAACAAAAGAAGTATTTTATTTCGCGGAAAATTTTAAAGAATGTTGCGTTCCGGGAAGTATCAAGAAATTTTTTACGTTTGATTTTCGCTTTGATTTTCGAAATGGATATTCCGAAGTAACATTCTCGGCATACTCCAGTTAGTACAGTTATGAATAGTAATTCTGTTGTTTTAACGATTCGCGTTAGATAGAGTTTTACTTCTAGGAAGAAATAAATTTTGAGAAACTGTGAAAGTGAGAATGAGTACGATGTCTAATCGTTTTGATGCCAAACGTTTGCGCAAATTTCGGAAGCGCGTTAAATTGAACATATGGAAAATCCTCCGACCATGTACCGATGCCGAGTGAACTCGTGATTATCAGGCAAAACTTAAACGTTGCCAACTACTGGTTGAGATGCTGGATTTTGCCAACTACTGGTTTATAATGCATACTAACATACAGCGTCCTCCTGCCCGGTCTGGTCTAGAAATTTTTCGTTAAGGAAAAACTATTTGCGTTGCAATATAGTTTGAAATAAACATTTAATTTTCTGCATTATCTAATGCGTATAAAGGGAATGCTAGATTTGACTTGAATTCATGGAATATTTCATTAAAATGTAAACCTTTTTTTTTTTTTTTTTTTGTTGGGGTTTTGGGGTTTGGGGGGGGGGGGGGGGGGGAAATGTAAACCTGATATCACTGAAATCAGGTCTATTGTATGAAAGATTGCAAACAATTTCTTTTTTTACGCTTGTTTTGTGTGCTTGTAATAATGAATTTTGCGCGTCTGCTAAAATTCATTATTATTTTTTCTGTGAATGTTCCGCTACGAAACTAACGAAACTAATCAAACGGTTTAACGTAGTCTACGTCAACCGGTCGTGTGTTAAACACAACCCCACTGATTTTTCTCTCTTTCTTTTCCTAAAATTTTTTTTTTTTTTACCAAAAAACCCCCTTTTCCCCCCCCCAAAACTTTAAAATTTTTGTTTTTTAAAAATTAAAATTTGGGGGTGGGGAAAAAAAAAAAAATTTTTTTTGTGTGTTTTGGTGGTGTGGGGAAAAAAACAAAAAATTATTGTTTTTTTTTTTGTGGGGGGGGTGGGTGGTGTTTTTTTTTTTTGTATGAATTTTTGTTTTTTTTTTTGTGTTGTTTTTTTTTTTTGGGGAGAGGGTTTGAATTTTATTTTCACATAGTAATATTTATCGTAATCACAGGATTTTTTTTCTAACCGTAGAATAAAAGTGTACATAGCAAAACCTGTAAATAGTAGATTATGTGTATGTATAAGTGTTGTGTTAGTTTAATTTTAAAATATTGAATTTCTTCATAATTACCTATAATATTGAAAAGCTCAAAAAAAGAAATGCGGTGCATAATAAAACAGTGTAAAAAGAACCTTTCTGTTTCTACAAGCTGTGGAGGTGTTAGCGGCCATCGAGAAGAGAAAAAAAAACATTTTGCTTTCATACATTGAACTGTGAATAAATTTTTATACTTCCAAGGGATAATAACGTCAAAAGAAGATGGATTAAAGCAATCTTAATATTCACTGGCCAGCATATTGATTTCAAATTTGCCGAAAAATTGAGAATTTTCTGTGCTCACTTTTTGGAAGTTGATACCAAGTCAGAAGCAAACAAACGTGTCTTACACAAGGATGCTGTGCCTTGATTTTTGAAAAATCTAAGTCTGTTGAGACGTAAGTCAAAATTCACGATTAAAAATAATAAGAACAATAATAGATTCCTTGCTCTTTTAACAATTGTAGCAGTGAACTGGAGGTTTTGTATTACAATGATGATGAAATTACTGAAGCAGACATGTCGAATTCGAAAAAGTATGATAACACGATGTGTATTTTGATCTATTATATTAATTAATCGTCTTTGAATACTGCCAATCTGTGGATGGAGAACCAGGAATCACTTCGGACGCAATGGCTGCTCTTCAAGCGCTGGCTGCTGAGTGCAAAGGACAAGGCGAACGCTTGTTGGTTTGCTTAATGATGGATGAAATTTCAATCCGGAAACAGATGGAATGGAACCACCAAACGAAAAAAAATTGAAGGAGCTGTTCAGTTTGCGGGATTCATTCCAGAGCGATCAGATGAGTTGCCAACGGCAAAGGAAGCATTGGTATTCATAATAACAGGAGTCAAGAAAGCTTTTAAAATCCCAGTATTTCTTTGGGGACTCTCTGGACACAGAACAAAAAGCTGGTATCATCAAAACTATTTTGGTAAGCCTCCATGAAATTGGAGTAACTGTTGTTGCATTTACGTTTGACGGCCTCAATACCAATATAAGGTCTGTATCCGCAATAATCCGGACACCTCAAAACTTTAATAAAACATAAATTTCGCATTATATTTCCGTCGTAGTTGTTTATTTCAGATTCATGGGATGTGTTTTAACAATTCGTGAAGACAAAACATAGTTATTCGGTATTTGCATACAATTTTCGAACTTTGCGCTTAACTCCGTCCATTAGGGTTTGTACAGACTCTTCAGAAATCGTAGAAGCCGTCTTTGTCCAAATTTGCTGGAAGTGTTTGATGTCTTTGATTCCTTGCTTCTTTCCAGAAAGCATCCGCTTCATCAGAGCCCAATATCTCTCGATTGGTCGTAGCTCTGGGCAATTTGGCGGGTTTGAGGTTTTTGGTACAATGTTCACTTGACTTGCTTGGTACCACTCCATCACAGTTTTAGCATAGTGGCATGATGCCAAATCGGGCCAGAACAAAGGTTTTCCTTTGTGACTTCTGATGAAGGGTAGCAATCGCTTCTGCAGACACTCTTTCTGATAGATCTCCTTGTTGATTGTGCCTGTAGTGACGAAAGATTTACTCTTTTTGCCACACGTGCAAATTGCTTGCCACACAAGGTTTCATGCGCCACACGAAGTTTTCATGCGTTGTTATGGACGATGAAACTTATGTCCTGGAGAATTTCAAGCAGCTTCCAGGGCTGGCTTTTTATTCTGCTATGGCCAGAAATGCTACAGCTGGGCATTTCAGAACGAAGAAGGCATCAAAATTTCCCAAACAATGGAATCGCAGTACAAACGTCGAGCCCGTGATTTTGCTGCCAAGTTATGTTTGTCGTTGCGATTTGGAACTGTTTTTTTATACGACTTAATTCCCAAACGTTGTTTTGATTTTTGGACAAAACCAGGCGACATCCCTATTGTACGAGCCACCGTTCGAATGGAGAGATTTGGGTTTTTCGTTAATATCCTTTTCACCTTTCGGTCCATGACAGGATCAGCGCGTCCAATGTTTTTGTCACTTCTCGGTTTCCTTTCCACCGTCAAACATTCCAAAAATGATTTAAGCACATCGTGAACAGTGGATTTAGGTAAATCCAATGTTTTTGCAAGGTCCCGTATTGACAAGTCAGGTTTTGCCGTACGCCCGTACAAAATTCGCTCGCGCAATTGTTTTTCTTTCGTCGCCATCTTGAATACTAAACATGAAATGTAAACATTAATCATAGTATTTTTCATCATAGACTCTCAGCTATACCACAGTGAAATTTTTTATTCCTACGTGTAATATTTCAAAAGTTACAATGATTTGAAAGTGTCTGGATTTATGTGGATACAGACCTTAAGAACTGCTAACGCTCTAGGAGCATCCCTGAGGTGTGATGACAACTTCAAGACTCACTTCTGCCACCCAACTACGCAGGAGTCAATACTTGTAATTTTGGATTTATGTCACATGCTAAAGTTGGTCCACAACACTCTAGCTTCGAAAACAGAGATAAGGACCAAGACAGGGTGCGTACTATGGGATTTTTTACAATGCTGAATGATCTCCAAAACTTGAAACTCACGAAGCTGTCAAATAACCACGTGAAATTTCAAAACGAAAAAATGCGCGTTGACTTAGCTGCGCAAACGCTGAGCCGAACTGTTGTTGCTGAGGCATTGACACAACTCAAATCATCAAAAGCTGCGACGAGACTGTTGAATTCATCACTTTAATCAATGACTTGTTTGATGTATTCAACTGCAAACACTCAAGCTATCGAGGCCTTTTCGAAGAAGCGCAACAATACATTAAGTAGCTGGAAATACAACAAGTTGCAATCAAAAGTTTTTCTGATATGTACCAACATCATGTGGAGCTGCTAGGTGAATTGCAGGAGATATTCTGTTATTGGTTTAGCCAGGACCATCGAGAAACTTTCTTCTCAGCAATACGTTCCAAAGGAGGAAACAACAATAACCCAACTGCAATTCAATTCAAAGCTGCCTACAAATGTCTTATCGTGAACAATCAAATTTCTACATCAGCACGTGCAAACTGCATAAATTTTGATGAGATAACAATGCTACATGCAGATGAAAAAACCAAATTTCTCTTGCATTCTCTCAGTAAAGCAAGAATTGAACCTCTGATAACATCGGAACGATCATTAAACAGGAAAGTTAATCGTACGATAAGAACAGTTGATGATAGCGATGATAGCCTCCGACAGCATGCTCTATCATATTCTGCGGCATATGTTCAGAGAAGATTGCTGCAAAATATCAAATGCGAAGATTGCCCGAATGAGCTTTCCAATGGGTCTGGCAACTTGGAGGTGCAAGCAGATATTTTACTGGCGTGCAAAATAGCAGAATAAGAGCTGAAGCTTCTCACCAACGGAAAAAATAACTTCAATGTGGGGAAATACTACGATTTCTTAATTAATCAAACGCTTCTTCGAATGTTGAAAGATGCACCGGATGCTTTTTTAGGACTGACAGAACACATTTTGGATCAGAATGCTTTGAATGATCATCGGAATTTGTTGCTGAAGTTGTGCGTTGATTTTTTTTTAAGTTTCGCAAGAAGCAATATGCGAAAATTTATAACAGTTCGAAGCAATCCATTCGAAAAAAGCTAACTAAACTTATCTTGTTCCGAAATGAATAAGTTGACGCGATGTGCTTATTTTTAATATGAATAAATAAAGAGCATAATATTTTTTTTTAAATACGGCCTTCTTATATCTATTTATATTAATTCAAGTAAAACTTGTTTTGACAGTACCACAAATGTTTGGGTGTACCCGAAATAAAATTAAAAAAAAAGTTCGAATTAATTTTTGAAATAAGACCTTTTCATATGTTACTTCCAGATAAACTAGTTTTGACAGAACCAGAGCACCACAAATTTTCGGGTACACCTATCTGCTACTGAAGCCGTCATATTGTCAACCCTGTGGTATAACTTTTTATTGAATGGGTAAAATTGGTGAAATTTTGGGTAAAGCTAGTATGGAGTGTAATGTTTCAACGTGCACAATCTGTCAAGTGGTTATCGAGATGGCTTCCAAGCAGGAAGTGCTTCGTCAAACAATGATGGGCGCGGTCGAGTAAAATCCAGACCAGTCCCACAAGTGGATCATGAAACAGTTGTGAATCCGTATCCCGTGTGGTAAAACTGTTCAAGGAGACCCAGACGACTCAGCGGCGAGCTGGCAGTGAAAAAAAGCGAAGACGACCCGTTACAAGGAAGTGAGGGTTACTTAAACATTCAATTCGGGACTTGACCAAGAAGGTTAATTCTTCCATCTGGTTCGATTAGACAATTAAGTGGGCCGGACTTCATGTCTTAAATGTAAGGAAGGCGCCTAACCAAACCGACGAACAGAGTACGGTGGCCAAATCCCGCGCCAAAAAGCTGTATCGCGAGTGGTAGGTGTAGCCGAAATGCATCGTAATGGACGACGAGACGTTCATTAAAGTGGACGCCAAGTAGATCCACGGCCTGGAGTTTTTCGTCGGCAAGTCCCACCTGGATGTTTTGGTGAAGTTCAGGAAGAAGAAGGTTGACAAATTTGCCAAGAGTACTTGTTGTGGCAGGTGATCTGTGGGTGCGGCAAATTCAGCAAGCCGTACATAACGACCGGCATCATCAACGGCCAAATATATAAAGAAGTATGCCTGCAGAAGCGCCTGCTGCCCTTTATCCGGTCCCTCGAAGGTGAGACTCTGTTTTGGCCGGATCTGGCATCGTACCATTACGCGAAACCGGTGATGGAGTGGTACAAAACCAACGATGTTGTTTTTGTGCCCAAGGAGGCACCCAGGTGGCCCACTGGTGGAACAAACACAGAAATAAAAGTGTTCAATCAGTGCAAAACAACACTAGCAGCGGCTGGATAGTCATGAAGAAAATTAATATATACTTTGGCTCAGGAAGTACTAGCACACCCAAGCTCGGTCCTAAGCTTAATGATTTGCCCCTAATAACGTAACTATCACCAACACACCCTCAAATATTCTGTCAAAATAACATAGCGAATCAAAACAAAAACAACGATACTTGTAGTGAAAGGTACCGAAGAGCGCAAGAGTTATAGCAAGGTGCAACCTGTAAGGTGTACTTCGTACCAAAGGGTTCTACAACAGTGAACCAATTTCAAATCGCTAGTTGCACATTGATTGTTGATAGTAGCATGTAACAAGTTCATTTATCGCATCTATCACCAGAATGCATGTAAAAGGTGTTCAGGATATTGAAGTGCTAAAGAATGGAACGGTAAAAAATTGGTCAAACATGATTAAGTGCACACTGATTTGTTTATTATAAAATTGATAAATCTTTATTTTTTGTTAAGTTCACCGTCTACAAAACACAGGAAAATTATTTGATAAGACTCCCGGTTTTCCAAATGCAAACTTTCAAGCTTTCCGTTTGTCACCTTCCATCAAGTTTGGTACCACTGTTATATCCACGTTATTTGATGCTGAATGCCAATTTGCCTTGAACTGTTTTTCACTTCTAAACGTTTTTGAGTTCTCTTGTGGTTTCTCTTTACGATTGCCCAATATGTTTCAATTGGGCGCAGTTCCGGCAAGTTTGGACGGTTTTTCTCTTTGGGTTCGATTTGCACACTATTGGCGGTATACCATTCCTGAGCCATTTTTCCGTAGTGGCAAGAAAGTCTGGCGAAAACAGCACGGAACAACTATGTCTCTTCAAGAAAGGCAATAAGCGTTTTTAACATTCATTCATTAACATAAATATCTTGGTTGTCACGTTTTTTAGCACACAGGTGCAAACCGGCTGCCATACCAAGTATTTTTTCGGGAACTTTGCCTTTTTTTTTCTGCTTAAACTTATCTTGAACCTTTCCTTTGCTGGTAGCCGTACAAAATTCTTGACCTGGGAGCTGCTTGAAATCAGCCTTGACGTTTGTTTCATTGTCCATTATGACACAATCAAACTTGGTGAACAAACTTCTGTACAATTGACGCGCTCTTTCTTTATCATCTCGATTTGGTGTCATTGTAACCTTATATTTTGATAGTCTGACTCGTTTCTTTGCTCTTTGCACTATTGTGTGGGAATTTCACAATTTGTTTCCGATATCTCTGATGGAAAGGTTGGGATTGCGTTTGAAAATGCTGGCCACAAATCTTCCGGTCGCTGCGACTTACTGGTTTTGGTTTCCTCCTGAACCCGGCTTCCTGGCAGTTGTCATACGTTCTCCAAACACTTTCATAACATTCGTCATGGTTGATTTGGCAATATTAAGTGGTTTTGCCAAGTCGGCGTGGGAATCATTTGAATTTTGCTTATGCGCTTGCAAAGTTTTCATACGCTGCTCTTCTTACTTCGTCGCCATTTTGATAACTGAATAAAAAATGGCAAAAACAAAATAAAGTCAACATTCCGTATGCATACACCTACAAAATGAGGGGTGTTTAAGTTTTTTTTTAATGTTTTTAACAGTAAAGCTAACTAAATAGTAGTGAGTGGTGGCAAAAAGTGAATTCGGGCATATGTGAATCACCTAGGACAGCTCAATTCTGGTAGTTTATCCGTTGGATGACCTAAGATAAGAAGAAAAATTATATTGTTTAGATACATCTACTCAAAACCCTTACAGGACCTTTTGTGTTACCGTTTTGATACCACCATTTTGTCCATCAACTGACGCAAACGCGATCTGACTTAAGGTCCAAACGCAATGTGGACGGAAACGGAACGGAAACGGCAAGTTTGACAGTTGTCGCAAATTACGTCGATATGTCCAATTGGAATCAACTTGTATCTAACCAGTTTTCTATCCGACAAGCAGGTTTAGTCAGATTGGGCTTTTCCGCTGCCGCTGTTTCGCTTCCGTTTTCATTGCGTTAAAACCTTTAGTTACCCCAGTGGCCGCTAGTTCTAAAAGCAAAGGATCTTCGCTTTCTTTGGCCAGTAATTTCCAATAAGCGATTTATCTCGGGAATCCACCCTAACCGCCAAGGAGACTTTCCCTCTCGGCAGAGTCACTCCGGCCTTGCCTGGGCTCTGCCAATATCAGCTTATGAGAGACGACGCCTGGGAGAAGCTACAGTAGTTTCACGCGCCAACAAAATCGCTTCCTCACGCCGCCAATCAACCAAGTTTGACCACAAACGCTTACCGAGTCTGCACAGTTCGTGGTTCGATAAGTCCATCGTGCGGCAGCGAGCGCTCGCTCAGCGTTGTGGAAGCAGTCCCTGTTCAACATCGTCATCAACACCAGTCAGTACCGGTACGATATAAGAAGAATTAAACCACTATCTTTACACCACATCCACATTAATAGTAATTTATCACCAAACCAACCCACCTATGAATAGTTTTTACAATAAATCCTCCATCTTGAATCATAGTACATAGTTTTCAAATTTATAATCAGGTGACAGGTTTCCGCACACGTTGATTGCGAAGCCCCTCCAGATTACTCAAGTAGTAAGCCGACCTTGAGACCAAGCTCGAGAGATCTCTTGCTACTGAGTATTTTCCGGCAGCAGGGTAAATGCACCCTTATTTTTGGGAAAATGCTCCTTATACTTTGGAAAAATGCTCCTTAGTTGCGTTTGCCCGGTATAATGCAACTTTGGCCACTTTCCCGGAAGAACTTAGATCCTAAGTGACCAGTATAGTCAGAAATTCTAAGAATGTCCTTTGAAGACCTATTTTAGCAAAATCATGAAGTTTGATGTGTCGCAGGCCAGGTTTTGGAAAAGATTTGAATATGGCCACATCTCCGGAGGAACTCGGATCCAGCCGGGCCTCTTTTAGTGGCCAGTATGGTCAAAAATCCTCAAAATGACTTCCGAAGATCTAGTTTTGCTAAATCATGAAGTTTGATATGGCGCATGCCATGTTTCGCATCTAAAAATATTTTGTCCACCATCCCTGGGCAGGTACTAACCCCAGTACTCCTACCTTGGAATCCGAAACTACGGACATTTTTGGAATAACCAATGCTGATCCATAAAGTTTAATAGTTTTGTGATCTGCTGCAAAAAACCGCATCAAAATCCAATGGCCAACGATGGAGTATCATCAATTTTAAATTTGATTTTGTCTTTCTCAGAGGGGTTGGGGACGTACCCCAAGTAACCACGAAGCTGTAATAGCATGCATATATAGGGCATATGCATTACGTCTAGTGCATAATTGAAGTTGGATTAAAGCTGAAAAGGGCCCCACTAAGATCGAACTAATGCTATATCTTTTGTAATGCCATAAGACATTGCTAAAGTAGCATTATTGCATTGGTAATGCATCACTACATTCTTAAGCTAATCTAACGCTTCATTACTTGACAACTGTTGAATTGATGCGATCCCGCATTACCGATGTTGATTTGATGTTGACCTTAATATAATGCTTGTGGATACTTGGGACGTGTTAACTATGCCCGTGACTTGATGCTGCTGCCATTTTCAAAGAAAGGATTTATTTTGTAAGCACCGTGTTTATGTTCCGGAATTGTTTTAGGCTGTTGCAGAATAGAAAATGTAGGAATTATGCAATACGTTGGATACAAACGCCTTCGCGAAATTGACAGGTAAGTTTCATATTCGCAGGGCTTCCATGCCAAATTTTGACGTAAATTAAGTTGACGCAAAAGGGAGTAAAAGTAATATACTCCTTTTTTGGCCTAGCCCCAGTTTCCCTAGAAAAAGCATACTTTATAGTCATAATAGGGCAAATCGAGATTGCCGACTAGTTTTCCCTAACCAGTAGAAACAAATCTGTGGCGCCATCTGTTAGGTTATTGCTAATTGATATGCCATGTTTTTACACAGCTAAATCAAATGAAGTCGAACGTCTGTTTGCGGTTGTAGCAACGATTCTTCTTTGGATGTAGTGTGAACGGGTTATTATTCGCTATCATATTAAATTCTGTGTTAACTGGCCGTTTAAAAGTAATTATCAACAAGATACGGTTTATTGTACTTTTTTCGACAAGCTTCTATTTTTACAAATAGCTGTTCAGCTAATCACAACAATCTACCTCAACCAATTTCCTTGTGACTCATTAGCAGCTCAGTTCAGCTGATAAGCACATATTAGTACTTTTTACCGTGTTTCATATAGATTGTTCCATCTCACGATAACAGTTCATGCTCAATGAATCCATTTGTATTGCGTTGGAGTAAATATGACAGATAACTCATGAGTTATCTGTCAAATCCACGAAAACGAAATTGCAAAGAATCGATTGTGTGCCGGCCTTTACGGTTGCACAATAAGCGCGTAGTCGTAAATCTAATCAAAAATATTACTTGGCGCTGCGTTTGCAGGTGTTAATCAGTACCAAATGTTTTTTTTTTATTCAGAAGCCTATAAAAGTGAGCACGCATGAAATACCGATTTAGTCTTTCTACCTTCTAAGCTATACAAAATAATCTAGTCAGCAGTATGTTAAGGTTAAGTGTTATTCTCTTGGTTGCCTTTGTGGCTTTGATATCAGCTGCGTCCCTCAAACGAGGATTGGCCAGACCGTCGAACCAACTGGGACGAATTGCCGGTGGAACTCCAGCAGAACCAGGACAGTTCCCATATCAGGTAGCGCTTTTGACCACTAACGACCTTCATTACTGCGGTGGTTCAATCGTAAACCGACGATGGGTCTTAACAGCCGGTGCCTGTGCCATCGGTAAGACCACGTTAGACATCGTTGTTTTGGCTGGAAGCAACCGCTTGAACGAAGGTGGCCAAAGAAACCGTGTCGACAGGATTATCCTCCACCCGAACTTCGATGTTGAGGTCTACGCTAATGACGTGGCTGTTTTGCGAGTATTGGAATCATTCATCTTTAGTGATACCGTCCAACAAATTCCTTTGAGAGGTGAAGCCGTCGAAACCGGATTGATGGCAACTGCTTCCGGATTTGGACGTGAATCGGTAGAGTTTGCATGAAATCGAAATTTGTTTGTTGTTGTGGCATTCAAAATGTTCCGTTTTGCAATCCTTTAGATTTCCGACGTCGGACGTGAAGATCTGCGGTTCATTGAGGTAGAAGTGATCTCCCAGGATGAGTGTCTCGAGGCTTTCGATGAAAACTACACTCCCCGTTTGATGGACAACACCGTTTGCACGAAGAGCTCCGAGGGTCAGGGCATTTGCCTGGGCGACGCCGGTGGTCCACTAACTAGTGAAGGAGAACTGATTGGAGTCATTTCTTGGGGAATCCCATGCGGTTTGGGTATGCCAGATGTTTACGCTAGAGTGTCTGCACACAGGGCTTGGATCTTGGTGCATACTATGATTTAAAATTTAGAAAATTTGCGAATAAAAGCGTTTCGAAGTAATCTCCGATCGATTAACGGGCAATGGTTTCTGTGAAAATCCAATTATTCGCCACGGTGCACCGTGAGTCGTCATGAGTTTCCAATTATGGTGATTTAAGGGGGAATGGGACGGGCCTTCCAACGGCAGCTATCACCTTGCTATTTTGCAGATACAAATCTCAGTTTCCATAAAAAAAAAATGATTATTGAGTCGTATCAATACGTGTGCACATTTGCGGTAAGTATTTGATTACAAATTCAACTATGTCGATCCGTAAACCGAAACCGTGAGGTATCATAATTATAAAAAGACAGAACATAGCAAAAATTACACGTCGTCCCGTATCACCGTATCAGTATATACGTGTGGAGATCGCGATCTAAATTTATTCGTAGTGCAAAATCTTTACACAGTCAATAAAAAATCCGACAAGGCCAAATGATGATTTAGCCACATTAATGAACAGGAATACTAGTGCCATTAAAACAGTACCTTTGCTCGATTAGATTTGTTTCATGACAATATAATTCCAGTTTCCAGATGCAGCATGATCCTTCAGCACGAAAGGATTAAACGTATAATTTGAAACCAATTGTAGGTTATGTTCCTTGCCCGTCATCGTAAGCACATGATTTATTGCAAGGCGCCTAAGAGTATAAGAGAAAGAAAAAGTTGGTACGGAGTAGAGATAAGAAACAAACGGAACTCAGAAAAAGTAGGAGGAAAGGAAGGAGACCGAAAATTACTGCCATCTGATTTAGCGGAGAAAATCTGTATGGCTAGAGCTGCAGCCCCTACCTCAACTAAGGGTACGAAACAGCAGCAGCAGATGTAGGAACTCAAACGAAAAAGGTGGTAAATAAAGATGTCTAACCCTCCGAAGGAGATGGCGCAAGTTGATAAAAGGAAATGCCAATAAATAATTTATCTCAAGAAAGGTACGGTTTACTGCTTGTCAAATACAAATAGATAACGATCAGCAGACTTCCATCGTTTAATGGGAAAGTAAATATGAAACCCGCAAGATGGTGATTTCGGTGATTGCTAAGCAATATTTTTAACACCTTAACCTACCTTAAACAATTGCGGGTAGAGTTTCATATTTGATCGGATTTCCCTTCTTTGTCCATAAGCAGCAACCATTCACGAAGGTGTGCCGCGGCATTCTTTGAGTCCAACCATTCCCTATTTGGGAAATCACATTCACAGATGTCGTTTTAAAGTAGCACAAAGGTGCCTCAAGTGTCAAAACAAACGACTACGATTAGTAACCAACCGCTTCCCTCAGTCGGCCAGGTGAGTGGCATTATCCGACAGTGAAATCAAAATGAAACGATCGCTATCGAAGTAGCCGGGTGTCTGAATGATACTTGCTTTGTTGACGGCGGATTAGCATAACAAAATCTGATTTATGGACGCTGTTTCCACACGTTATGGAATTAACTCCCGAGATGGAAAATCACAAACGGTAAAATGACCCACACTCAGAAGTGCATATTGGAGCTTTGCATTTACGAAAGGAAATAGAAATGAGGTGAATACCAGCATAGTTGACAGACATGGTCCTACTTGAAAATGTATGTCTTGACGGAGCGAAGAGTTCAAGGGTCATTGTAATTGCGAATAAAAAGAACAGTTATTGCTCTCAGTATAATTAAACTTTCTTCATCCGATTAACATGGAGAGCTAAGTTCATGTTATTCAATATCAAAGAGTCTGAGAATGTCAAACACGTTGAACATTCCGGAAAAGTGTTTGAAATGGAGTCGGAAGAGTACCTACGTACGTACGTTCAATGTCTGCAAGCTCCCAAATAGTAACGACTAGCAGAATGTAGCAGCAAAATTTTGCGACTTAACATGACCTTTATTTCTTTTGTTTGTTGATGGTAGAGTTTAAGTGACACAGATTTGTCTTTTCAGCTTTAGTTTTTTGAGTATGATGTAATAATTAGTTAAATATTCCTAGTCCTATCAGATTTCTTTATTGATTTACCACCTTGGTAGGATTGGTTTGTTTTCAATTGAAAAAGAAACTACCTAAAACTATTATATACATTAGGGTGCCAATCCAATGTATGGGAAAAATTTGACCATCGAATTTTAAAAAAGAGTAGTGCTCAAAAGTTTTGTCTCCTCAAAAGAAATCCACACGCAAAATTTGAGCTTAATCGGACTTCGTTAAGTGGACCCCAACTCCGATTAAGCGGACCAATAACCCTGAATTTTACATTTACATTACAATCTACATTTTTCGTCGAACATTATGCAAGGATAATATGGTTGTCCGTACCATGATCTTTTGTCTGTGGATATAAATTGGTTGAAATTAATACAATGAAACCGTAATAAATGAAAGAGAACGAAAGTTTTACGGGATATCATGATTTCAAACTTTACGAAAAATGTTGCTGGTTAACTTTGTTGGAAATACTTTTTATTTGTTTTTAATTTCCAAATTAAAGGGTCACCCCAATGGAAAATGAAGTAATCTGCCGAATTAAATATCACAGACAATGTCTTGACAGTGTCTAACGATGATAGAGGAGTGAGTCATCCTGATGAAATATCAAATGTCAAGAATTTTGAATTTATTTTAATTTTTTTCTACTTAAAGAACTATCTTAAAAGAAACAAGTAAACCACTCCAATGAAATATCACAGATGAATTTTTAACAATACAATAAGAACGAAACCTGTAATGTTTTATCGCCTTTACAAACATTACATTACAAACTTGTTATGCTACAAACCAAATTTCTTCCAAGCAAAGTTGTGTTAGTTTTATGTATGAACGTACCTTTTTCTCTCACGATCGAAGCGCATATACCACAGCAAACAGATAGCAAGGTACTTTTATTACTCGGAAATGGAAAAAAAAATATGTTCATAATAAATTGTGTAGCACTTCCTTGTTGCCTATCCCGGTATCAAGCAATTTTCATTATTTAGTTACGTCAAAAAATATTTTATTTTCATCCATATTTTGATCACGGCAGTTTGTGTTGAATGTTATCGTATAGGTACGTTCTACACTCAGCGAAACAAAAATAGCACCACCACGTTTTTTCCACATTTAATAATCAATAATTGATTTTCATCAAAATCATTTTTTATATCATGTTCTGTGAAGAAAAAGAAATCAAACCAAGGTATAAATAATTCGACTTTTCGAGACATTCATATAACAGAACGAGGAAACGGAAAAAATAGTGCGAATTGTTTCCCATTTTCGTAAACGTGACGGGCAAGTATCGACCAAAGGTTTTCGATGGGGTTTAGATGCGGAGAGCAAGCTAGCCACTCGAGAACCTCGATATTTTTATCGGAAAACCGCGCTTTAGTCTGTTTTGAGTTGCGGATTGCAGCACTATCTTGTTGGAAAACAAAATCTGGACCCATCAATGACTCGCCTTGTTCAATCAAACATATCTCCAGCATTTCTATGTAATCCTCCGATTTCATTTTTCTTAAAATCCACGCCAATGGAAACTTGCCTCGGAAGGAAAATGCTCCCCAAACCATCAGGGTACCCTACCAAAGTTCCTGCTCATTTTAACATCCAGGTCCTTGCGCAAATCGTGCCAGTAGTACTGCCATCCGTCTGGTCTGTCCAAGTTGAACTTTTTTTCTTCCGAAAAGAGCACGTTTTTCCAGGAAATGTACTTCTTAGCGAAATTGAACCGATTCAACTTGTGCCGTTCTGTAAGGTTGGGTTCTCTTACGCCACTCCAAGTTCTCGCTGCTGGACAAAATCTGTTGTACACGACGTGCAGTCATCGGAAGCTCCAATTCTGCACGGAAGCGAAACCGTGGTGAGGCCCTCATCGTGAAGACCGAAGATTCTAAGTACTCCGAGGTCCTCAAGACGCTCGCGGATCTGGGCGCCGACGTGCGGAGTATCCGCCGTACTCGCACCGGTGAAATGATCCTCGAGCCCAAGAAGGGCACTAAGCTGAAGAGCCCACCGTACAAAAAGCTACGTACGTGCTAGCGAGGTGCGTGCCCTAGCCACTTTAGTGACTCTCTAATGTAAAAACTTGGACGAGATAACGGAGGCTGGCGAAATTTGGGCCCAGTGTGGGGTCGAGGTAGCCACAACAACCAAACGGCTGCGAAATGGTCGGGACTCAAGTTGCAACAATACGGCTATCAGTAGCTGCCGCGGACTTGGCCCTAAAAGTGGCAAAACTCAAAGTGGGGTGGTCCGTTTGCCCACTGAGTTTGCACCAGTCGTCAAAGGCATGCTTTAAGTGCCTCGAGAGCGGGCATTTGTCGAGGAAATGTAAGGGCCCCGACAGGAGGGACTTATGCCGAAGGTGTGGAGGGAAAGGTCACAAGGCCCGAGACTGTAAGGAGCCCCCCAAATGCATGACGTGCTCTGGGAAACCAGACGACAAGCACGTTGCGGGAGGGCCAAGTGCCCGGCCTACAAAGGTAGACCAAAAAGCTTAACACAGTGCGGGTAACCCAATGAAATCTGAATCACTGTGAGGCAGCTCAGCAACTGCTATGTCAGGAAGTTCGCAAGTCGGGAACGGATATCGCCACAGTATCCGACCCATACCGCATCCCTGCCGGTAACGGAAAGTGGGTTACGGATCCGTTCTATATGGCGGTATTATGGACGACGGATCATCTACCCTTATAACGACCACTTGGCGGTTCGCTATAGCATCATCCACAACGCTAGGCAGCGCGCAGAGGGAAGGGCACCCACTCAATTCGCACGTAGATGGAGGACGTCGTACTTCGATAAAGAATTATTCCAAGAGGCGCTTGAACGGGAACAGAGAACGAGCGGAACCCAGGACCCGTGTGGCAATCAACTCGTAGAGCTACTTACTCGAGTGTGCGACGCAACCATGCCTAGGAAGGCGAAACCCAGGGATGGTGTATTGGTGGACAGAGACGATCGCCGACCTCCGAAGAATCTGCCTCCTAGCTAGAAGGTGGATGAAAAGAGCGCGATCGGACTCCGAAAGAATGGAGCGTCTTGTGGAGCTAGTCGCCGCCAAGGTGTCACTAAAGTGAAAGGTAAAGGCCAGTAGACGAGCCTGCTTCGAGGGTACCAAGGCTACCAAGGCTAGGGGCACGGGTGGGTTTAGTGGGTTGAAGAATTTGCACCTTCATGCCCACACCCCGAGTTCTTTAGGAGTCTTTCCATCCCGTTAAAAAAAAAACATAAGGAGCACGATTTTCAATAAGTCCGGTCAGCTCGTATGCTTTGCGGATGATATGTATATTGTCGGCAGAACATTTGCAAATATGGTACTTATTTGGTACAAATGCCGAATAAAGGAGTTAGGCTAACATTACATCCCATTACCCTACTTTGAAGATTGTTTGTCACATGCACTCATTGGTTTCCAACCCCCTCAATTATACCCAAAGCATACATAAATTTCATGAAGAGAGACCACTGCTTTTTATTCTACATGTAAATGATATTTCCTTTATTCTGAAAACCAGGGTTGCTGCTCGCGTTTATCCAATAAATGCACTCGTTGACCGATAGCTCTTCTCATACAATGTTTTCCGTGACGCGATGTATGACAAAGGTATTGCATTTGGAATTTGCTACAATTTCCATCCATCGCATCACGACAAGCGATTTGTTTTGATATAGATAATCGCGCTTATTCACCACTCACTCGCCGAGTAAGTGGTGAATAAGCGCGATTATCTTTATCAAGGCGAACCGTTCGTCATGATACGATGGATGAAAGTTGTAGCAAAATCCAAATACTATTACATTGTCATACATCGCGTCACGGAAAACATTGTATGAGAAGAGATATCGGTCAACGAGTGCATTTATTGGATAAACACGAGCAGCAACCCTGCTGAAAACAATAAAAGTACTTATTTATGCCGACGACATGAAATTATCTTGGAAATAAGATATCAGGAGAACATCAACATCTTCCAGAAAGAAATACACATATTCCACACATGATGCTCGAAAAGCCTACTGCAACTAAACATAAAAAAGTGTAATTTAATATCATTCAGCAGAAAACGAAACCCACCAAATAGATTAATCTCATTAGGAAAAAAATTGTTGAAAAATGTGAAAGAGTTAGGGATTTAGGAGTTATCTTAGACTCTAAACTAAATTTCAATGACCATTATAACACAATTGTAAGGAAAATAATATGCTGGGCTTTATAAAACCCTTTAGCCTCAATTTTGTTGATCCCTATACAATAAAAACATTATATGTTGCTAATGCTAGGTCTATTCTGGAATACTGCAGTATGGTCTGGTACCCATTTCTTAAAACGCATATTGGCCGAATAGAATCCGTACAAAAACAATTTCTATTGGACAACATTTCCTCTCCCATTTTATGAAGCGTGCTGTATGCTTATCAATATACAAACACTGACGCAGCGTCGTGAATTTGCAATGGTTTCATTTGTTAACGATATCGTTTCGCAGCGAATTGATTCAACTAAGATTTAATCAAACCTCAACTTCTATATTCCTTCTCGGCAACATAGAAGTAGGAACTTATTCGTAACGAATCATTATCGGACGAACTATGCAAAAAAATCAAATTATGACCACATAAATATAATCAACACTGAGAAACTATCGACTTAACTATGTCAAGGTATAACTTGAGGAATGTTTCAACACCATACGAAACAACACAAACTAATAAAATTTTATGAAAGCACTGTCTACTTAACCTAAGTTTTTTTTATATACATATTTTTTTCTTTTATCTAATCTGAATGTACTATAGCATAAGGACATTGAAAAAAAGAAAATTATATGTAAATGTAATAGTCTACGTTAGTTTGACGAAATAAACAAATAAATAAATAGATTCTTCCACCTTCACAGCTTACTTTTTGATTCGATTTTGTCAAAATTTGAGTCACTCAAATTTGAGTAAATCTTATTTGGATTGACAAATCGACAATACAAAAACATCCGTCCGGTTTGAATCAATATTCTTGATTTATCGATATGTTAATCCCAATAAGATTTCCTAAAATTTGAAAGACTGCACTGTCAACGAAATTAAATCGAAAACGACTGAATTATGAGTCAAATAGAGCGGCCTCTGTATTCTATCGGAAGTCTTCCTGAACCATCTGTCAACAAAAGCTAGCTTCAAAGCAAAACATCCGCACAGCGGCGGAAGAGATTTCCCCAAATATTCAACTTCCTTAAATCTGCTGCACTTACTAAGGTAACAGAACAGAACAGCCGGAAACTGGCATACGGGGATCTTGATGGAAATATGAAAAACACCTCATCGTTTTTCCAGCCCAAACAGATCATATTGTTGAAAGAAGCATGTTCTTGGTTCCGGACTATTCAGACGAAAAAAAATATGAAAAAACACGTCTCGCCATAATTACCGCCACCAGCACTCGATCGACAGTCAACCTTTTTTTCCGCTCACTTGCGCTGCACCGGAAGCCTTGCGCACATTTGCCGCGTTTTAGTCGCTGCACCGCGAGTCAGCTTCTCATTTGCGCGGATATTGCACCGAACACGTGACAATTTTTTTTTTTTGTTCGTCAGCCCTACTCATCGTTCCTAAGGAAAGTTGCATCCCACATCCGAAGCAAACAACACACGCACTAGGGAAAAAGAAACCTCGAGACGGAAATTTGGAAGAAATCTCTTTTCTGGGTCGACATGTATCGAATTAGGTTTCAGGCCCCGGTTTTGGCCCCGGAGCCAGCACTGTTTCGGGAGATGGCCGCACGACACTCGAAGATAGAAAAGATGTGACAATCAAACTTCGAACACAAATAGTTGTAAAACATGACAGTTTAATCATGTGAGTCAAAGCCAACCTAGTCGAAGGCACCGAGCATGAGATTCAAGAACCGACCATATCCAAGGGACGGAAAGAAAGGGAAAGGTGATCCGAGGTGAGTACGGTGCGGAGTGCAACTTCCTCTTTCGCAGTGTGAAGTATTTATGTCGTCAAACTTTGTGGCGTTCGGTATGATCCGACTGCCCTAAGGGAGAGAGTATTATATTGACTGAGCATCGATTTTCTTTCTTTCACTACATAGTTTTCTTTTTTTTTTTTACTTCGATACGTCCATCCGGGCCGTAGCGACGCGGAAGGTGTTTTATTTTTAATTTATTTGCTTCAACAAACAAGTTGAGGAAGACAAGAACGGTCGGTGGTGATGATGGTTATGATGATGATCGTCGTCGTCGTCTTCGGAAGAGGGATCGTCTATTTCGTATTCTGTACATTGATATCTTCTTCGCTGCATTTTGGGGTGAGATGAGATTGTAATTGAAAGCTAGAGATGGATGGGATGTTGAGGATCAACTTTCCGAGTCTTTGTTATGTCTGTAATGTTTACAAACACGGAAGCAATGATTCCGGATGTACTTTAAGCAGTATTCATAAGGGACGGTACATGCACGTTCACCTGTTGTTTCCGGCGGTTTTGGTTTTGTTCGGCGACATTGAAGTTTCTTTTTGTTTTCAGTATCGTAGGGTAAGGGGATGTAATGTTAGCCTAGCTCCTTCATTCGACCTATGTTCCAAATATGTCATTAATTCAGCGATAATCAACAAAATTATGTTGCCATCATGATGACCGATTTAATTCGAAGCAGTCCGGATATTATTAATCAATTTACTGTTGTTCACTTCCGAGTAATTTTAGATTTTCGTAACTTTTGCGACATCATGATTTCACTGGTTAAGCTGAAAAAAATCAAATCCATGATCTTCGAATGATCTAAATTTGGCTAACTGTTCACACCGATAAAATAACAATGATTTAACAAGAAAACCGTGGACCCAATGTTAGGGGCATATGTTTTTCTTTGTTCCCAACTATGGCCTGTTGTCTGGATAAATTAGTAAAAATGTTGCTATTGGTAAAATTTTCAGTGAAAATGTATAACTTTCGGTTGCATATTTTCCAAAGGACTCATCGAAACAAAAACCAGAGGAACAAAACCTGTGCAGAGTGAATTATTATGTTTTCACTATCAAACCGACAATAAATCATACGTGAAAACCTCTTAAGTGTTTTAAAGCAGTTTAAGTTTAGTTTGTTTTGTGAAATTTTATGTTGGATAAAGCGAATACAGCTGGCAATGCCTTAAATCATAAAATCAGGAAGATAAACCGCTCGAAGCCTGTATTTTATAAAAAAAAATCGATCGAATGGGACGAAGTTGTATCCATGATTAGACCCAATTTGATGCTTATAGACTGATATTACATCCATATCCCTCGAAAGTTTCTGACTTTATGAAGTAAGCTGTATAGCTTTTTGTGATACATATTATCAAACATCTTATTAAACGTATCTTAGCAAGTGTATAGCAAGCTAAATATTGCTTATAGCTTAAATATTGTATGAGTAATAATAAGAAATGTAATCGATCGTTGCATATTAGGCTGAGATAAGGGACACATACTCTATGATAATTTGATTCGAATGCATGCAGCTAAGCATGTTGGTGCTGCTAAATTATTGAGAAAAACGCCAAATAAAATGATTGAACCATGTTTTTTGGTTGAATCGAAGAAAAATATTAAATTATTTGATTTTCTGTGTGTATTATTCTGCAGGAAAAACGTGTTATCTTTAAAACTAATTCAATGACAGGTATGTTTATTTCCAATATTATGGTCCACTTTTGGACTAACTCAGAATCATGGGCCAATGTTCCCAGTATTATGGGTAAAAAAAAAAACAAAAAGGAGTTGTTTCGATAAAAGAATACAGATTGAAGACTAGTTTTGTTGTTTTTTTGACAAACTTTATTCCTTTTTATTCCTTATGTGAAAAACAATTACTTCTTACCAATTCATTGAAATTTTATCAGGAAATGGTTTTGAAAAATAAGATTGAAGTTAAATATCAATATGTGTACGAATTAATCGTGGACATTTCATATTTTGCTTCTCGGTTTTTAATTTGATTTCTTCTTTCATCCTCTACTTCAACTTCTTGCCTGCATTTGGCTGTGCTTTTACTTTTTCTTATCTTGTCTTTCTAACTTCTTCTTTAGATTTCCTTAATCTTTCTTTTGTTTCTGCAACTTTCTTCGCGCGATTCTGTCTTGCTTGGCTTTTTCCTGATCTTTCTTCGCCTGATCCTTCTTGTTATGCCATTCTAGCCATTTGGTACTGGTTACTACGGATGGAACATGTTCTTGAATTCGTCGCTTGCGATCTTCTTTCTTGTCGTCCACTCTAGGCCAAATGAGCACATCATCGAAAGGGTCCTTGGGTTGAGGATTTGATCCACCTTCTTCTCCCTCATTTGCCGATTCATTATTTCGGAGAGAATCTTCAATATTTGATCCATTACCTATGAAAAACATGCTTATAAGTTCATCAAAAAAATGAATTAAAAACAAAAGCTTACCAAGCGCTGATTCTTTATTAATCATTTCAGCTGTAATACAAAGGCACTTTCGTCAATAGTGAAGCCCATCGAAACACCACCGTACTGGTTGAGGGGCTCCGTAAACATCAGGCCTACGGACTTGTTCTTAACAATTTTCCAAAAAAATAATAGCGCCAGTTCCTCCAGAGGACCATACAAAATCTTTGAGATAGTTGTCAGAGAACCTAGATCGAACCTCTTCATCCAATCTCATTTAAATGAACTTAATCTGTTGTTGATAAAAGTTAACCGTTTTTCTTGAACTATAGGGTTAGAATTAGCGTTGGCGGTGGTTGGATCTTCATCGGATATTCTGGTTTCTTTTTCTGATACATTCGACGGTAAGGTACTGAAATCAATCTCGTTCACATTCCATGGGCAAATGCCACAGGTTTTAAAACCCTTTTTGAAGCATTCTTTTGAGTTCAAAAAACTCTCGACAACTGTTTTCATCAGTCTCCCAAAGTTAGCCTTGTTAACCCTTGTGTGTGTGTGTGTGTGTGTGTGTGTGTGTGTGTGTGTGTGTGTGTGTGTGTGTGTGTGTGTGTGTGTGTGTGTGTGTGTGTGTGTGTGTGTGTGTGTGTGTGTGTGTGTGTGTGTGTGTGTGTGTGTGTGTGTGTGTGTGTGTGTGTGTGTGTGTGTGTGTGTGTGTGTGTGTGTGTGTGTTTACAATCAATCTCCCACTGACCGGCAGCGCTTTTATGGAAGAAACTTGTCTGCATTTCTTCAGTTATTTATATCTGATCACTATGTGCAAACATTTTTAGCCCTGGAGATTGAAGGTGACAGCTCTATTGAAAATCCAACGACCCATTTTAAGAATGGTTGTTCATACACGTACATTCTGAGGTCATTTTCATATACAATAAGCCCCGCATGAAAATCTTCACATATCAAATGGATATGTGAAAAGTTTTCACACTTCCAGAATCAAAACAGGACATTTTTGATCCTGGCGTGTATACTGTTAAGGTATATTTTTGATAATATAAAACGACCTTACCAATGTTCATTATCTGACGCTGGAAAGCTCGTCCGGATGCGGAATGGGAAAAAACTACCGACGCACATTCTATTTAAAAAAAAACACGACCATAACACATTATGACAGGGATTCCATTCACAACGTCCTACGCAAAGCACTCGGAGAAACTATAATGTCACCATTTATTTTTGTTAAATGAAGGAACTTGATTAATTTCATTTCCGCAAAAACGACGAAGCAAAAGCAAAACACGTCATTTTCAAAGCACGGCTTGCTGCGATCCTTCAAAGTTAGCCTTGTTTACCCTTGCGTCGTTATTATGTGAAACGAACTCCTTCAATAATTTAAACCATATTTTTTCCAACGGCCTGAAATAAAACTTTGTCCAGTGGCTGAATGAACCTGGTCGAGTTTGGTAAAAGAGAAACTAATATAATTTCTTTTCCTCACAAAACTCTATCAGCTCGATGCTAACGTGGCTTTTGTGTCCATCGATTAAGACAATAACCGGAAGCTCGACATTTTTTATTTTGACCTGTAGAAATCACTGGCTAGGGAACGTCCATTAATTATGTCACGCAAAAAGTGACTTTTCATAACCCCCCTCCTTGTCACGTTTTTTGTATGGACCATCACAATTTTTTGTATGGGTTGTCACGTTTTAACAATCGGCGTTTTTTAATCGGGAGATGTGGTCCGTCTGATGTCGCTGCAATCGCTTTTGAGCTACCGATTGCCAAGTCGAACGCCAACTCATAAAATCGTTCGCTTAAGGTTTGCTGCTGCTGGACAACCGTCTAGTCACGACGTTCGAAAAAAAAAACAACGGATTACCACGAATTAATGAAAAGCAGTTTTTTGAATTGCTAGAGTTATTTTACTTACCTCCTTTACTTTTTCTATAAGCCCAAAAATATAATTTTTGTTGGTGAAACAATCATGCTTATTTTTTAAACGTATATTAACATTGAACCTCTACATTTAGAAAACTAGGAAAATTTAAACTAACACTTCACTTGTTCACTTTTCAATAATAAAAAAAAATAAACTGAAACACTTTTTCAAACTATAACTAGCGAGCAAGAAACCTCAAGTGCATTTGGAAGAAAACTGAGCATAAAACACAAAGCGCAAACACAAAGAGCCTGAATATCAAAGAGGAGAAACGTCAAATTGGAGTTCTCTGTCAATCGTATATCACATAAAGTAGTTTTATATCGAAAGAAAATTTTCAAATTCATTTGGCTGCATCCTAGTAATTGAACATTTCTGTAAGTAGACTTACGTACGTACGTAACTTAATTTCCTGGAGTCTTGAGGCCCATTTAGTATTGGAACAAACATTTTTGATTCTTACAGCGACCCTAGTCGTCGGATTTGTAAACTATGACATCTTATGTGTTCCCTATAATAATAACAACATCAGAAGTTTTTTTCGCGGTGCAATTCGAACGTGTTTCAGAGAAATACAAAATGGAAGAAGAAAGAAGAAAAATAATTGTGCGCAATCATTTGGAAAACCCTTCGTGGTCTGGGCCAAACTTGCTAAAGTGTTGGGTTTTCCCCGAAATACCGTGTGGCGTGTTTTGAAAAAGTACAGAGAACATTTGTCGACGGATCACAAGCCTCAAAGCAACCGTCGGGCGGGTACTGTCAACCGTCAACTGCGGAACAAAGTAATCAAGAACATAAAGGCAAACCCCAACATCTCAGACCGCGATTTGGCCAAAAAGTTTCGCGCCGCACTCAGTACCGCGCAATGGATTCGTCTCCGGGAAGACTTCAAGTCATACCGTGCCTGTAGACAACCGAATAGGGATAATAAGTAGAACAATGTGGCCAGAATCCGTGCCAGAAAACTGTATGATCAGGTGTTGACAACATTCAATGGCTATCTCCTCGTGGATGAAGAAACCTATGTAAGGCCGATTTCAAACAGCTACCGGGACAAAATTTTTGCTTGGCTACGGTTCGGGGAGATGTTTCTGCCAAATTCAAGTTTGTGTTTGCAGATATATGTACGTAAATACATGATTTGGCAAGGCATCTGTAGCTGCGGTAGGCAGACCAAGATTTCATCACTGATAGGACATTTAATTCAGAGCTGTACAGAACGAAATGTCTCCAAAAGCGAATATTGCCATTCATCAGATCCCACAATGAACCTGTCATGGTTTGGCCAGATCTTGCAAGCTGTCATTACAGTAAAACAATGCTACAGTGGTATGAAGCCAACGGGATTCAGTTTATACCGAAAGAACTCAACCCACCATACTGTCCCCAGCTTAAACCGATACCGAGATTTTGTTTTTTTTTTTTTTTTTTTTGTTTTAATAGGGTTTTAAAGGGTGTTTCGATCAAAATTTGGTCAACTTAAACTTGGCGCATTTCCTTTCATCGTGCATTAAAAATTTTTGCACACCCCTCATTTTGAAGATGTGTGCGTGTATCATCATGCCTCTATTTTGATTTTGAGATTAGCACTTCAGTTATCAAAATGTCGTCGAAGGAAGAGAAGCAACGCATAAACAATCAACTGTTACCAACGTATTAAAAGTGTTCGGTGAACGTTTGTCGACAGCCAGGAAAGCTGGATCGGGGGGAAATCAAAAGCCGGAGGCCACAGCGACGACAAAAAGAGTTCCCCGCTGTTTCGAGCGGAACCCCAACCTGTCCGTCCGAGTTGTCGCAAAGAAGCTGGGAGTGGCGCCTTCAACAGTGGATAGAGCTAAACACGAGCTGGACTGTCGACTTACAAGAAAGTGGTGACTCCAAATCGCGACGATAAACAAAACACGTCGGCCAAAGCACGAACGCGAAAGTTGTACACGACGATCCTAACGAAGTTTGATTGCGTGGTACAGGACGATGAAACTTACGTCAAGGCACACTTTAAACAGCTTCCTGGACAGGATGTTTATACGGCAACCGGACGGGGAAAGGTGGCAAATATTTTCAAGCACATTAAACTGTCAAAGTTCGCGAAGAAATATCTGGTGTGGCAGGCCATCTGTACCTGTGGCTTGAAGAGCAACGTTTACATTGCGACCGGAACCGTCAACCAGGAAATTTATCTGAGCGAGTGCTTACAAAAACGTCTACTGCCTTTTCTGAAGCGACACAATTGTTCCGTTCTATTTTGGCCGGATTTGGCATCTTGCCATTACGGAAAAAAGGCCATGGAGTGGTATGCTGCCAACAACGTTCAAGCGGTGCCCAAGGTCGAGAAACCTCCCAACCCGCCCACTCGAACAATATTGGGTTATCGTTAAGCGGAACCTTAAGAAGACTCAAAAAGCTGTTGTGAGCGAGAAACAGTTCAAGGCAAACTGGCGTTCTGCGGCGAATAAAGTGGACAAGGAGACTGCACAAAATCTTATGGCAGGTGTTAAACGTAAGACTCCTGTATTCTGTATTAACTGAACTTGAAGAAAAAAAAATTAATTGACTTATTAATAACAACTTTGATCGACTCACACACATTATTGTTTGACCAAATTTTGATCGGAACACCCTTTAAACTTGCTATAAGACCAGCGGGTGATCAATATGGAGATGGAAGGTTTATATGGGACAATCCATAAATAACTTGGTCCCATTTTTTGGTTTTTTAGATCCCCCTCCTCCATGGTTGTTGCATATCCACACATAATTTTTAAAATTTATATGTCCAGAAAGCCCCCGCCCTCTTCGCACCTCCTCCTCAAAATAACCACATCGTTTATTGACGGTCCATATGGTCTTCAAATAACTGTTCATGGTACTCTTAATAAAAAAAAAAGTGTACGTTATATCGAGGTAAATGTGACGCTATATCGAGGGTACGTTATATCGAAGTTAACTTGTAATCTTAATGATATTTTTTTTTTGTGACATACATACATTCCATCCCGAGCTTAAACTTTTTTCTCCCGTTCTGTTTTTAAGCGAGCAATGTCTTAATGGAAATCAATCGTTCAACTTCGGCAACCCAATATCAATTAACATTTAACACCAACTATTTTATGTCCACCAATTCAATCAGCCATACGAACTACGAATCAGAAACGACACTCGAGTAGATTTTTATGCATTGCAATAAATTTGAACTTAATTGCTAGATGAAACGATCCCAGGGGAACCATTCCGAAATTTATGCTTCACCCGATCTAATCCAAAAGGTTTCTAAAATTGAAATAGAATTTAGTAGCCCCAGTTTACCAACAAAGTAAACACTTCAATCTGTGACGATTCCGTAAGTGAGGATCGAGTTACAGATTTACTAGCTACTTCAGTGGTTTTTGATCAATGTATACATACGATAAGCAGTAACAGGTTATTTTTTTCTGTGTAAATCTCTAAACGGTCATCATACGCCTTCAAGGTGAATCCCACAACTAACGTGAAGCGAAAGGTTTTCGTCGAAAAGTTTATAATTCAAATTTATTTATTCAAATGCGTTTCGAATGCATTGCGCTGACGAAAGGGACATTTCGTACAACCTGTCGTTGCGTCGGGTGGGATTTCGGGTATTTATTTTTTTCAAGCGGACATGGGAAGCGGATGAGTTCGGTAATAAATAATTCATGTTTTCCGATTGTTCCCGACGTGGGGGAAAACTTTGTGTCTTCTAAACAATTTTTCGGCGGCTTATGAAATGATTATTAATTCAAAACCAACTAGTCGCATCGAATTGGTGAGTGAAGATTGGTGGGAGCTGTCATCAGTCGAAAGGGCAGTGCCTTGTGGGAGTGGCTGACTGTCTTTATGATTGATTGTCCCTGGTGGAGGAATGCTTAGGCAAATCTAATGTGTTATATTGCGTTACGGCAAAACTTAATAAATTACTTCGAAAACATAGGCTAGCCCGGTTTTATCAATGGAGCACACCTAAGAAAGAAATGTACTTATAAATAACACAATTACTTTGCACTGGTCGACTTAATATCACCTCTCACTTAAAGTGAAGAACGGCAGCTTATCAATAATAATTTACCGGCAAGATTGCAGTTTGCCTTCAAGTTGGCGTTCACGTTTTAAAGCGAAGGGTCAACTTAATCAAATTCAATTGTTTGTTTACTGCTTGATTCGAACAAATGGACACCAACGAGACGACGAGAGAGGTTCACTTTAAAGCATAACTAGTTTCTCGAGACAATTTTCTTATGCTACGCACGACCCATGGACAAGCACTGTGTACTCTAGATGTCTCACTCTCAGTGCATGTATCTAGTTTATGGTTTATGTAACGCCTCGTCCAGGCAGAGAAAACATACTCGCGTTACGCATTGTTCAATTGTAGGTAATGGATTCGTTGATTGAGAAGACCTGAAATTTGATCTAAAATTTACAAGCAATTGACTTTATCTAAAGTGATAAGCCTCTTGCATTAGACAACGAGATGATTTAAAAGAATTGAGGCAATAACAATAAAACTAATCAACACCATTTCGGTTTTAAAGTCCGATCAGCAGTGGTTCGATAAATCATTTGACTAGTTCTCGCCTGGGCAACGACGACAAAATTGCCTTTACGACACTGATTTGGGATGCAGTAGCTCAAACGTGCGAGGCATTCCCTAGCCGACTTTAAAACATGATTAATTGCCTGGGATTTAACAGCCCTCTGTTGGACCAGTCCATAGATTGTTATACTACACATGTTTTATTGCTACCACAAAGTTCATATCCAATTGGGGAATTCGATTTTTTTAATGATTAGATGTTTTACATTGTAGAGATCTTAGCGAAATGTGAACTCAAAGTGCTCTAATCTCTCAAACTTCGAATAAACGGCAAGACTCATCTTATCAGAATCAACTGCTTTTTTTTAAATTCAATATAATTTACCTGTTTGACCGCCTACTGTGGCTACTATGTTATTTCCAGATTAGCTGTACACAGCTAACTAACACACGAAGCACAGACGTAATTCTCAGGGCTTGAACGTAGTCTGCCAAAAATGAAATGAATCAGTTTCTTGTCCTTATTCAGTACATAAATTAGGTATTTTTATTGCAAAATTTTCAGCTGATCTTTTATTTAAGTATTTCTTTGTGAAACGGTTTTCAATTAACACGCTTATATAAGCTAAATTCACCATCTTGGTTCCCCTCGATGAATCAAGCTCTTGGTCCAGTTTACTCAGAGACTGAGTAAAATCAACAATCAATAGGTAACTAGGGTTAAAAATTGGTTGGTTGGTTCACTGCTGTAGAACCCCTTGGTCCCAAGTACACTTTGAACCTTGCACCTTGCAACACATTCTTGCGCTTTTCGGTCCTAGAATCTCTGTTTTTGTTTGGATTCACCAAGTTATTTTGACAGAATATTTGAGAGCGTGTTCGTGTGAGTTACTTTCTCAGGTGCGAATCATTGTGCTTAGGACCGATGTGCTGGTACTTCCTGAGCCAAAAACTGTATCCATTTTCTTCAGGACTATCTAGTCGCTGGTAAAATTTTATAACTTACTCTATTGCTATGTTCCCGGATATGTTACTTAATATCTTAAAAAAGGTAATCTACTCAAAAATTGAGTAGATCCACATTTTATGAAAATTGCGTAGCACATCCCTTAGAAAAAGGCGACAGTGATACAAATGAAACTGCCAAATGGTGAAGTTATTATTTTGCTAAGGACGAAATACGCTTAGCTGTCGAAAGATAAGCAATTACAATGGAATTTCAAATGAAAACAACTCAACCCACTCGAAACCTCATTTGAGGACACGCCGTTAAAAGGTTCGAAACAAAATACAAAACCTACATCTTGATTTAAAATTCGAATCGAGAGTTTCGTTGTACATGTATTCATGTATTCATGTACATGTTATTATATGTATTCTGAAAACGAAGCTCTTTCCGCTGAGGTAAAACAACACATTTTCCTAAATTAAATAACTCAATTGAGATTCCACAGTTTTGCCGAACAGATCAGTCGTTCAGATGTCGGTGATAATTACCGAAGTAGGCGCCTGGTTAGATATTAGAACTGTGCATCAAATTTTGAACTCCTTTATTAAAATACATATGAGGCATCGGTGGTTCAGTGGTAGAATGCTCGCCTGCCACGCGGGCGGCCCGGGTTCGATTCCCGGCCGATGCAACTTTTCTTTTTTTTTATCTTACCTCTTAAATTGGTAAGATGACTTTCTCTTCTTCATCGGTGGCTCTAAGACATGTAGTCGTATGACATTTCGACGTCGAATGACGTTTGATCGACAGACATTTTGTCGAATCATAGGTATATTTCGTCAAATGGACATTAGAATGCATTTAGTAGAATGACAATTGGTTTCAATAAGAACTCAACATTCTAAGGTGTGATGTACTTTTGACATAGGACTACGCCTGTACTGGGTTACACTTTGCGAGTGCGAAAGTTGCAGCGTCACGAAATATGTATAGGTTTTGAACGTTAATAACTAAGTCATTTCACGGTCGATTTCCAAAATTATTTGCACTAATCGATCGAAACATTCACTACGCGTCGATTCTAACATTTTAAACTATTGACTTTTAACATCAAACTATTCAAAACACCGTAAATATAACGTGAAGTTTTATAATTTCGTTTTGAAGAGTAAATTTACTCAATGTACAGTATCAACCATAGTAACCCATGAGTCAGCAGACAAAATTTGACAGCTCTATCAGTCGAACTCTAACCGTGATGGCAAAAACAGTGAAGCAACTCCGCTCAGAAGTGTGCGCGTTCAAAGAACGGCACCCTGCCGCGTCGAAAGCGGACATCGTGCGACACTTTATGGACGCCGGATACGCCCGTTCCGGCATCTACAACATCTTGGTACTATTAGACAACAATCAGAACATCGAAAAAAAGCCCGATTCTGGACGGCCGACGACCCTGTGCGACAAGACGCTCCATAGGATGCTGAAGAGGAAGGCCGAGGGAAAAGTGGCTACATCGCTTCGTGCGCTTGGCCGAGAGGTCGGTTCAAACGGCCAAACAGTGAAAAAGTACCTGGCGAACATGAGCATACATGTCAGGAAGTGGAAGTCGCGTCCACTGGTTTCGGAGCTGCAGTCAATGACGCAGCGGCAGCGGCTGAATCTCAACTCGATTTTCCCGGCGAATCGCGACGTGGCGGTGGTGATGGATGACGAGACCTATCTCACCCTGGATGGCAACGACTGGCAAGGCACTTCGTATTTTACTTCCCCCACGAAGGAAATGCGCTCCGAGGTGAAGTTCATTTCACACACCAAGTTCCCCAAGAAGGTGCTGCTGTGGCTGACAATCAGCGAGAAGGGGATGTCAAAGCCGCTCTTCTTTCGCTCCGGACTGGCCGTGAACGGGGAAATTTATAGTACGAAATGCCTGCCGGAAGTTGCGTCGTTCATCAAGAAATACCATAAGGGCGAAGACGCGGTGTTCAGGCCGGATCTGGCGTCGGCCCACTACTCGAAGCGATCGTTGGAGGAGATGGAGCGGCTGAATATCGATGTGGTACCCAAGTCGGCGAACCCGCCCAACGTCCCCCAGCTGCGTCCCATCGAGAATTCCTGGGACAACCTGAAGCGTAAGATCTACTCCCACAATTTTGTCGCAAAAACTGAGGAGGAATTGATAAATAAAATGAAGAAAGAACTAAAAAACATGCCTACGCGCATGTTGTCCGCCATGGCGAAAGTTCCGGTTAACTTCCTAAAAGCTGCTCGCAAGGCCGTTGAATTTTTGTGCAAGTAAGCTCAAATAATTACCTTCCAAGGGCAATTTATCAAAAGCAATTATCTGTCTTAGGGATGGTCCATTAATTATGTCACGCAGTAAGGGGGAAGGGGGGGTTTGGGAAAACGTGACAATCCATACAAAAAAATTTGAAGGTCCATACAAAAAACGTGATAAGGGGGGGGGGGGGGATTTAAAAAGTCACTTTTCGCGTGACATAATTAATGGACGTTCCCTTAGCTTTTATTTTATCACCATCCGAAAAAAAAAGTCCATTTTTTAATGCGAACGTTATGTGTTTCAAAGAGGAAACATCTAAAGGTAAACATTAGCTAGCTAGATAGGTTCTAAAAGTATATAAAATAAGAAAACTTAAATGCTATGAAACGTATTAATCATACCTATAAATAAATGTTTAAACTATCATAATCTACTTAAACCAGATACCATGCAAAATAAATTTAGCTAGTAGCTAATTTACGGCCATCGTTTGTATTGAAAAACAGCACACTGAATAGATGATCTAATCAGCCTACAAAACAGAACACAACACAACATACCACCAACACCCCTTCGAACTGGTATCCTGGCCCCTTCGAACTGGCACTCGACTTCACACAGGGAATTCTACCTAGAAAAAAGGCCTGATCGCCGGTTCTTGAGTCTTGCATGTGAGAAGAATCGTTCACTTGCTTGAGCACCAGCAATCGACCGACACCTTAGTTCACGAAGAAAACCCAAAAAACTAACAAAATTGTGAGGTACGTTCTGGTCTTGGTGATTGGTTAGCCATCACCCGTTCGCAAAACAACCAAACACCTACGGATCGTATCTCCATCGATCGAAAACCAATCGATCGTAACCCACTCGATCGGTGTTAAGTGGATCAAAGGCACGCAGACGGCGCAAATATCCCTCACGGGACTAGCGACGCCACCAGATGCGCCATGACCACGCCTGTCCATCGGACCCTAACGCCCGACTATTAGCGAGCAACCAGTTTGCCGTGCTCCACAGGAGGTGTCAAAAGAGGTAAAAGTTCCCCCCTTCTTCACCACATCAAAAGACATCGCTGCACGGGCACAAAGATTATGTGCTCAACGGAAGCTGACTACCGTGCTGTTGGAGATCTCCTAGTCACCAAGCAACACGAGTTCTACACACACGACTTACCCGGAAGCAAGCTGCTGAAGGAGAATCTGTGCGGCCTTCCGGAATTCACTCCGGAGGCAATCATCGCCGAGCTGCAAGCGGTGGCCCTGAAACCTCAAAAGGTGTTTCCCAGCAGATGCCAGCAACAGGGAAATTATCGGGACCAAACTCTATCTGGTGCACCTTGAGAAGGGTTCCGTCACAATGGCGGACCTGATGAATACGCGTGCCCTCTTCAACATTATCGTCGAGTGGGACCAGCATCGCCCAAAGCAGCACGACGTGACGCAGCGTGGCAACTGCCTTACGTTCAGCCACGGAACCCGAAACTGCCATATGAAATCGCGGTGTGGCAAGTGTGCCGAAGCGCACGCCACCAAAGATTGTGCTCCGATGGACGAAGGTGCCCCACTAAAGAGCGCCAACTGTGGCGCAAATCACGAGAGCAGCAATCGAGCCTGTCCCAAACGTTTGGAGTTTTTGGCGATCCGCAAGTAGGCATTCACCAAGTTCCGGCTTGGTCAACGCCGTCTACCTCCTCCGATGAAAAATATCATTTAGTCCGAACAAGGCAAACCCGCACACCCCCCCACCACAGCCTCCAGAAAGCTTCGAACAACAGTTCGTCAACTGAGATCTCCATACTCAGCGAACGGCTCTGAAAAGTCATCGTAATCTTATGACAAAAAATATTAAGGCCAGAATGGTGAACCTTAGAATAACGATTGTTCGACCAGTCCTCGCAAACGGCAGCTTAGGGCGTTGACGAAAATTCTAAATCCAAGGCCCATTCCACCGTTCATCGACAAGACTAAGCAATGGCCGAGTGATCGTTGAACTCCTGCAGAGAAGGCGTCCGTGCTGTGACTGGTACTTCGCAGTCCCCACATCTCGGACAATAAAAACGCAGAAGCTGTCGCTTGCGAGCTGGAACAACATCCATAATTTCCAAACCGGGGAGTTGGAGATCTCAGCTGTTGACCTATATCAAAACCTCAAAAAAAGAGAAGGCAGTTCAACAACATCAAACTTGCAATTGAACCTCCAGTACTATAATCATCTGGCGTTGAGCTGCTTTATTGAACTATAAGGAAGCATTTAGTGATGATGTACTCTTTATACATCGTTCACTGCTGCATATGGTCGCTCTACAGTTCACCAACTTAACCGAGTCATCAACATCCTCAGGCGGAACAAGTATGCAGCTAAATCAACTGCCATGGCACTACTCGACATCGAGAAGGCCTTTTATAACGTGTGGCATAATGGCCTGGTGTTCAAGCTAAACGATACAATCTTCCCATCTTCCTGGTGAAGATAATTGAAAACTATCTGTCGGACAGAACATTCCGTGTTCTGCTGCATAGTGCAGATACTAGGTCCACTTCTGTTCAACCTGTTAAACCTCGGACATAACCCAGCTCACTGAAAAAGGATCTCTGTCGGTGCTGGCGATGATACCGCAGTCGTCCACAATGGTAGGATAATAAGAGCGCTCACTGCAAAACTGCAGCGAAGCCTGAATGTCCTGTCAGAATACTTCACTGAATGGACGATCTGTATCAACGCAGCGAAAACCCAACCAACTCAGCCAACTCTGCCTATCTATGTATCATGGCATTTCCCTAGACAGCAAGCTGATTTTCAAGGAGCAGTTTCACAAAACTGTCACAAAGTGTAAGGTTCTGCTGAAGCTACTGCACCCAATGATCAACAGCAACAAGCTTGCTGTCTACAAGCAAATCATACTCCCGGTCATGGAATACGGCATGCCAGTCTGGGAGAGTTGTGCAAAAAAAACATCACCTGAAGCTTCTACGTGTTCAAACTAAGTTCCTCAGGATGAGCCTGAACACCCCTCTGAGGACAACAACAACTGAGATCCACCGTCTGGTCGAGATAAATACACTTGAGTATCGCTATAGTGAGTCTATCAATCGATACAGGGCATGTTGCCAATTATCGGACCACCAGGTCACTCGAGACCTAGTACCACACCCCTAGTATTTTCAAATTGTAGTTTTAGTTGTTAGGTAGGTTATCAAATTAATTAATTAAATCTAAACATGCCAAAGGCAAACATGTAAGAACTCATATAAGACACATAAAACATAAAACTCAAAAAAAAATCTAAAACAAAACATAGATTAAGAGCCTGTGGTTAGCTGTAACACTTAAAAATTCAAAAACTAGGTTAAATTAAACAAATTATTATAAATAAAGACAAAATTTTACTACTAAAGATTGTACTCGAAAAAAATGCAACACTTTTCTTTTGTGTATAGCTTTTTATATAGCGGACGTGGTCAAGAAGGGCAATTCTTCCATCTGGTTTGTCCATTAGACAATTAAGTGGGCCAGACTTCATGTCTTCAAGGTAAGGAAGGCGCCTAGCCGAACCGATGAACAGAATACGGTGGCCAAATCCCGCACCAGTAAGCTGTACTGCGAGTGGTTGGTGCAGTCAAAATGCACCATAATGGACGACGAGACGTTCATTAAAGCGGACGCCAAGCAGATCCCCGGCCTGGAGTGTTTCGTTGGCAAGTCCCACCTAGATGCTCCGGAAAAGTTCCGGAAGAAGAATGTCGACAAATTTATAAAGAAATGGCAGGCGATCAGTGGGTGCGGCAAATTCAGCAAGCCGTACATAACTACCGGCACCATCAACGGCCAAATATATAAACAATAATGCCTCCAGAAGCGCCTGCTGCCCTTCCACAGGTCCCACGAAGGTGACACTCTGTTTTGACCGGATTTGGCATCGTGCCATTACGTGAAATCGGCCATAGAGTGGTACGAAACCAACGATGTTGTCGCCAAACTCACCAGAACTTTGGCCAATAGAAAAATTTTGGGCGATTATGAAGGGCAAGCTCAGGAAAACAGGGAAGGTCTACAAAAACGACAAGGATTTGAAGAAAAAGTAGGATGAAAGTGTGTAAGAAAGATGGCGCAAGTGTTGCACAAGATTTGATGGGTAGCGTTAAGTCCAAGGGCGGGCATTTTGCCTATAAGAGGAGGCTGAATAAACCAACTTTGCAAAAACATAGCTAATTTGTGTTTATTTATTCCCTGAGAGTTTCAAAAATATCAGACATAAAATTTATTTTTAGTGATCATTTTTGTCTGCTGCATTTTTTTTTCGAGTACAATCTTTACATGGTGCTAGTGGGCATAAAAAAAAGAACTTTTGAACGAGTTTATATAACGATCCAGACCACCTAGAAAGTTCAAACTTTGAGCAAAGTTTTTGACCCTCGGAATGTGGAGAGTATGTATGGATCGAAATGCGGTCACTACGAGACGCTAATGGGCATGGGGAAAGAGCGAACTTTTGAGTGAGTTCATATAGTGATACTGACCACCAAGAAAGTTGTGTTGGCCTTTGTGTATGTTTTCCGCAATTACTTTGAATCCGGGATTATTTGAAACGATGAGATCAAGATCAGAGATCAAGAGAATAGTTTTCTGGTGGTTGAAAACAGAAGCACTTTTGCAAAAACAAATATTTAAGCCTATGCTCCTGCGTAACTTCCTCTTGTTTTGGATTGGCATGCTACTGCAGTTATCAAGAGGCGTCTAATGACCCTGAAAAATATTAAATCATTTAACAATTGTGTGAATGTTAATGTTTAGATTCACTTGGATATTAAATGAATCACCACATTGAATCACTTGAATGTGCGGTAAGTTGGTCCTAACTATATTGGAATCTACTTGAAACGAAGTGAATCAGTCCTGAAAAGTTTGGATTCAGTACGAAGCGAACCATATCTGCAAAGCGTGAAATCATAAGAATATTATGTGAGGTAGTACTCAATAACTTGAATATAAAGTTAGTGAATCCTGAAAAATTTGGAATCGACTCTTAAAAGTTTGAAATCACTTGTATCAGCGTAAGTAATTCCTGAAAAGTATGGAATGACTTGAAAATGAAGTTAATTGAACGTTAAAATTTTCAAATCACTCAAACGTAGGTGAATTTGTCTTAAATCACTTGAAAACAATGTGAGCTAAACCTGACAAGTTTTAATTACTTTCATATTCTAGTGATTTAAGCTCAAGCTTATCAGTCTTGAAAAGCTTGAAATCATTATAATATCAGTTTTGTAATGTATGGAGTCACTTATGTAAATACGAAGTGAGTCAACCTTAAATCACTTTAATACTTCTTAAGTCCTCAAGAATTTGGAATCAACCCTGAAATGCCTAAAATTACATGAATATGAAGAATATTAGTCCTGGAAAGATTGGAACCACTTGAATATGAAACGACCAATTCGTAAAGATTGGAACCGCTTGAATACGAAGTAAAACATCCTTACAGTTCGTCTCACAATAGGTGTCACCTTTCTTCAGTCTTGGTTTATTTCAGCTGGGTAATTTTAACATTGGAATGGATAATACCCGTTTTGAGTGTATTTTTTTGACTTATCTCTGAAGATAAAAAACGGATTCCGTTTGTTTATATTTATCAGCTACCATGGAAGCCACATGGGAGCAAGTTTCAAAATTACATTTGCAAATGCTTAGACTGTGTCAGATATTCAATAACCTTGAGCAGTTCGGAGTGAGTGACCGTTTTGTTTTTCGTACCTTGAAATGGTTCAAAGAAACTGGAAATGTCCATATTCAACACAAAGGAGGTGCCAGGCGAACTGCTTGAATGAAGAAAAAGATCAAATGTGTGAGGGAGCGAATAAGACGTAATCCGGCCGTATCTGGCCGTAAATTGAGCAAACAATTTCAATTGTCCCCTGCTTCAATGAACGAGCTCCTCAGACATGGTCTGGAATGCAAGCCGTACAAGAAACAACGGGTTCATGGGTTGACGGAGCGTAAAAAGCAAGCCAGGGTCCAAAGAAGCAGAAATCTTTTGGTTCGGAACGGTGACTGCGAGATTTTATTTTCGGATTTTCGGAATCAACACTGAATATTACATCCAGCAGGTTTTTTGAAAAACCATCTGCTTCCTCGTGTTTCAACGCTGTATGGGAATACACCATATTGTTTCCAACAGGACTCAGCTCCAGCTCACAAGACAAAGAAGACACAAGCGTGGTGCGCGGAAAATTTGCCCGATTTCATCATAAGCGAAGAATGGCCTGCATCTTTACCGGATCTCAACCCACATTACTACTTTGTTTGAGGTTATATGCTTCAACATATGAGCCCTACGAAAGGACTTACTTTAGATCGATTCAAGAAATACTTGGTTGATATTTGGGACCAAATCCCTCAGGAAATCGTGCGTGCCAGCTGCGATGGGTTTACAAAGCGTTTGCGCAAAGTTATCAAGGGAAAAGGCAAAAGATTCGAATTGAATGAATATGGTTTATTTCTATAACATGTATCTTTCAAATGAAAAATAAATGCTATGATTTGGTTGATTTATTTTACTGTAATCCCATTTTGTTTTAGTGACACCTATTGTGAGACACCCTGTAGTATTCAAGTTAGTAAGTCCTCAAGAATCTGGAATCAGACACTTGAATATGAAGTGAGTTAAACTTGAGAAGTTTAGAATTACTCAAATGATTACTCAACTCCTCAAGAATTTGTAATCAGCCCTGTATTGTTAATACTAGGTTAGTCAAAACGTTTTGAAAGCGGAAATGAAAATACATTTTTTTTCGGGGAAATCACTTTTATTGCTTAGTATAGTCTTCCATAAGATCAATACACTTGGTCCAACGATCTTCCAACTTTGTTGTCCCATCACGGAAGTGACTTTCTGGAAGGCCTGCAAAATACTCCTCTACGACGGCTATAACTTCTTCGCTTGATGAAAAATGCTTTCCACGAAGGAATTTTTTGAGGTGTGAGAACAGCCGGAAGTCAGAGGGAGTTAAACCTGGCGAACATGGTGGATGCTGCAACAATTCGTACCCCAATTCACTGATTTCCACGATGGTTTTTAAGCTGTGTTACCAGGTGCGTTGTCTTGATAAAAATGATGTTTTGCTTCTGCAAACCGGGTATTTTTTCACAAATGTTTTCATCCAACTGGTCCAAATGGTCACAATAATAATCAGAGTTGATTGTTTTACCAGCTTGGAGATAATCTATCAATAAAATCCCTTTTGCATCCCTAAAACTTACGCTAACACTTTCTTGGCCGATTTCTGAACACGATCTCGCTTCGGAGCCGAAGTGCCTGGTTCACACCACTCTTTAGCCTCTTGTTTTGATTCAGGATCATGGTGGAAGACTCAATCTCTCATCCATAGTGATGAACCGACGCAGAAAATCCTTTATTATCCTTTCGAAATTGCTCCAAATGTTGCTCAGAAAGTCGCATTCGAACGAGTTTTTGTTGCATTGTTAGCAAATGCGGCACCCATTGTGCACACAGTTTTTTGAAACCCAAAACATCAGCCAAAATATGCTATGTTGTTCCATGTGAGATGCCTATGGTGTCATCTATCACATCCACAGTCGATCGATGATTTTACAAAACCATATTATGTATTTTCGCTATGATTTTTGGTGTTGATGCACTTTTAGGCCGTCCTGAGCGTGTATCGTCTTCGACGCTTGTACGGCCACGCTTAAACTCCAAAACCCATCGGTGAACAGTTGGAAATGAAGGAAAAGACTCCTTTAATACTTTCACCATCTTTGCATGGATCTCAGTAGCCGATAAACCCTCTTCCAAAACAAATAATTTAATCACTGCACGATATTCGGATTTTTCCATTAGGCTTTTTGACGTTTAATCATCTTTCCCTTTCTGGCACATGCAGAAAAAAGATGGTTTGTTTTCCTCCAAATGATTTTCCTTCTTACTTGCACTCCTTTGATCTAAATGGCGCTGTAGAGTGCGTGCGTTAAACGTCACTAATCCTAGTTGTTAAAAAATACACTGATACGTCAACTTCAAATGGCTTCTAAACCAAGAATGAACTAACAGATCAAAATGAAATTTTGAGTACGTTCTTATAAAAGATGAAATCTTAAAATGGAGTAGAAATTTTGGTTTTTCTATTGCTCCCTAGATGTCTAGAAGTTTGGAGCCATTCGAATATGAAGTGAACTAGTACTATATTTTTTGGAATAATCATACCTGTAAATGGAGGAGCATATCAATATGATGTGAGTCAGTCCTGAACCACTTGAATACAATGTTCGTCTATCCTGAAAAATTGGTATCGAACCTGAAATCTAGAAATCTCTAAAATATGAAGTGAATCAAACCTCAAAAAGGCGGAATAACTTAAAGACCTTAAAATTTCAAAATCACACAAATATGAGGTGAGTAGATTTTCAATAACTTATTAGTGAAGTTGAGGCCTTAGTTCAGTCGGTAGGCGCAGCTTTTATGCAAAAGAATACTGGAGACGGGTTGGAAAAGTTCTCGACTTCCCATCGAAAAATCTCAATTAATAACTATGGAAATGTTTCTAGAATACTTGATCTACAAAGTTGAGAGCAGGAAAAAGGTCGTTCAACGAACGAAGTGAAAATTACTCAGGTAAAATATGCAATAAAACCCTTTATTTGCATTTCAGATGCTACGAGCATTATATTAGCATTACGTCAGCATCAGATTTGCTGTAAAGTTATATTTCGAATGCTTTTCAATTGCTTCTTGTTGAATGATGCAAATGATGCAATTATTCTAGTGCAAAATATCCTTGATAAAGGATTGCCATTGCAAAAAACTGATCTGCTTTCTAGCTTGTCAGGATCAAGCTATAAACTTGTTAAAAAAAATGCAATCTTTAAAACGGGCACTAGGGCCACGTAGTGACCGGTTTCCGAACGATCAACCCTCTGAAAACCCTGACCTTCTGAATAACTTTACGGAAGGTTCGATTGTTCTAAAGGGTGTTCCGATCAAAATTTGGTCAAACAGTAATGTGTGTGAGTCGATCAAAGTTTTTATTAATAAGTCAAATTCTTTTTCTTTTTCAAGTTCAGTTAATACAGAATACAAGAGAAACATTCAGCTAAGCTTCCTTTTTACCGAATGTGAATTGCCGGGTCTTTCGTTTAACACCTGCCATAAGATTTTGTACAGTCTCCTTGTCCACTTTATTCGCCGCAGAACGCCAGTTTGGCTTGAACTGTTTCTCGCTCACAACAGCTTTTTGAGTCTTCTTAAGGTTCCGCTTGACGATAACCCAATATTGTTCGATTGGGCGGAGCTCTGGCGTGTTGGGAGGGTTCTTGTCCTTGGGCACCACTTGAACGTTGTTGGCAGCATACCACTCCATGGCCTTTTTTCCGTAATGGCAAGATGCCAAATCCGGCCAAAATAGAACGGAACAATTGTGTCGCTTCAGGAAAGGCAGTAGACGTTTTTGTAGGCACTCGCTCAGATAAATTTCCTGGTTGACGGTTCCGGTCGCAATGTAAACGTTGCTCTTCAAGCCACAGGTACAGATGGCCTGCCACACCAGATATTTCTTCGCGAACTTTGACAGTTTAATGTGCTTGAAAATATCTGCCACCTTTCCCCGTCCGGTTGCCGTATAAAGTTCCTATCCAGGAAGTTGTTTAAAGTCTGCCTTGACGTAATTTCATCGTCCTTTACCACGTAATCAAACTTCAGCAGCATCGTCGTGTAAAACTTTCGCGATCGTGCTTTGCCGACGTGTTTTGTTTATCGTCGCGATTTGCAGTCACGACTTTCTTGTAAGTCGACAGTCCAGCTCGTTTTTAGCTCTATCCACGGTTGAAGGCGCCACTCCCAGCTTCTTTGCGACATCTCGGACGGAGAGGTTGGGGTTCCACTCGAAACAGCGGGTAACTCTTTTTGTCGTCGCTGTGGCCTCTGGCTTTTGATTTCCCCCAGATCCAGATTTCCTGGCTGTCGATAAACGTTCACCAAACACTTTTAATACAATGTTAACAGTTGATTTAGCCATATTCAACAATTTCGCCAACTTGACGTAAGATTTGGATCTTCGCCATGCTCGTGCAAAATTTTTATGCGTTGCTTCTCTTCCTTCGGCGACATTTTGATAACTGAAGTGCTAATCTCAAAAATAAAATAGAGGCATGATGCTACACGCACACATCTTCAAAATGAGGGGCGTGCAAAATTTTTTAATGCACGATGAAAGGAAATGCGTCAAGTTTAAGTCGACTAAATTTTGAATCTAGACCAGTGGTGCTCATCCTGCGGCCCGCCGAGGCGGCAAATGCGGCCCGCGATAGCATTTGAGAAATATGAGAACTTCATTGAATATGTAGCTATTTGCTGTTCGATTTGAGTTGCATTTCTTACTGTGCAATAATTGTGATTCTCATAGTTTTATGTGAACAATTTTTACCGTGCTTGTTACACAGATGATGAATGACCAAAAAGGCGGGATAGAAAGAAAGTAAGAATGCAGTCATATTTTCGCTCCCGCAACCACAGGTTCATTCACTTTCACCATTCAGTGTCTGTTGTCAATTGGTTCCGTTCTGTAGTCGCGTGCGTAGTTCTGAGAAGTTTCGAGCAATTATTCAGTGAAAATGGAAGCCAGCACTAGCAAAAAACGGAAAGTGGCTGATGAAGGACGTGTTTTCCAGGAGAAGTGGTCTGAAATGTTTTTCTTTACGTGCATTAATCAAAAACCGGTGTGTATGATTTGCAACGAAGCTGTTGCAGTTATGAAGGAATTTAATGTGAAGCGTCACTACGAGTCGAAACATGTGTCAAAAATGGATTAATATGTCGGTGTTGCGCGGGCTGAAAAATGTGCTGAGTTCAGGGGAAATTTGAGTAGCCAGCAAAACTTTTTTGTGAGAAGAAAGCAAGAAAACGAGTTGTGCACAAAGGCAAGTTTCATTATCGCAGAAAAACTCGCTCCCCATTCGAAGCCATTTTCTGATGGCGAGTTTGTTAAGGAATGTATGGAAGCTGGGGTTCAAATGATTTGTCCCGAAAAAAGTCGCATCTTTGCGCAAGTGAGTTTGTCGCGGGCGACCATCACCAGGCGGGATGAAGACATTGCTGAAAATCTTGTGTTGAGTTTGAAGGAAAAGTTGCAAGCTTTGAATTTTATTCAGTGGCGCTGGATGAGAGCACGGATATATCTGACACAGCTCAATTGGCTGTTTTTATCCGCGGCATATCTAAGAAATTTGAGGTGACTGAGGAATTGGCAAGCCTTTTCCCCATGAAAGGAACGACGAAGGACATTGATATCTTTAATGCTCTGTGCGCTGTTCTAGAAAAGTTTGATCTACCGCTGAAGAAAATGTCCGGAGTTGTTACCGATGGAGCTCCCGCTATGTGTGGTATGTATTTTGTTTTCCATCTTATTTAAATTATTCAAGCTTATACCGCAGTGTAAAGACGCGCAAGCTCCTTAAAATTCTTGCCTAAAATGTTGTGCTATTTTGAACGTCGCCTTTTGACAGTACTGGCATTATCACATTTATTATGGACATTTGATGTATTTGGCGCTGGCATCAGGCCGTAAGTTTATTTACTTCTTACTTGAAGGGTTGCATACAAATTGATGCAAAATATTCAGCTTTATCAGATTTACGGCCTTGGAAAATTTAGTACCAAGGATGGTGTTAAATTTTAGGTATTTTTCTTCTTACATTTATGTATGTTTAAATTTATTTATTTATTTATGAATTATGTTTGAGCTTGTTTGTCTGTTCTCTGTGCTTAATCATTTTATTACTGAAAAAAAATGTTTACTCATAGGAAAACATGAAGGTGCAATTGCCCATCTTCGAAAATTACCAGAAGTGTCAGAGCAATTCTCCCAGTACCATTGCATCGTACACCAGGAGAACCTCTGAGCCAAAAGCATGGGATTCAAAGATGTCATGAAAGATGTCATCAAAATAGTTAATTTCATCCGATCGCACGCATTGAACCATCGAGAATTTCAGGCTCTTCTAGTAGACACGGATGCAGAATATGGTGACGTACCATATTATACTGAGGTACGTTGGCTGAGCAGGGGAAAGGTGCTGCGACGCGTATTTGATCTTCGGAAAGAAATCGTCGAATTCATGGAGAGCGAAGGTAAATCAGTGAAGTTTTTCGATAATGCGGAGTGGGTGACAGATCTGGCTTTCCTGACTGACATTACAACGTATTTGAATTTAAGTCTCCAGGGTAAAGGCAAATTGGTGCACAGCATGTTTAATCAAATCAGTACATTTGAAAACAAACTCGTGTTGTGGGAGAAACAGATGAAAATTCTAAATTTTGCCCATTTCCCTACTCTCGGAAAATGCAATGTGACGTTGACTAAAAAATACGTTGACGCACTCCAAACAATGAAAAATGATTTTTCTCGTAGATTTTGAGATTTCAAAGCGCATGACAAAATTCTTAAACTTTTTTCTGCTCCATTCAGTGTTGATGCTGAACAAGCCCCAGATAATATCCAAATGGAACTAATTGAGTTACAGTGCGACACGGAACTGCGAGAAAAATTTGATCGACATGATTTGTTGGAGTTCTATGCCAAATTTGTTCCGGAAGAGCGCTTCCCAGAGCTGCGAAATCATGCTCTTTTCGTAGCTTCTTTGTTTGGATCCACATAAATTTGTGAACAACTGTTTTCCGTGATGAAGCAAGTAAAGTCAAAAGCAAAAGAAAGAAATTGGAGGTGGATCGACGAGGGAGATGGTGCGAGGGAAGTGAGGGTGATGGAAGGGGTTGTTTGATTGAGGGAGGTATATTGTGTTTGTGTTTGTTGGGGGGATGGTATGTTGGTTGGCTAACGGTGGTGGTGTGTTTTAGCTTAAGCTAATCGGCGTGGGGTAGGGCATGGCGTGTGGGCCTCAACGAAATAAGATAAGTGATGAACATTTGGACAATTTTTTGCGTTTTTCGACCTCTTGCGTGGAGGGTTATCTCGATAAGCTTGCTCGAGAAAAGTGTAAGTGAATTATGTTTTAAAATGCGAAATTTTTTTTTTTTGTTTTTTAAATAAATTGATGTGATTTAAATTTATATTTTGTTGGTTGTTATTTTTTTTTTTTTGGGGGGAAAGAAATTGCTTTTTTTTTTGGTTCATTTTCATGTATAAGTTGCGTTTAAAAAAATTTTTTTTTTTTTTTTTTTTTTTTTTATTTAAATAAAACTATTTCGGGCCGGGGCTGGGGTAAAATTTCATTTTGGGGCGGGCGGTCTGGCACGCTCTAGACCTTCTGAACAACTTTGCTGAAGTCAACATTTTTGCAGGTAATCAAGGTTTCAAGATATAAGATCAAAGATTCTACTGTTTTAGGTGAGTTGATATTTGTGAGTTGGTGAGGCAATATTCAAGATTGTGTATGGATACTTTTCGAAGTGAGTCGATACTTTTGACTGGTAGAGTCATTCTGATTGATTGTGGAGTAATAAATTGTTGAGATTTTGTTAAAAGTTTAAAATCTAATGGCATGGCAGACTTGGCCAGACTTGGCTAAAACACATTGAAACTGCTGATGGCCACACCAGGACTATCAAAGTAAAGAAAAAAATGGATTCGGCGTGATAGCATCTTTAGTTTTCTAAGACTTTCGCGGCTTTCACGCTTCAAGATAGCATAGTTTCATATTGTCATAGTTTTTGAACTGAAGTATCCTACTACCAATGTAGTAACTAATGGCCGTAAGCTCCAAGTTTCAAGCTGATTCTAGTTAAATCAAAATTGATAATGTAAAGAACGGAATTCGGAAAACACGACTCATGACGTATATTTGGCAGATCATCACAAGCACAGACGATATCAGAAGTTAATTCTAGTAGAAGTTCACCGCAGTAAGTCATTGATCTTAGACATTATATCATGATCACTATATGTACTCCCTGTATCAGTTCTCGAACGAGCCAGACCCGTCATACAAAACAATCTTTTTCGTAAGACGGCTCCGAATAATATGATAACGAAAATAGAAATGAATATTATACAGCTCAACCGCAAAAGGTAGGTATAATACTGAACTGTCGTGCTAATTTGTGGTTTCAAGAAATGCTACCGCTGAATTGATTACCCAAAAGGAAAATACTCGCAAAACTAGCTACCTGTCCCCTTGATGGGGATAGTATACAACAACACAGGCAGTCATGACAAAACAATCGATTGTAAATGACTACAAGCGCTGCTCTTTTTGCTTTTACTTATGGAATGCACAGTCCAACAATAATAGTGCGATTAAAAAATGAATCGACACCCACGACAACAACGCCATGTTGAGTCGGTTGGTTGGAGTCTACATATACAGAAGGAAGGTACAACTGCACTACATTACAAACCATAAGACTAAGCAGAAGACAATAACAACAACATCCCTTTCGACTGAAAATGGCATTTATCACTTGTTGCTTAATCTACGATGAAATATTTTCATCACGTTCGACTGTTTCGTTACGACCTTCCATCCGATCAACCGAGCCATTACTCAGCAACCGAACTAACAAAAACAGCAACAACAACCACGCTTGTTGGGCGTTACGCCGGTTAGGATCAGAAAACGGAATGCCGACTATGTAAATTTAAAAAAAATATGAAGTAATTGTAAAAGCTTCTACTACAATATATAATTGCTTTTGTCTTTGAATTGATTTAAAATCGCTAACTAATTTTCCTAACCTAAAAGACCATCGTAATCAACAATGGAGCTCCAGCAAGTATCAAGCGCCACAATTCACGCTTATTTTGCGCATCGTTGTCACGTCACTCCTCACCTCCTCTTCAGCACAGCGCCGTAACGAATGGCAGTCGTTTAGAGCCGACATGAGCTTCGTAACCAAACAAGATTAGCAACCGTTGGAGTCAAACTGCAACGTGCGTCGCCTAGGTATTATTTACGCGGTTCGTTTCGGTGTCATTATTCGCTACTGCATTTTTCGACAAGCCATAAATCGTGGTTGATTTGATTGTGCATTTTCTGTTGTTAGGAGTGGAGATGCACCTCTCTGGTCGGGAAGAACATAGCAACAACAGGTGGAAATGCTACGCTTTCGTCGGTCCAGTCGACCTCGAGAGGTGAATGAGTAACCAGAGCGTGGGTTGTTTGTATGGACTCAGAGGAACCGTTTAGGTGTAGCGCAGCATGACTTCCTTTCCGGTTGCTCACAACAATGCGGGCAGATTAGTAGAAATTACTCGCCCATGGAGGTTGAAACGTTCAACTATGTGGATCTTGACGGGCTCGCTAACGATGTTGATATGGAACGTGCTTTCATCGCTATTTCATTGAGTTCCCATTATAAAAAAAAGGTGAGTTAACGATTGATGAATGCATCTGCTAAGATCAATTTTAACGGTGAGAAGCCGTGGTTTCGACAAAAATAGAACTGATGTAGTGTGGAATGAATGTGAATTATTTAATCGGTCCCACTCAGTAAACCGTTTAAATAAATCAATGATTGTAGAGAACAACTTTGAAGTATCGATTGAATACTGCTAGGGGCATACGTCATGAAGTACACACTTAGAAATTATGACTTTTACACGAGACTTAATTCATGTTTGTAAAAAGTCGGGGAACGTAAAGAAAGATTTCGTGTATAATTATATTGTCTTCTGCCTTCTGTCTTAACTGACACATACGCAATTCGACAAAAGATGTGTTTGATTGAATTTATTTTCTCATCTCTTTCAACTCATTCTTATGAGCTAAAGGACGCTTGCATGTATCGGTCTCAGGAGACAGAAATTTACATGACATTTTGGTAGTGTGTAGGCTGTTGACAGTTTGGAATTAAATTGTAATATATCGTGCTTAATAATATGTTACATGCGAACGAGTTCTATGATCTGCATCGCAAATTAATTTCTCACAACGAAAAGGACAACACAACATAATGGAGAAATATTGCAGCAGTAACTGACATATATGCAATCATACGATATCCTATAATATCTTTATTCTGGTACGGTGCCGCAGGATGACAGTTTAATTATATCTGTTGACGTGGGAAGCATGATGTTCTAGCCATGCTCTTGGAATTGCTTATATCAAAAGAGATAACCTGAGTCTGGAGTCCAAAACGAGCGAAATAGATAAACAAATGTAAACATGGAACTGTAAACATGCGTATGGCGTTTGCAATCAAGGTGGATGATATAGTTTCTATCTTGTTTAATTACGAGAATTGGTTGGATAAATATTGAAAGCGAAAGCGAATATGCAATAGAAACTGCAAAATAGTGTGATAAAAATATACGTTCAGCTAACTCCTAACGCTCCTTTTATTCCTACAAATATACAATATTATTTATTCGTTATGTTGACAGAACATACATTTAGCCACAACACGGATTTTGGAAATCAATAAGCAAAAAGAAACGAAATCCAATATCATAGAGATTGCATGTTGATTTAAAGCATTCATAGCATTCATGTGATAAAATGCACTAACTTTGATAGAAAATATTTTGCAAATTTTTAGATATTTTATAAAGGAAATGGAGTAAAATTTTGTCTCAATAAAACAATTAACCTGGGTTTACAGTAGAGGCTAAGTTACGAGAAAATGTCAACTTTTTAAATTGTTGTTTTTCTGAGTATTTCTAGCCAGAAGATCCGAGTAATACTTTTTCAAACAGACGAATCTGACTTAGTAAACAAAGAGGGGAATCATACGTTAAATTCTTGAAACTCACTTTTATGCAAACAAGGGCCACCAAGACAAGGAATAACATTTCTCTAACATGGTAGTGACGCTACTTTCCGAAAGGTACTGAGAATTTTGAAAAATGTACGTTTGAGTCTTACTTCTCCTCTTTGTTTAGAAAATCCGAGACGTCTGTTTGAAAAAGTACTTGAGAATTGTTGCATCTCAGTTCAGGGATTAGATTTTTATGGTCCCTCAACACTGGTTAATACCTGAATTATTTTGTTGGACGGGAGATCGTAGTGTGCGAGGCGCGAAGCCAGAAGTGAAAAAAAATCTCTTGTCATATTTGCTCCGTTTTGATTTTATTTTTATTTGTATTTTTTTTAAATTTCGCTCGTGGAGTGCTCTCCGGAGTGTGCTGATTGTTACGTGAGTGCCAACCGACCACCATCATACTTTGTGCGTTGCCCCAACGGTGTCCTTGCTACGATTGTGTGTGCCTTGCTCAATGCCCTGCGATGTGGATCAATCGTTTCTATGAAATCTAGCATGTGAAGTTTTTCGACAATGTTCCGACGTAATTATCAACCGGACTTGAGTCTGTGCTTCTAGTCGGCTTATGAAGAAATTGTGCGATTAAACGATACCCGTGTCTTCAGTCTTCAGCTGGAGGTTATGGGCATTGCTCGATGCTAGTTGCCTGATCGGGTTTTTTTTTTTTGGATCGGACACGTATAATTAAATGGAATTCAGCTAAGTACCTTTTACTCTTTATATTTTTGATATCAGTAGAGTTTAAGCTCCCCTAACCTTTGTTGATCAAAGAGGGAAATTCCTTTAATCGTACATAATTTTTTTGACCGTTTGGTTCAATCTAAAGGTATTTACAAACCATGAATATGTGAAAGGGTGAGTGTAAGTGTGTGTGTGTGTGTGTGTGTGTGTGTGTGTGTGTGTGTGTGTGTGTGTGTGTGTGTGTGTGTGTGTGTGTGTGTGTGTGTGTGTGTGTGTGTGTGTGTGTGTGTGTGTGTGTGTGTGTGGTAGAGAGTGTGTGCCTGTATGTGTGTATGTGTATGAGCGTATGACGCTGTGTCAGCGCGTCCTTCTTCTCTTTCCAGAAAGCGAGTAATGGCGCTATAACCATAAGCCGTAAACGGCTAGGATAAGAATTAGTGCTCATGTCCCAACCGACAGTCAATCTCACGCAAGAAAAGGCGCTACACTCTTGGATTTGGAGCTTGGATACAAGTAGGAAACGCCTGTGTGGACAATAAAGGAGTGCATTAACTTTCTTAGCTTCGTCACTCCCAACGACCAATATACATATAAATATACATATGCTTTCTCGCCAAGGAAAGCTTCCCGCACAATCCCATCCAACTTCCAACTCCAGATGTCTATGAAGGTAGCATGAGTTCTCAGCATCTTCTTAAGTAGACATCTAATCAACACTTCCCTCCCATCCCTTGCTGATCATAAGGACCTGGCCAGGGGTTGTGCAAAAAGATTAATGGATGAAGAGCCTGTCACACCCAAGGCAGCTCATCTGGCGCTTCCATCGTCTCTACAACAGCCAACCCAGGATTGTGTATGGTCGGAAAATGCTATGCTATGCTATGCTATGCTCAACACTGGTTAATACCTACACACACACACTCTCTCTCTCTCTCTCTCTCTCTCTCTCTCTCTCTCTCTCTCTCTCTCTCCCACACACACACACACACACACACACACACACACACACACACACACACACACAGTAAACGGGAACATGTTGCTATAGACCCGCCCACAGGAATTAAAGGGTGTCCCAGAAAGTCTATGCACGATTTTGATCCGCCACTGTTGCTTCCAGATGAAGTTATAACTGCTGATCATTGTTTGAATGTCAATCTATAACTCTGTGAGTCTCAAGTGCCGCTGCATTTACTTTTCATGAAAAGCGCAAACAGATCGTGCACAAATGGTGCACTTTTCCCAAAGTTTCGCTGATCCAGTTGGCGAAAATGTAAGGTGTGAGCATCGGATCAGTTCGTAATGCGATTCGGAACTATGGTGAGGAGTCTTCCTTACAAGACAGGAAAAAATCTGGATGTAAACCGGGCCCTGTGAACCAAAACCTGGACCGGAAAATCACGCAAGTTTTCGGCCGTAAAAAGGGTACTTCCCCTTAGATGTGGCCAAAAAGCTGGGAACTTAGAGGAGTTACGTCGACCGAGCAAAGGCACGAAATGGACTAAGGACATTCAAGAAGCAGAAGAAGCCAAAACGAAGTGAAAAACAAGTAGCATCTGTCAAACCAAAGGCTCGTCAATTATACGATAAACTGCGGTGTGGAAAATCGGCATGCGTAATTATGGATGATGAATCCTACGTGAAATGTTATTATAAGACGCTTCCGGGTGACCAGTTTGTAACCAGTGGTGTGTTGAAGTGTGCAAGATGAGTGAGATTTTCGGGGATTAATGTATCGGCTTTTAAATTAAAACCAAGAAAACATTTATAGATAAATTCTGGACACCACCCAACACCCATTGTGAGGAGAGCAGGCACACATCAACAGTTCCGCTACTTGCCACCAGACTTCGCAGGAGATAAGGAGTGGGCGGCCATTTAGGGTGGCGTAATTCCTCAACGGTCGGTTGAAGATCAAACCGCCATCGATTATCTGGCATTAAGTCTGCAGCCTGAATTTGAAAAAAAAATACAAGGTAGAGAGCATTTTGGAAAGTGATCGAAAGAGACTTGAAGTGGAGAAGTAGAAGCTAGTGAAGCGTATAGAGCATCCAGGTAAACCATTTAAAATCCTAATCTCAACCACCCCATCACTAACGGCCACAATATCCCATTACCGACACCAGGACCCATGTGTTTGCCTTTAGTTTGGCCTGAGCTGGTCAAGCTCCCGACCGTCGTCCAGGTTGCCCAAGCCAACTCCACCGTCCGTTAGTTCCCGGTCGTCGTGGGAGTCCTAGTGTCTAGATTTAGTGACGTTTCAAACCTTGGGTCGAGGACGTGGCCATTTTATATGCCGTCCCGAGCCGACGCGGACGCCATTGAAAACGCGAATCAGTGAGACTTGGAGGAGTACGGATGAGAGCAAGCGTTGGACTGAGAGCTGGAGGAGTATCGGTCTGGCTGTTTAGCCCGAAGACGAGGCACAGCGAGAAGCAGCGTAGGAGAAACACTGGCGAAGTTGCGCATGCTCCCCATGATCCGGAAACATAATAATCCAGTACTGTTTTGGCCGGATTTTGCATCAGTGCATGACGCGAAGGACACGGTAGCCTGGTACAAAGCCAACGGAGTTGAATTCGTACCCAAGCAGATGAATCCTCCAAACTGTTCCCAGGCAAGAGAGATTGAAACTTTTTGGGCTCTGACAAAGGCATTTTTGCGCAAACATGTTAAGGCAGCGGATTCCATCAAAACTTATGAAAGAGACTGGAAAAAAGTATCAAAAATCACTGGCAAACATTCCTTTTTTTTTAGATGGGATGGAAAATCTGCAACCAGACACCTGAAAAACTCAGGGTGTGGGGATGAGGGTGCCAACTCCTCGACCCACTAAAAACCCACCCGTGCCTTAAGCCCTAAACCCTCTCCGGGACCACCTTTCTGTATTACTTCGGAGAGGGGGCTATTGTGCTTGTTAAGCACCCACTATGTCTAACTACTTAGGACTTTAGTAGTTATGTGGTCCCTGCGACCTACCGTTGGTCGTTTCGCCATTTTTCTTGGAGATCAAGGACAATCTGGGACTTCCCTTTACGGAAGCCAAACTGGTTGTTTGACAGACCGCCTATACCCTCCGTGTACTTTGTCAGTCTGTTGAGGATTACCCTCTCAAGCACCTTACTCGCTGTATCCATCAGACATATAGGTCCATATGCCCATGGATCCCTTGGTGGCTTCCCTGACTTTGGCAGCAACACTAGGGTCTGAATTTTCCAGGCGCCCGGGAAGACGCCTTAGCATCACCACCCTGAACAATTCGGGAGCCAGCAAGATCGCCGTATTGATGGCCAGGTTCGAAATACCATCCGGTCCTGGCGCTTTGTTCACCTTTAGCGACTTTGCTATCGCAATGAGTTCTTCATTCGTCACCGTCGCCTCGTCGCCGGCCCCCGTTGTGCCGTTGTCAATGCCAACGTGGTCACGGGTGTTTGGCTGAGCCACCCACCCTTCTGTCGCTATTGCAGCGTTAAGGTTATTATTTCGACAATCAGCTGGCAAACAGGCTGTGCTGAAGCTAATGAGCAGTGTTAGATCAAAAGTCCGCTCTTTGGCGTACGATTAAATGGATCTCGGAAATGTTATATAAAAAAAAAATTAACTGTAGAAGAATATTGTAGAGAACATAAAAGTGCAATAACAACTCAATTTTCTTAAAAATCGAGCTCGTATTGTTATTTACAAATTGTGCTTAGTATTACTGGGACACTCTATACGAATATGAGAAACGAAGTGCCGGAACACAAATATCCATTTCAGTGTAAATTTACTGGGACAAGGATATCTAATGGTTAACTTCAGACTGCTCGTTTGGGACTGCGAACTCCTTTTTAAGCATGGCAATAAACGGAACACATCGAGTTTAAACTAAAATACTACATTTATTGTGTGATTTTACATTTTTTAAGATATTTACGCAAGTTTTGATGGTGTTGGCTGTTGTGGGGGCGGATGGTTGATGAAGCTGATGGTCGAATTCAGATAATGGTGACGGTGATTTCTTGGCTGCCGTCCAAAAGTTTTGTCCAGCCACACAATGGCAAGTGACTGTGGTATGATGATGGGAATCGGCAATGGCAAATCTGTCGTACAACATAGCGCAGTAAGCGACGACAAAGTGGAAGTTGTCGGGGGTCGAATGCCACTTTTCGACTCTTCCGGGTAGCTCGCCGGAATAGTGCATTCTCTGCCAGGAACCGTGCCAGCGTGCATCTTCTAGCCGGTGCACTGCGTCTGTCGAGAAAAGACCAAAAACAGATAAAGGTCCTTTTGCTGACCTAACCACCAGTGATTAGTCCCATCATTGTGACACCACCTCAATAGAACAACACTTAACATCCTAGGAAATGGGTTACCTTTTTCTCGTTGACTTTTAACGTGTTTGTCGAGTCTTTGGTCTATTGTTTTACTAATCCTATCTGTAAGTTTCCGAAACTAAAAAGAATACTAACACATTAATTTTAAACATTTTACAACTTTTTAATATCCGTTGACCGTTTGGCCACTAGCACTACCAATTTATAATTTTTAATATTGCTAATTCTTCTAACTATTGGTAGACTATGCCATCTCGAGACTTCTTCGGGAGACGCGCACTTCTACTCCGAGTCATCGTTTGAAAGAAACCTTTCAACACAAGCATCCAGTTTTTATCACCTTGATTTTGGTAAATCGGAGCCGAGAAAACTTTTCACCATGCCTAAAGTTTCCCTTTCGGCTATTGAGAGGTTTACTCACCCCGTTCCTCTCATGCGACACCTGTCTGTGGGTTTCTGAAGCAAGGCGGGAAAGTGTTTTTTTTTTGTGATGTGTGCTTTAGAGGAGGGAGTGGGGGAGGTAGCTTATCGAATCTTCCTGTCCGCCTCTAAGCATCTTGCCATGAGCTGTCAGGTGAGTCTCCACCGGTTGCCTGTCGATCTGCCAAATTTGGAAGACGTCTGGATGAGTTTGAAAATCAATAGAAGCATAAAGTTGCCAGAAGACACGAAAGGCGTCTACGGACTCTTATTTTTACCTAATCCCTTAATTTTAGTTTTGAATGGAGTAGCATAGATTATTCTTTAGAAGCTTCTACTTGATTGATGCAGCTATTAGTTACGGTGGTAAAATAGTTTGTAGGATGCAGTTGTAAAAATTGAAAGTTTACGAAAAAGAACTTGCTACGAGCATAGGTCGTGAACGGTTGTGTCGATGCTTTATTGCGCACCAATTTATTATCGGGCGTGGCTCGTTTCGTGTTGTTTCTGTTATCTATTGTTCGACGGCCCGAGTGATCAAGTGAGCACGGAGGGGAACAAAAGGGCTGCTTTATGGTGGGATGTGGTGGTTCGCCAGGTGTGGTGGGCTGGTGGTGGGGAAAAAGAGGGAGGGGGGGGATCTCAATTAATTGTGATCCATGGTATTGGTTAGCCATGCTTGCGGTGCCACCGTGTTCTGGAGTATTACTATCCCGTTTTGTGAGTAGCTCCAACAGCATCTTACTGTTGGTCTGGCTCTATTCAAATTGTTCAAAGGAGTTAATAAAATTAACCTTGTTTTCCTAACAAGCCACCATCGCACTTTGTCAATGGCATCCTTGCTGTTGGAATAGATCAGTTCAAATCAGAAATCGGTAATAATGTTTGAATATTTTACTAAACGCCACGTGAATTCAGCTTATCGTTTACCAATACGAATCCTGCTGCCACTTAATCCTGTTATCCAACATCTCAGTAATTTCTCGTGGAAGTGTATGTCGTAACGGTGTGTTGCGATTTCTTTTCAGCACCTTGAGGTTTGGACTGAGTTCGCTATCCGTGCGACCGTGCCAACTATAGCCAACAGAATCATTCTCCTATTCGGTTCCCTCGAGCGTGAACCTTAATCTATGAGTGGAGACGAAGTCACATTTTCACCTCAGTTCGGTTTTTTTCTGTCTTAATGGATCCAATATACCAATGTCCAAGTTTCAATGATCCAAACGTTTTCTCCCATATCCCTGATCGTACGATTATTGTCTGCCAGCCACCACACGAACATGCCAAAAAGTTCCACCCTATCGGTTTTTCCACTCGCACCTTCTCATTCGTATTCGGCTCGGCTCTATTCAGATAATCGAGCTGGGCTTTTTCAAACTTGCCGTCTCTCGCGTCTCTATTTGAAAAGGAGTGGTTTTCAATCCGACCCTTGCATCGCAACCTCATGTATCTCGAAAATTTAAACTCTTAACTCTTGTTCTCGCAACCTCAAGTATTTATAAAATCTAAACCCATACTATTATTGATCTCGTGCCTCGGTTACGTTACGGGTCCTCCCTTAGCTCAGTCGGTGAAGGCGCGGCTACAAAGCAAAACCATGCTGGAAGTGGCTGGTTCGATTCCAGGCCTGGTCTAGAATTTTTTCGTTAAGGAAAATCTCTCGACTCCCTGGGCATGGGTTATGATTGCATTTGCCACACAATCATACTAATGCAAAAATGGCACCTGGCATCGAAAGCTCTCAATTAATAACTGTGGAAGTGCACTAAGTTGAGCGCAAGCAATAAGCTAAATAGCCTCTGTTAAGTTGCTGGGAGAACCTCCCATCGTACACATCGCTGAAATCGGTCGACTACGATGGGCTGGGCATGTCGTAAGAATGTCGGACGACAGCCCAGTTAAAATGATTCTCGAAAACGAACCGACGGGTACAAGAAGAAGAGGCACGCAACGAGCAAGATGGATCGATCAAGTAGAAGGCGACCTGCCAACCCTCCGCATACAACGAGGCTGGCGAGGTACAGTCATGGACCGAATACAAAGGAGACAATTTTTGTGTACAGGTCTGATTGGTAAGGTAAGTAAGCCTTTGTTACGTATATATACGCACCAAGTCCACAGCTTTTACCGCTAACGGAAATGCACACTGAAAAATGGTCTGATTGATTTCATTTCATTTATTCAACTTTAAACATACATCTTTTACAGTTTACTTTTATTTATTCAACTTCGAACTTATATCCACGACAGTGCCGAGGCGTTCTCGGCTTCCAGTAAAGCAAGTATCACGTCAACATATTCCTAACCTTTCCTTATTCGACCAGCATTCGGGCGGAGCCGATGCCGGTATTGCAGGCGCCGGTATTGAGGATGTATGCAAGTCCCAAGCATCATCTGTTAAATTTTCTGTGAAATAACAGCTGATCTGGCAATAACCTCGGGCGATCAATCATGCTCATGCTCAAGCTCATTTGTGCTTTGGAGGATGGGAGATTAGGAACAAGTTGCAAACTGTAACCAACGGTTACACAATCTGAAGGCTAATGATAAGGAAGGGTAATTTAATTAAGGAAATTATTACAAATGATCGAGTGAAGTCAGTACATGTATTTATATATTTACTAGAAATATTCAGTGCTAGAGTTTGCGGTGATATATGCCGGCCCCCGTTGAAAGGAGAGGCCTTTCAACCGAAATGGTGATAATGTAACTCTCTGGTCGTCGTAGGTGTTCGTTGCCGTCGATTGCTCCGAGATCAACAACTCTCCTCGTTGTTTGTTTTGGTTATACTTTGCGCATGCAAGGGTCATCGATCTTCGCCCGGCCTTGATCAGCTGTTCTCGTTACTAGCGGTCGGTCGGGTGTTCGTCGTTCTCGTGACCATTGTTGTTCGGTTGGACGTACTTGCAGGAGGGTAGAAGTCGCCTTCGACGAATGCACGTCGTGGACTTCTCGTATGATGTGTTCGTCTCCTCGGATGATGTGGGTGATTCTGCCGTATTTCCACTTCAGGGGTAAAAGATTATACTTCTTGAGAAGCACCATTGTATGAGGAAGAAGCCCAGGCAGGTAGTCTGTCGTCCATCGTTTCCAAATTCGGCGGAGGGTCGGAGCTCTTGTTTCTCCTGCCAAAGACTGTTTGACGTTGGAACAGGAGCGTTGTACGGCCTTCATATCAACTTTGCGAATGCATAGCGTAATCCCATGGCTCTCCAGTTATTTTTGTACATCAAGGAGCTCAAAATCCTGAAGAAATCTTCGATTGGGTGACACTGAGGCAGATTTGTCGGGTTGGGGTTTTTGGGTATAAATGGGATCGAATGGGTATTCAGCTACGATTGTGTTTTTTTTTTTGCGTAATGCGATAACGCTTTATCCGGCCAAAACACGTATTTTCCATCAGCATTTTTTTTTCATACATTCGTTCTGGTACACATCTTGATTGATAGCGACACCAGAAGGCTTGAACCATGGCCCAGAAATACGTCTCTCGGAAATGGCGATGTACAGCACCACTTTCTGTTCAAATTTATGTTTAAAGTTATATTTTACGTTCGGAAATGCAGTAGAACTATTCATGGAATTGTATCGATTGTTACAGGGAATGTACGTCTTCGAAAGAGGGAAGTAACTTTCGTCGTCCAAAACAAAACATTTTCCGGAATATTTTTTTATCAACCAGCGGCATTGGGATGTAAGCGTCAAAATCTGTTTCTCAGAGTATTCCTCTTTTCTCTTGTCTTCTTTCGGCACTTTATTCCGACTCTTTTCTATGTTTTACAAATTGACTGGTGAGAGCATCCCATTGGCTCAGTGAATCCTTGTTGTTGAAGGCACGAGAAAGAAAACGAAGTCCTTTTTCTTCCATAATTTTGTCTGGCCATCCTCTACCTTGCATGCGTGTAGTTGTTGGGGATCTTAGAACATGGTAAACAGTTGAAGCCACAACATTTTCTCTTATAAAATCTTGTACCGTAAACTGTTTGCCGTGATTTCTAAGCAGTTCCTAGAAGTGTGCAACGCGCTTGCGAAATGCTTCTTGTTTCGGCGTGTGTGAGGATCAAAAGTGAGGAAGCATACGAAGAACAAAAAAACTTGCAGAAAGTGAAAAGAGAGAGATAGAGAGAGAGAGAGCGAGAGAGAGAGAGTGTGTGTGAGAGAGAGAGTGTGTGTGAGAGAGAGAGAGTGTGAGAGAGAGAGAGAGTGAGAGAGAGAGAGAGAGAGAGAGAGAGAGAGAGCAGAGAGCTAACACATACACACTCTGATTTCCCTATGAGCTCGTTTGTAGTAGAGAATAAGAGAATAGGGACCTCCTAAGAATACTTACATTTTTATTGTTTTTTTTGTTAGCATACGCAAGAATGCTGCTTATTTGTTTTATAAATTTGATTTTGAAGTACAGCATTGTTAAATAAATTACATGATTGATATTCATTTTAATTTTCTCATTGCCATCAACAAGTTTCTCTATTGTTACAACTTATACGGTTAAATTTTATTTACATCGTCCTTGGTTCTATTATATTGTCCTATTTGAATTTTTTTTTCTACCGAGATTTCACCTCAAAATATCCGGAAAGGAGTTATTAGTTCTATTTATCAATTTCTTCTTCTCAGAGCGTGATATAGACCTCTTCATGAATTTCAAAATCAGAATCTTTGAGCATACAATGCCTAACCATGTTCTCAATCCATTGCAAACGTTTTCTGCAAGTTCAACTTTCCTTCAGTAAAATCAGTATCTAACACAAATATTCAACCAACTGAACAACAGTCTGACAAATACATAATTTGGTTTATTAGCATCCAATGATCCGTACATCAATTTACACAATTAATGTGCTTTAAATTTGGAATATTTTGAAACATTTTCCCTATGAAATATTATCATTATCCTCAGAAGACATCACTATTGACTTCGAAATTATCCCTCAGCATTACTATTAATTTCAAGTTTATAATTAACCTGAAAAATCCTTAGTCAATCCAATATTTCTATTTGCATACTTATGATTCAAAAAAAAATATGCTCAAAATGGCATTTTTTATTTTTGTTCAACTGTTCTAGCACAATTTTCACGTTACCAAAACATAAATATTTTAAATATCTTTGCCAAGAGCGTGTTGAATCCTCGAATTTACAGACATATCAACTCCAACATTACAGTGAGCTTTCATTACACCCCTATTTGAACATAGCTATTGGTTTGTTTGTTTTTTTGCAAATCAAACCTCTAATTTTACTATTGCCTAACTTAAACTTAACAATCTCAATTCAAGTCAAGTGCATAACAAAACCAGCCATATTATCAGAAAAATCACCATCAACTCTGTTTGAATTTAAATATTTATATATATAAACATTGACGTAAGCCCGTTATGCAATATCGTTACTGTAACGATTGTAACACTCTTAACAGGCAAGTTTTCACTTGTCTGATATTGCTAGTTCACTGAAAAATAAGTATTTGGAGTCAAAGATTTGGTGACAACCGTTACAGACAGCTCATACAGTCTTAGCTTCCAAGCTCTGATTAAACAAAGCTGCAACTTGTTGTATGGCGTAAGACAGTATGCCCGACATAAAGACTGTTTCTGAAATTATAAGCAAACCTAATACTAACGGTAATTTTGAATTGAATGAAATTTTTCAAAGTATTTTGGCTGCGTCCTTTTGTTTACACATTTCTGTACGTCATAGCATCAAAAAAAAAACTTAGTTTCTGGTTGACTTTCAAAATGGGTGGTCAAACTCCGGAGCAGAGAAAAAGTATCGGGCACAAATGGTACACTGTGAGTGAAATCTCTTTAAGAAAATTGACAAAGGAAGAGGGTGTGAACGTCGGTGCGGTACGAACTGCAGTTAGAAAATATGGAGAACAATGTACTTTTGAAGATGCACCGAGGAGTGGTCGGAAATCCAGTTCTGTGAGTCCTGCTATTGACAAGAAGATCAGGGATGCCTAAGGTCTGTATACACATTAATCCGGACACCTTCAAATCATTGTAACTTTTGAAATGTTGCACGTAGGAATGGACAATTTCACTGTGGTATAGCTGAGAGTCTATGATGAAAAATACTATGATTGATGTTTACATTTCATGTTTAGTATTCAAGATGGCGACGAAAGAAAAACAAGTGCGCGAGCGAATTTTGTACGGGCGTACGGCAAATCCTGACTTGTCAATACGGGACCTTGCAAAAACATTGGATTTGCCTAAATCCACTGTTCACGATGTGCTCAAATCATTTTCGGAACGTTTGACGGTGGAGAGGAAACCGAGAAGTGACAAAAACATTGGACGCGCTGATCCTGTCATGGATCGAAAGGTGAAAAGGATATTAACGAAAAACCCAAATCTCTCCATTCGAACGGTGGCTCGTAAAATAGGGATGTCGCCTGGTTTTGTCCAAAAATCAAAACAACGTTTGGGACTTAAGTCGTATAAAGTAAAAACAGTTCCAAATCGCAACGACAAACAGAACTTGGCAGCAAAATCACGGGCTCGACGTTTGTACTGCGAATATTTGACGAAGTTTTCATGCGTTGTTATGGACGATGAAACTTATGTCCTGGAGGATTTCAAGCAGCTTCCAGGGCTGGCTTTTTATTCTGCTATGGTCAGAAATGCTACAGCTGAGCATTTCAGAACGAAGAAGGCATCGAAATTTCCCAAAAAATACCTTGTGTGGCAAGCAATTTGCACGTGTGGCAATAAGAGTAAATCTTTCGTCACTACAGGCACAATCAACAAGGAGATCTATCAGAAAGAGTGTCTGCGAAGCAATTGATACCCTTCATCAGAAGTCACAAAGAAAAACCTTTGTTCTGGCCCGATTTGGCATCATGCCACTATGCTAAAACTGTGATGTAGTGGTACCAAGCAAATCAAGTGAATATTGTACCAAAAACCTCAAACCCGCCAAATTGTCCAGAGCTACGACCAATCGAGAGATATTGGGCTCTGATGAAGCGGAAGCTATCTGGAAAGAAGCAAGGAATCAAAGACATCAAACACTTCCAGCAAAATTGGACAAAGACGGCTTCTACGACTTCTAAAGAGTCTGTACAAACCCTAATGGACGGAGTTAAGCGCAAAGTTCGAAAATGTTATGCAAATACCGAATAACTATGTTATGTTTTCACGAATTGTTAAAACACATCCCATGAATCTGAAATAAACAACTACGACGGAAATTTAATGCGAAATTTATGTTTTATTCATGTTTTGAGGTGTCCATTGCGGATACAGACCTTATAAGCAAAAACCATCGGCTTCCTTTCGAAAAAGATAGGGTCCAGTTCACGGCCAGTCCGGAGCGAAAGAAGAGCGGCTTTGACATCCCCTTCTCACTGATTATCAGCCACAGCAGCACCTTCTTGGGGAACTTGGTGTGTGAAATGAACTTCACCTCGGAGCTCACTTCCTTCGTGGGGGAAGTAAAATACAAAGTGCCCTGCCAGACGTTGCCATCCAGGGTGAGATAGGTCTCGTCGTCCATCACCACCACCAGGACGCGATTCGCCGGGAAAATCTTATTCAGCCGCTGCCGCTGCGTCATTGCCTGCAGCTCCGAAACCAGTGGACGTGACTTCCGCTTCCTGGCATGTATGTTCATGTTCCCCAGGTACTTTTTCACTGTTTAGCCGGTTGAACCGACCTCCCTGCCAAGCGCACGCAGCGATGTAGCCACTTTTCCCTCGGTCTTCCTCTTCAGCATCCTTTGGACCTTTTTTTTCACTCATGGTCGTCGGCCGTCCGGAACCGGGCTTTCTTTCGATGCTCTGATTGTTGTGCCAAGATGTTGTAGATGCCGGAACGGGCGTATCCGGCGTCCACAAAGTGCCGCACGATGTCCGTTTTCGACGCGGTGGGGTGCCGTTCTTTGAACGCACACACTTCTGAACGGATGCAAACGTTACTTCGTTGTACGCAATCCCCGAAACGGAGAAGGCCATTTTAACCGAAAATTTTGGCAAGAAGGTGATGGTGTGGCAGGCAATATTCAAATGCGGCAAAATATCTAGCCCTTACGTAACATCGGAGACAATGAACACCCAGAAGTTCATCAAGGAATGCCTCCAGAAGCGTTTATTGCCGATGATCAAACAGCATGATGGTCCAGTCATATTTTGGCCTGATTTGGCATCATGTCATTACACCAAGGACACACTAGGGTGGTACAAAAGCCAAAATGTCTGTTTTATGCCGAACAAACATGAATCCGCCAAATCGCCCGGAGGCACGCCCCACCGAGACTTTCTGGGCTTTGACCAAAGCAAAACTACGAAAATTCGAAAAATCAGCGGATGACATCGAAAGATTTAAAAAGAAAGGGACAAAAGTGGTGAAAATGGTGGGAAGTGCAACTGTGCAGAAGCTTATGGGTCATGTTCGAGGAAAAGTGACATGTCTCGGTTATAGTTTAAGATTTTGATAGAAGAAGAGTAAAATGTTTATAAAACACCAGTGCTGATATTATTTGCCAAACAAAATAATTGAAATCTTAAAAAACAACACATTTTTAATATTTTGAAAGTGTGCTTATAATTTCTGAAACAGTCTACATGTTTCCCAATTTGACATATGTGAGTTGCTAGCGACATGAGTTTTAATTTGAGATTAAGAAGAAATTGTGAAATTTAGCTTACGAGCAGCTAGGCTAGGTAAGCAAATTTTAAAAGGGGCGCAGTTCCATTTGTTGTCGCCTTTGCAAATATGGAACGTATAATTGAGACTTCAACTCAACAGGAAGATTTATGAGTTTTATGTTTTGACCAGTTCAACATTGGTTTACATAGAATGTGCATTAAAGCATAAGACGCTGCATCGCTTTTAACATAATGTTGTAACCTGGGAGTTGTAACTTATAAACCAAGTCTGTAGCTAGAACCTATTTAGGTAAAAGTTGTTCGATGCAGCGTTAATTCGTTGCATTGCATCATATACTTTCACAAAGACTACATCAATGAGAAAGTTTCTTTGGCACATTTAAATCGCTTTCAAATTAGTTTTGCGAATTAGTTTCGTAACTCTATATACACACTTAAAAATTATTCACGGGCTCGGTTAAACATTTAGCTGAATTCACTCGGCATTATCATATTTCACTGATAACTCGGCAAAAAATCGAACTATGCCGAGTCTCAGCATCACTTGAAACTGAAATACCAGGTAACTTCATTATTAAACCGATTCTTGGCAACACTAGGAGCCGAGCACAAACGTTAACCAAACTTCAACCGACCTCAGCTGCCTATCATGCCAAAATATCGGTTTAGCAGTGTTGTAAGCCGAGGTTCGGCTTTTTATCTGTCAACCGCCATGCGCCATATTGTTTTCATTCGCAAGTGGAGTAAGTTGTATGTTGTTTCTGGAACGATGAAAAAAACATACATTTATTGGCACTACATCAATTACATTGATAAAACCTCGTCAACAATTCTACGTCGATTCACCCGGTTCATGGCTGCTTCTCTCCATCCTCCAGCCGAATTTGACGCAAACACCATCTTTGCAGGGTATTGCCTATAGGCATGAAATATTCAATATTTCGATGAAAATCTAATTCAAAATTTCGAATATTTACACACAATTTAACCGAAATCTCGGTTAGCCTCATTTCTGTTTGTTTTGAATTTTAACCGATATGTCAGTTTTATCATGCCGAGATTCCCAGCTAACTATATGAGTTTTCAGTTTAACCCAAACCGAGATTATCGGTTAACATAAAAAAGCCGAGATCGAAACCGAGAGGTCGGCTGTGCGGATCTCGGTTTCAGAAAGCCGAGACTCGGCATATAATTCTAAGTGTGTACTACATGTCTACAGCCGAAAACCTCGGCATTCCCATCTGCTCGGCATCCCTGCGAAATATTGTTTTTCTAACCTGGATTTTGGGATATTTTTTTCTGGGTGTCTATGAGGTAAATGGGAAAAAATAGCCGGTTAAAATCGGGCAAAAAAAAAATTTTGTGGGGGTTTTAACCTAAAAAATAATGGTGGGGGGGGAGGGAAAAAAAAAAAATAAAGATAAAGTACTGTAGAATAAATAAACGCGTGGTTCAATCTGCACCTTTAGAAGACTTGACCCGAATTTATTATGAATTTTACTGCAGTACGCTAAAATAATTAAGGACCATTATGTACTGCAGATTTTGATAGATTTTTTTAATCACTCGAAGCCAATACGAGATCATTACATGTTGATATCTATTCTGTAGTGCAGTTTTATTCAAACCTTGTTATTTCAACTTAATGCAAACAAACAAGCGACGCCTTCCCCATTCTCCAGCCATTAATGCCATTCTAATCTACATTACCATATTCAATATTAATCTGATTCCATCGGCTGACAATATGTCATCACACCTACGCAAAACTCGTTCAGCTTAAATTGAATGATGCAATTACAGTTGAACTTACTCAAATCGGAAATAGTCAACTTATCATATTTCAATCATGAGGGGTTGGGTGAAGATAGCTCCAACGTCTTGGTTAAAAAGTCAGGGGGCTTGTAATGATTGAATAAAGAAACCACTTGCGGTTAAAGCTATAGCTAATATCGTTTATTTGGTTTCATATACAAGTGAAATGACTTTCAGTGGAAACGATTTCAATTGCCACTCTGGGCTCGAAACTAACATCATCAGCCAGTTTCACCAAACGCTGCATTTGTCGACTGGATTCATTGCACTTCCTACAGGACATCCATATTCTTGAGCGAAATCCTCTGAGTTGGACAATGTTCCAATGACTCGGAATCTCCCAGGACTGTGAACGGCAGTTTTCAATTTATTCCGAGTTGCTTCCGGTCGCATTGCGCCACACCACACCTGGGCGAAATTGAGGAAGAACAGTTGAGTGCTGGTCACGTTCAGCCCCGGGAACGTCTCATGTTCCAACACTTGCGGATCAGTTTGCTCTGAGAGCCACTTGGTATACGCTCGGAAGGCCTGCTTGATCCCTCCATTGTCGGCGATATTCTCCCCCTGAGTATTCTCGCCATCGATCTGAACTCCTATTTCGTCGATTGTGTACTTCCCATACTGCTGCACCAAACAGGTAGCTCTTTCGTGGAACGCTTCAATGGCATGATCACTCCACCAGCGATACAGGTTACCGTCGCGGTCAAACAGTCTCCCTTTGTCGTCGAATCCATGGGTCAATTCATGACCAATGACAACACCAATCCCACCAAAATTCATCGATTTCGGAAAGTACCGATGATAGAATGGAGGCTGCAAAATTCCGGCTGGGAACATGATTTGATTTTTGTTTCTACTGTAGTAAGCATTGACAACAGCCGGAGCCGTATGCCAAGCGGTCTTGTTCACCGTCTGACCGATCTTATTCTGATCCGTTCGTCGAATGTGACTGAGTACGTTCAAAGTGTTTTCAAAGTATCTGTCTGGATCTATCTCCAAATCGGCATACTTCTCATTAAGTTCTTTGTGTGATAGGATAAAGTCAGGATATCCGATCCTCAGCGACATTGCATTGACTTTCATTTCTGCCAGACGTTTTGTTGGGGAATCCAACCAATCAGTTTCGTTCAAGATTTCCCGGAAGGCTTGCTGCAACTCGTGAGTCATCGCAAGTGTATCACGTTTGCTATTCTCATCGAAGTATTTCCGAACAAACATGGCCCCAACGGCCATACCCATGTTGGCATTCACTTGATTGACGCAATTTTTCCATCTGGGTGGACTTTTTTCTCGACCGAAAAGTATGTTGGAAAACTTCTGCTTCGCTTGCAGGAATCGATCATCCAGGTTATTGATTCGATGTCGGATGAATCTCCACATGATATAGTTGGCCACCGTACGTGGTTCTGTTTGGTTGATCAATTGAACCAGGTCTTTCATGTAGTTCACAGCGAACATGACGACAAACTCGGAACTATTTATGGGTCGTTCCATCACAATTGAAAGATACCGTGTCCAATCAATTTCCGGGACTTCTTCATGGAGATTTTCCAGAATTATTTTCTTATACAAAACGGAGACGTTGTTGCGCTCTTCGACCGAACTTGTAATGTTGGCTAGCTGAATCTCGAAATCGATCATTTCGTCGGCTACGTTCGATGCAACCTCAGGTTGCACTTCAAGCAAACTTATTACATCGATCATGAATTGCTTGTATCCGTCCAGATATTTCTTGTTGGAAGGCTGCAGGAAGTAATCACGAGTTGGTAAGCCCAACGAAGTTTGATCAAACTGAATAACATTTTCATCGGAGTTTTTGATATCAGGACCGACCCATTCCACAATCAGAATATCGTTGTTGAACTTGCGAATTTGCGCGGTAAGATTTAACCAGTCGAAATTATCTGCACTCCAGTTAGGGTCCAATACGGGCCACCCGCCCAGAGAATCGAGCAATCTAAACAATGGTTGAAGTCCTCTCTGCTCGATGAGACTGTAGTTCATGCACGAAATGAATAGATGGCGCGCTTTGGTTTCTGCGTTGTTTACAACGTTCTCAAGAGCTACATGGGAGGCAAGCTCTCTTTTAATTTTCCTGATCTGAGCTTTCAAAACGAGCTTATTCAGAACCGACCGCCTGGCAATGATGCGTTTCCTTACTCTGCGAATATGTTCTGTCTCCGGCGGTTGAGCAGTTGTGATCAAGGAATTTTCTATCTCCAACAAGCTGCCATCACTGGTTTCCAAGAGCAAATTTCTCAAAACACTATCCAAACTTTCCCGCAGCATCTCGAAAGTATCCAACCCGGCCTTATCCTTGGGAATCGGATTGACACGATCCCAATTACCACATGCATACTGATAAAAATCATCGCACGGATCTGTCTTCGTATCCATATACTTCTTCATGATATCGACTTGTGCTGACCGAATGCTCTCCGGATTACCATCGCTGCTCCAGGTGATTCTCTCATGAACGGATTTCTTCGCCTTCCTTTGCCTTATCGAGAAACGTTTCGCTCGGAAAAAATTGACTATGTCCGATTGTTCAACATCATCCGGAATTGCAAGAAGATCACCATACTTATCGTCCGGTATACAATGGATTACCGAACCACTTGGAACGAACGAAGTCCGCACATCTTTCAAGATATCACGTTCTTCAGCTTCCAAAACTTCAGAAACGGTACTTCTCACCGGCTTGCACCGTAATTGCAGCTCATCCAATTTATTTGATTGATCAGAGTAGTAGTTGCTGAGCTGTTGGTGGTGGTGATGGCTGGGATGTTTCACCGATCCAACCACATGAAACCGTGTGAGCACTAAGAACAGCAGCGCCAAAGGCAACATCGTGGCGGGAATCACAAACAACACCTTCGCGTACCGATTTCCGGGGCACCATTGTAACCGACCCGTTTGTTCATTGATACCCAACTCACATCCATTGTTGTGCAAGTTTCTCTTGGATTCACTGTTCGTAATCTTCGGCTCCATGTCTAGGGAGCAGTCTCTTTCTTTTGATGGATGTTTACTTTCGAAATTTCTTACTGTTTTTGTTTTCAAATTATGTGATCTTGACGTGATCCCCGCGCATTGTTTACACTTTTTCTTCAGACTTGAAAACACTTTCACCGCCTGCTACATCCCGGAAAGCAAGTCCGAATCACTCGCGATTGTGGTGGTCATCAACACAGAATGCACGCCCGTCCCTGATAGAGGCTGCGTCAATTGTCTCAATTAACGATTTGCACACTTTTCAACAAACTGTCTATTCAAGTGGAATTATCTTTTCCCGTAAAATAATCGCTCCAACGATTAATCTGATCACATCACAAACGTAGAGCTACTAATTCCAGGTATGCTCCTAAAATCCCTACGTCACAACTTGTTCCCCGCGTTTCCACTGTCGAAAGAAACAAAAACGTGTACAGGTTCATCCAACAATCGACCGCACACTGCTGGCGATGAACTGCTAGGGCTCAGGATTCGCAATGGAGCTCTCGGACGACCTCTCCGCGATCGGGAGACTTAAGTTGATAAATTTATTGTTATTGTTCATGCCGCGTGTAAGCCCGGACGCGCGCGCCCCCGACGAGAGATTTCGCGCAGTTCTATCTTCTAGCACAAGAGATTCCCGCTGCCACACTCAACTGGAAGATTCTTTCCCTTCCTTCGTCTGGATGACGAGAATGGGATGCTTTATTACACTCGCGGAGATATGAGCGCCTCTCAGCGGCAACAATAGCATCACTGGACGGGAATGTGGTTCAAGTGCTCAACTGAGAAGAATATGCGGCTGTGTGTCATTCTTGAAAGCACTACAATCATTTAATGGACTCTCATCGTCGTTGTCGTCGTCGGTAGCACTAGAGATAAACTTTCCGTTCAAAGATGTGTTGTTCTGCGACTGCAGACAGATTGACTATATTGTGCGACACAAGAATGTGTTGGTAATGTGGCGCAGAAACATTTGAACTCATTGAAATTAATTTAAATCAATTCTAGCCAAAACACAGTACTCCGCACGGGATGTTTGGGCTTGGATGGTTGAATTTAAAACTTAGAACTTAAAAAAATTGCTCCTTAATAATTACCTAGTAAGGAATGATAGATCTTGTAGATCGTGTTTAAGTGATGCATTACCGGAGATAAAATTACATGGGGGATTACTTTGAAATATTTGTTGTTTACTCTTACAAATGCAACAAATTTTCCATAATTCGATTTATGCTTGTTGCTAAGAAAAGGCCGCTTTCATGACTTCAATGTATATAAGAGTTATTCCAATAATCACCAGAAATTACGAGAAAATCGCTGCATGCAATGAAAATGCTGAAAAAGATTTGACATTGAATTCCATGACGCGGAATGGTAAAAATCATTTTTGATTTAGGTTCTCAAAATAGGAAAAGTGATATTTTATTCGGATTTATTTCAAAGTAGTTGGTCATTGCCTTTTCGCGTTCCTCCAACAAATTCCCCCGCTTTGTCGCTTATAACGAAACTGAGAAATAAGTTTTAAGTTGGAATTAAAATGTATACTACTTGATTATACCTGGTAAACAATCAGTTTGCTCAGGGTAGGATAGTGAACTACACAGGTAACTTCATTATCGCAACTCTCCTTCTTAGTTTACTATCCCTAAGTATCTTCGAAATGCTTCATTGTTTTGCTTCGGTAAAACCTTGGTGAAGCCATTCGCGGGTTGTTGTTGTGTTGGGATGTAATGCAGCTCAACATCTCCTCTCTCCAGAGCGTACTTCACGAAATGGTATCTTATCGACACATATTTGGTCTTCGGGTTGAATCCTTCGCTCTGATGTGCTGTGCGTATCGCGGATTGATTGTTATAGAAAATGGGAATCGATTGTTGTCTTCTTATCTCCTACAACAGCTGCTTCCACCACAGTGCCTCTTGGGTTGTGCAGCAAAGTGGAACAAATTCCAACGCGCACGGAGGAAATTCAACTTATGCCTGTCGTTTAATAGAAAAATGCTAATCCCATCATGTTTAAGATGTACCCTGTTGTCGATTTCCTGCTGGCGAGATCTCCTCCCCAATCCGCGCCTGTATATACAGTAGACTGTGAATGACCAACTCTGCGGTAAAGACTGGACTCGGAAAAAATGAGACACACAAAAATGATCGCCATAAATTCATTTTAAATCGGATACTTCTCAAATTTTCAGGGATTAAATAAATATATATTAGCTATGTTTTGACATAATCTATTTATTGAATTTCCTCCCCCAAGCTGAATGCTCGTATATTTCTCTTAACACTGCTCATGAGATCTTGGGCGAGGCTTTGTCCATCTTCCTTACACAATTTCTCCCAATTTTTCTTCAAAGCTTCATCGGTTTGAATGTTTTTCCGCTTTTCTTCAACTTCTTCTTCATTATCGCCCACAACTTTTCGATCGGACTCTGGTGTATTTGGCGGGTTCGCCTCCTTCGGGACCACATTAACGCCCTTCGCTTCGTACCAATCCATTACAGGCTTGGCGTAATGGCACGAAGCGAGATCCGGCCAGAACAGCGTGGGACCACGGTGAGAGCGGAGGAAGGGCAGCAAGCGCTTCTGCAAGCATTCCTCTCGATAAATCTGCCCGTTTATGGTGCCGGTTGTAACTAACGGCTTGCTGTACCGTCCGCACTCGCAGATCGCCTGCCACAACAGGTACTTCTTCGCGAATTTGGCCATCTTTCTCTTCCGGAACTTTTCCGGAACCTCCATGCGGGACGTACCGACAAAAAACTCGTGGCCGGGGATTTGTTTGGTGTCCGCCTTGATATATGGACGACGAGATAGCCTGGCTTGACCAGCCACTCACGGTACAGCTTCCGCGCACGCAATTTGGCCACCGTGTTTTGCTTGTCAGTCCGGTTTGGCGCCTTCCTGACCTTAAAAATTTACCTTTTTGGCCACGTCTCGGGTGGGAAGGTTCGGGTCATTCTTAAAGTACTGCCTTCCGCGCCTTCTCTGGGTATTCCGTTTTCGGATTTTGGCCGCTTTCAGCGCGCCGCTCGATGGTCTTCGTCTCCTGGAACATCTTTACAACGCGGGACACGGTGGAATGGTGGATTCCAAGCCTTTTGCCGATCCATCTGTGCGACTGACCAGGATTATCGATCACCGCTCCCAATATTTGCTGGCGTAGCTCTTCTTGTTTCCAATGCATCTTGAAAACTTCTTGACAGATCGCAATTTTGCACACAGAAACATAACACTCTAAACTAGTATCACTCAAAATTTCATTAATTTTTACCCACGCGATAAAAAGTTACACCCAAAACAAAGTGTCGAATTTTATTCCGAGTCCAATCTTTACTCCTGACGGTAATCAATATTTCCTTTCAGATATTGCATAGTTCGGTTAACAGCTTCCCACTGGCGATGTCCCTGATTACTGCTAAACTGGCTGACCTTCCCAAGTAGCAATTCAAATGCAAATTGGTTTTATTCATGTTTTATGGTAGTTTTATCAAAGCATTATGGAGTTCACTTATTATTATGATTTTTATGCTGACGTAAGAACAACACGACACTAACAAAACGCGACGCGAGACAAGACACAACACTTATCGTTCTTACAATTTAAACATTTTCACATTTAGAGGAAAATTCTACAAGCAAACGTTTGGTTTAAGCATGGGAAACAAACTTTCACCTCTATTGGCGAACCTCTTTATGAGCGACTTCGAGGTAGACACTGAGAAGGAAATGTTTTTCCCCCGAGCTTGGTGGCGTTATGTTGATGATGTACTGGCACCGGTGAAAGAACGCTACCTAGATCAAACGATCAGGATGCTTAACTCACGTCACAGCTCAACTAAGTTCACGGTAGAAAAAGAAATTGACGGAAAATTACCTTTCCTGGATTTAATGATCACCAGGAAGGAGGACGACACGTTGAGATTTGGAGTTTACCGTAAACCGACATCGACTGATAGGTACATTACATCCGACTCCAATCACTTTGGATCCCAAAAGCAAGCAGCTTTCCACTCCATGGCACACCGCCTATATAATGTACCTATGGAGGAACAAGAATTTACTGAAGAAAAAGAACGTATCCACCAGGCAGCGGAGATGAATGGCTACGAGAAAGGGTTCACGAAAAAAATTCTACAACAACACAAACGAAAGCTACACATAAAAAATATCACCACACTTAAACCAAGGAAAGAAAATGTACGAAGAATCAGCCTACCGTTCTATCCTAAAGTCACGAACCCAATAAAAAACATACTCAAACGGCAAGGAATACACATAGCTTACAAAAGCGAAAACACTTTACGCGACGTTCTATGCAATTTGAAGGACAAGGTTCCACCGGACGCAAATTCGGGGATTTACCAAATTCCCTGCCAGGACTGCTCCTCGGTGTACATCGGACAAACCCGCCGCAAAGTAAAGGTTCGCTTAAAAGAACACAGAAACGCTGTTGATACACAGAAACTGCAGGAATCAGCAGCAGTAGCAGTGCATGCGACGGGTTTGGACCATCATATTGACTGGAAAAATGCAAAATTAATTAAAACAGTAAGAAAACCATCACACCTAAACGCATGGGAATCGATGTTTATCTCCAACTCATCCGAACCGCTCATGAATGAAGACGATCCTCCCATCACATCATGTCTCTTCTGACGACTACGCAACAGCGTACGAAGATTTGTGTAATCAGTCGGACATAGTCCCGTAGATGGGCAGCATCGCGCCCGAAACCGGTCGACCAAAATTTAATTTTTTTAAATTGTAAGAACGATAAGTGTTGTGTCTTGTCTCGCGTCGCATTTTGTTAGTATTATGGAGTTCATCTGGTTTTATAAGGGCATTTTCCAAGTTAAGGTGGTTTTAATTCATTAACAGTTCTTAAGAGTGATTAAAGAACACTTGAAGAAACCTCCATAAAACTACATCATTTATAAGTGTAATTCACCTTATCAGTAGTTTTATAAGATACTTGATCCCCCTCTCAAGACATCGTTTCGCAACTTGCATAAAACCTGATAAAAGTTTTGTAAAAGTTTTATGACATTCTTCTTTAAGATGAATGTATCTTGGAAATGCTGCCATAAAACTCTCTTAGAACCATTTGATTTTAAATAAGAGCACATATTCTTGAGAAAGATAGGGAAGCGGTACCTATCTTGAGCTCAATAAGCAGACCTCCAGTGGAAATCGGTGAATATGCACTGAATACCGAACACTAAGTACACAAGTTATTCACAATTTATTCGTCCACTTACCGTTAATCGTTTAGCAACGCACAAAACATTCGATTCTGATAATTTTCTTCCAATTTAATACGGAAAAGTTGCCACTGCTATGTACCTATTTTAATAATATCACGAAAAACATTAATCCCATCTGTGTACATATGTTAATCGTACTGATTTTAATCATGAAAAAATATAAACAAGTTAACGCTCTCCACTACTACACCCAAAATTGAATTTCTCGCATGAAGTAGATCATTTGACAGCACTTTAATTGTGTTGGATAGCCTGCATATAACCAAGACAAAATGAACGGGTTTGTTTGTTATTCTTCCATGAGAATATTGACAACAAGACTCACCATAACGTTGGGCATAGAATGCTCTATGAATTGAACTAGTGTGCGTGTTGATGTGTATGCTATACAGTATGTGAGCAGTGCCGCCAAATTCAACAGAGATGGAAAAATATTATTAAATGTGGGATTTTATTTCTCGGTAAATATTGAAAAAATCTACAATTAGAAGCATGTTATTATTTATTTAATCTATGGAAAAATAAAATAGTTTAACTTTGGGCGATTTGTAGCACTCCCACAAAACAGGTGATATTGGTGTACTGCCAAACCCATTTCATTCGAATAAGAGTCATAATAAAATAGTTTGGCAACATCAAGCGATTACGTCGATTGTAAACACGGTTCAGAATAGGTGCAAGCGTATTTAAATTATTGTGAAAATTAATCCCATAGTTTTCTCGTATTTTATCACGTATTCGTAGATTCTCGTGTGGCAAGTGTAATAAGTGAAGTGTGATTTTTATGGTTTGTGCAATTACGCAACGAAAATGTGTGAGGATAAAGTGCAATTAAAGAGAAAACTTGGAGTCTGGCTCGGGTATATTCCCTAGTACGGTTAGATCAATACGACGAATTTGTAGTGCAAAGGTAAGAAATTGTGTTGAAAATCTGACTGCTCATTATTTTTACGAAATTTAAGTCTCCGAAACGTTTTTGTAGCTTTTAATTATATTCAAGACCTAATTTTATTTGCCAGGATTATATATTTTTGGTTACTGCGTCCGTTTATTGGAGAAATTAAACATCTTTTTACGTTTGAAGTTGGATGACTGCAGAATGTGATGAATATATGTACTATGGTGAACATAGGTTCCGCTTCCCTAATTTATTACATATTTAGACAATCTGAAATCGCTATTTATTTCATGTTTCTTCCAGTCATTGGACGTTGATCTATGCTTATGATTATATTGTCCATCATCTGGCATTATCATTTGCATAAAAAATATGTTTTGGAGCTGTCCAATAGTACCCAACGATAAATAATGCTTCGCTGTTGAGCTGCAGCTATGGCATCACTGTTGCTTTTGAAAGAGCCCATGTTTCCTCTCTTCTTTGTTAACCATGGATATAGCGCACCGGTAATGTAACGTGAAGCCTGCTGTCTCTTGCATTTGTTTGTTTTTAAACGAAGCATCCCGTTTGTCGTCACAGTCGCTTTGGCTAACATTTGCGTGAGAGTAAATGAAATAAGAAATACACATTGCCAATCTAAAGATCAATGACAAACTAAAAGTTTGGTCGTGTACGTCTGTCTCATAACCTGCTAGGAGACGAGTTTGTGGTTGTAGCAATCGACATGTTTTGGTTGATTGTTTTCGTGAGCGGATGGGTAAAACGAAGGAGCGGGGATGAGGAAATTGACGTTTGCAGCAAATCGTCAACTGGCCTATTTCATTTCGCCTTCGCACACATGCACAGAATCGCACTCATACAATATTGTTAGTTTATGAACAGATTGAGGAGCTGAAGAAAACATTTTTTTAATCGGAAAGCAATCCGCATGTGTTTAAGAAGTCCCTGCAATTGGGAACTTTATTCCATGGCTATGAAATTTTCTGAGCCTAATGCTCGTTGCTGAAGGTATTTTCCGATAGACCACACGTAAGCAGAGGGATTAATGTCTAAATTTTGGCAGTTCCAATTATAGATTACATACAGCTTCATCAAATGTCTCAGGGGCTGACAAAACTGCTTAAAACCCGTCCCGTACCCTATTGAACACTCCTTCATCTCAGCCACCAACGACAATTTTTTTTGACCACTCCATTGGATTCGCAGCCTACTGAGACTAACTTATCAAAAGGGCCTATGCGTTATGCGTAAAACGAATAAAATAAAATGGTGCAATGTGTCAATGTGTGATATTTGATTTTATGCCAGTTGTGCAAGTTGTTAATGTTGAATTCTCCCGAGTCGTGCATTTCAGTTCCCAACAGCCTACACAATATTTATACTCGTTGCAAGTAAAAATTGGTATATCATCTGAGCGAAAATCGATTTTTCCCATGATCCGCACGTTTAATCCAAAGTCGGAAGTAGTGCGCTGGAATCGCTCAGTGATCCACTACACAGTGCACTTCTTCCAACGCTAGGTTCAGCGTACAGATCAAGAGAAAAATCATCTTTCGCTCAACTGATGTTTCAGCCATCGACGCAATATTATTATCTGTTCTTCTTCCCAAATCCATTGTTAGCATATTCAAGTTAGAGTTTTTTTAAATGTTTTAATCGCCTTACGCTGGTGATTAAAAACAATAAATTATAAGCTGTAATGATGAACAACAATTATGCATAGGCACTTTTGATTTGAACGTTCACATTTCCTTTGTTTATGATGTGCCTTCTCCACACTGATTTTATGGCTATCTTACGAAAGACTTCTTTACCTTGAGCAATTCAAACAAGTTTTATTCAAGCGTTACTTCTCTTTTTTCAAGAATAGAACAAGTAAAGATGAACTTATCGCGCTCCTAAAAAAAATCTTGTTAGTCTTGTGCAAGAAATATTAGTTTTATAAAACGCATAATAAAACGTAGTTTTAGATAAAACCATTGAAAAAATGGCGAGCGTGGCTATTCTTGATTCCCTCGGAATGGTAGCCATTTACATATGTATTCAAAAAAAAACTCTCGTTTTTCCAATGCTACGAACAATTTCTGCTGTTTAAAATACATTTTGAAACTTAAAATGGATTGTAGACACAGTTTATTCAAGATCTAACAATTTATCAGCCTTGTCACCTAATTGTTGAATTTTCCAGTATTTTTTATTTTTCAAATAAATCAATGGTCCAGCAATGATTCCGTGGCGCATTAAAATTTTCGAACTTTTATGTTATAAAACACCAATAAACTGAACGTCGCATGAAAAATTTATCAATTGCAGGCAAGAAACTCAGGCATTTATGGTCAATTTTACAATGAATTTACATACGAATCCACTTTGGAAAAGAAACATCATATGTATATCGATGTTTTTTTTTCTCTTATAAAAGTCCCCATTCAGCAGAACGAATCCAAAAATGGAATCTTCGAAACATATTTGTGACGGACTGGAAGTGTTCTTAAAGAGGAAAATCACAAAACTACCAAAATTTGTGGTAGTTTTATCATAGTTTTAAGCATGTCCTGCATGTCATTACAAGTATGTACCGATAAAACTATCAAGTTTTAAGCGAATCTTGGGAAATAGTCTTGAGAACCTCCTGTAGTATGGGCCTTTTTGAACGTATGAGGGTTTTATGGCTGTTTTGTCGATGTTATGTAGAATATCTAGTTTTATGCGTGGTTTTATCAAATGAGTCTTGAGAACTTCTTCAAGTGTACCTTAAAATTGAATTTTTTACTTGGGTTGTTCACTGCTAGCATCATATCCGGTCACGTTCTTTGAGCCAGGAAGGTCAAGCATCCCACCGCCTCTTTATAGGGAACCGTCTGCATCGTATGATTCTTCTCTTCCGCTTGAAACGGGCCTTCGTTCTACGTTTCATTTACAACCTTATGGTTAATGTACTAGCGCCTTGGAAGTAGGCAATATCGTGCTCGAAATAGTATGACAAGGGGGGGGGGGGGGATTATGGGTGTCAGTTGATCAAAAGGTCAGTTGGTCGACTTTAGAAAATTTGGAATATATAAATTTAAAATCAAGAAAGTATGACCGGAAAAAAATGGAAAATAGGAAAATTGAGGCCTCTGGACCTGGAAAGAGCACTAGCTCAGTCTTTCCCGTTCAGTTTATTGTCAACAGAGTGGTTAAATTCGGAGAAGTAGTTGAAGCTATTGAAAAGCAATTTTCTAGTGAAAAATGTAGTGAAGTGATATGTTAATTGAAGTGTTGTGTATTTCCAGAGTTAAGATTAATTGAAAAAAAAAAAAAGTTAGCTAGTTAGAGATTTGGATAAGAGTATCGAAAATTAATGGTTAGTTTTTAATAAGGGAAAAACGAGAGTCCAAGATTTAAGGGGGGGGAGTCCTCCCTTAGCTCAGTCGGTAAAGGCGCAGCTACAAAGCAACACCATGCTGGAGGTGGCTGGGTTCGATTCCCGGTCTGGTCTAGGAATTTTTCGTAAAGGAAAATTTCTCGACTCCCTGGGCATAGCGTATGATTGTTCTTGCCACACAATCATACTAATGCAAAAATGGTACTTGGCATCGAAAGCTCTTAATTAATAACTGTGGAAGTGCATTTAGAACACTAAGTTGAGAGCAAGCAATGAGCTAATTGTGAAAGCAATAAGCTTGAAATGCTAAAGAAGAAGAAGAAGGATTTAACGGGTCTAACAGTATAAGAAAATAGTTGAAACAACGTGAGGTAAATTACTGGTATATTTCGTGTTTGAGGTACTAATGTAAATTCATCCACAGTCACCACAGTTATATGTGGTGTTCCACTGGCCATGCCAATGGCTCAGAGTCAATCAGCGGAATCTTTCTGCCAAGCGGAGGAGCAACCTACCTTTGGTACTGTCTTTGGTGACGGTTGACAAGGGAAAGAGGGCGATCTCTGGTGCGCTGCGCTGACGAGCACATCGGCCTAAGCCGACGCCGAAGTAGTGCCACTATGACGGCTTACATCTCCTCTATCGGGTAACACCTGTCCCACATCCTCCTTCTCCTTCCCTTTGATGAAGAAAATATGGAATTAACGGTTATATTTTAGTAGTTTTACAAAACCCCGAGATTACTTGTTCTTTTCGCAGAAATAGAACATGATTCTGTTATTGAGGTTAAAATTTGTAAGTGTGCTCCAAAAACAGCAAGGATAGGTGCCTGCCAACTTGAGTAATTCTCTTTAACCGGTCATACATTAAAATCTATACTTTTTAGATTTATTGTACAGTCTTATTTATTTCTGATTCTCTAATTTTTCCATTGAAGTTTTTATATTTATATGGGGATTGCCAATATTTATCTTAAAAAAGTATTGAATGACCTACACAGAGCCAAATTTGATAGTTAATTTTACCATTATTGAGGGTTAGAATGACTATTGCAGTATAGTGATTTTGAACCGACTATGGTCATGGTCAAAACTACCATTAAAAATAGTTGATGGAACATTTTCCATAATGTCGGAATAGTCCTTTTTACCATGATCATAGTCAAAAATGCCATGAACGTGGTGAAAACATGGTTATTATTACCATTATTTGCGATAGTCATCCTGATCATGATTTTATTGTCGGTATAACGATAGAATTTTTCTCAGAGTATTTTTTTGTTGGGGCGTAGAACCACTACGTCCACTGAGTTGAACTTTTGTGGTACAAAAGTTCAGAGTATTAAGAAACGTCTTTGTGAAATGGCTTACTAACCATCGTGATTCTATCGGTCTTCCAACAGATGCCACTTCACTTCCTGGTAGTGAGTGCTGGCAGAAGCTTGACTAAATGATTAATTAATCCCTCATCTTAATCTATATGCGACATAAAAGGTGTGGTAAAACTGAGGGTCAGGATATCGGCGGATTTATTTTGGAAACTACACAATATTGTCATCGAGTGATTGTATACAATTTTCTAAGTATGCTGACAATTTTCTGTCTTGGGATGGCCGCTTCAAAAGCTTTTCCTTTAGCAGATTCTTGTGCGGCATATCATCTTGCCAATCGAAAACTTGTTTAGTCTGTGTGACGAGTCGCTTAAGGATCTAGCCTTCACTATTGATGAGTACAAGATTTCTGGTATTTTCCTCCATAACTGTATACTTTTGGGGAGCAAACCGAGCAAACCTCCTTACCGCGATTCGATCGTTCAACGATGACCATGTCACCTGGTTTGTAGTGCACGTTTTAGCAGCTCTGCGTGCATTTTCACGCTTACCACGTACTTTGGCTTCTTTACCTCGCATGTTCAGCATATCATCTTCAAAATCGACTTTCTTATGGAATGAAAGTGGCAAACGACGTTTAATTTCCCGACCTAGGAAAACTTCCTATGGCGAAACTCCTGTTACTGCGTGGGCAGCTGCATTATGGGCATTTACTGTAGCCCGCAACTAGTCAATGAAGTTAGTAATACAGTAGCTCGCTGTCGGCATCGCTCGATTGATGAGCTTCGTGTAATTTTCCAACAACCCATTTTGTTGGTGGAAAAGTGGAGTGGAGTAGATGGTTAGAATACCTCTCTGTCAACAGTAAGGTTTCATAATCGACTCCATTGAAAGGAGGTCCATTATCTGATCTTATAGATTTTGGAAACCCTTCTCTTTCGAAAATCTCGTATAGAACACTTCTACAGGCCGTGCCAGAACGTACCTGGATCGGAAGACAACGACTACCAGTACTGAAATGTCACCGTACTTTGAATAAGGCCCGTTAAAATCAAAGGGTTATTGTGTCCCAGACCGCTTGTGGGGCAAGTATTCTTCTCATCGGTGTTGGCCTATCCGGTCTACCATTTAAGCATGTTCTGCAAGATTTTACCCAGTTTTCCGCTTCAGTAACCATACCTGGCCACCAGACACGTTCTTTAAGAATGCTTTTTTTGTTTGGCCATCCTCGGGTGACCGTCGTGTGCCAACTCCAGCGTTTTTGTCCGGAATATTGAAGGAATGACGACACAGCCGTTTTTTTTACAAGAATACCATTACACAACGATAGATCTCCTGCAAGTGGTTGGAACTTTTTCAGGTTCGACGGCCAGATGTGTGTTTCAAGTGAATCAATTACACTGAAAACTCTTGATTTTGCATTGTAGCCTCTCTGATTTCTTGCTTGGTTAAGAAACCCACGGTATTTACCTCTAAACTAACAATCTCTCAAGGGCTTCGATAAGCATCAAACTCCACTATACAGCCGAGATGAAGAGTCAGCGGTATTTTCTCGACCTCGTACGAACTCGACATCGTAGTTGTAGGGGCTCAATCTCAAAGCTCAACCGTCGGCCCTACTAAGGACCTGTTTTGAGCTTTCACGGGTTCGATTTAAAAGTGTAGTATAAAGGTGACACCTTCTGCATCCGTGCGCAGCGTGAAGTGCCTTCCGAGGAAAGCGAAGTGTTCTATTTGCGTTGATTTTGTGCATATGTCCGTTCTGTTGATGTCAGAGCTTTTGATGCAAAGCTTATGAAGCGAAGCGAGTGTTGGTCATTTTGTTGCACAAGAACTGCGCCGAGGGCATTTGGAGATACGTCAGTGTATAGTATGGTTTTGTCGTGTTTTGAGAAGTTGCCCAACATGGTTGTACAACCCTAAATCTTCTCTTGCTTAACTCGATAGGTTGAATCGGATACATTAGATAGCGAAATCGCTATCTCAAAAATTTTCGAGCCTCCCATAGCTTATGTACACGTCTTTAGGAAAAGATGTAATCTGATCGTATCGAATGCTTGGATTAGTGGGAGCTTGCACACCTGGTTCTACGGAGTTTCCCCAGCTCTGTTAGGGTAATCGCAAGCTATGCAATCCTTCCGTAGACACTTTCATCAGGTGCCGTTGCTGGTGCTATGGTTTCTGGTACCACTTCGATGCAATCAGCGATATAAGTCAGGTCTTAGATGTTTGTCTTGATTACTTCAATAGCTCCAAGGACGGGATAAAGCAACTCGATGCCGAAGGAGTGCCACTATGACGGCTTACATCTCTTCTATCGGGTAACACCTGTCCCACATTATGGTTCTGGGGGCGACCCCGGAAAATCTCAATAATACAGGAAAGAAAGAAAAAAGTTATGGTTCTTATATTAATAAAAACACGTGCCTACTTGGGGTTTTGCCAGCGAGTGCGTCTCGAGGAGATTGTGCTGACAGAAACTGTTTTCCTAGCTACGGCCAACGCAGCAAGCTATCTGCTATTCTTAGCCTCGCGGCTGCGTGCATTTAAGAATAGTTTCAGAGAGCGTTGTCATCGGAGAAGGAAGTTCGGCGTCACGTGCACCACACGTCACCACGTAGTTGCCACCATCCGCGAGTGATCTGTCTGGGGAAAGTCTGCCACTGCCAGAGCGTATCGCCTAGACTCACGTCCCGGGTAAAGAATGTACAACCAGTCCCGATAAGAGTCCAGCAGCACAGAGCACATCTCCAATCTCACCTACAGATGTAAGAAGTCCTCGTACGGAGCGCCGTAACCTCACCACGACAGGTCATATCAGTGATTCTTCCATGCATACTGCAGGGTCCCTGCAATCGGTAGTCTACCGACGAAACTCACCGTGCGACGGTTTGGCGCTAACCCACTTCGACGACAGCGAACGGTAAACCGCGAAGGCATCGTTTTCAGCATCTCAGCTGCCCAGGGCGGGCAAGCGAGGTAACCAATAATCGGCGAAACCTGTAAGTACCTGAACCGGTTTCTAAGTACCCACACGAACACACCACCAGCATTAGAAGGGCCTAGACATTGTATTAGTATGGGACGAAAGCGGTAAGGGGAACGGGAGTAGAAGGACTCACGTACAGGGTACACACTGAGGGCATGACGTCACAAGATAGGAGAAGGTAGGGAGAGGAGAATGTTTTTAAATATAAATGGAAAATGAATCCAACAATTATAAACTTTGGAAATCTACATTAAACGTTTAAATTCAAATTTTACTGCATGTGAGCTTAATAGAAGTTTAAATTAGTTTTAAAAAAATTGTTTACCCTTCTTTGAATTTGGTAAATCAACACGGAATTTGTGGTAAATGCCTTTGGGGAATCTCTTGAGATAAGTAATTGGGAAAGAAAATTTTAGAAGCGTTGGATATCCTTAAAGGTGGATCCTGCTGTAGGGTTGGATAAAGAGCTAGCAGGGCAAACCGATCTTGATTTCTGGCAGACGACTCTCGTCGTCTGGCGCATAAGTCAGAATTTGGAGGCCCTAACAGTATCCTCCTTACACGTTCCTGCAAACATTGAACCATCCAATTTATCTCCAGGATCACCTGGCATTGTCAGTTATCCAAATTTAACCGTTTCAGTATTTCTTCGATGTATGGTTGCTGATCGAGCCGTAGTGATCTTCCTTTCCGATCACGAGTTATTTTCAGACCCAAGCATAACTACGCCACCCCGAGGTCCTTTATCTTAAAGCATTTGTTCTAAAAAAAACTCCTTCAGCTTCATCTTCAAGTCCGAGTTGCTAGTAATGATCAATACGTCATCCATGAAAATCGTTAAGAAGATCATCTCCTTCGTGTGCACCTCATAGTACAGATATGAGTCTATTCTGGAACGAGAAAGTCCAAACTGCCACATCACTTCACCTTCCACTCGGGCTGTGGTGAATGATTAGAGGCAACAAAGGAACTATAACATATATAATCACTATACTTGCCTGGAAACCTGCACCTCCGACCGCTGTGACTCGGCTGTACTCGAAAAAAATGCACCAGACAAATGTGTTCGCCAAAAATTTATTTTAAGTTGGATTTTCTTAAAACTTTCAGAAAATAAATAAATACATATGGATTATGTTTTGGCATAATTACTTTGTTCAATTTCTTTTCCATCGCTGAAAGCCCGCACCTTTCCCTTAAGACCCCTCATTACATTTTGTGCAATGGTGGAGCCGACCTTATTGGTCACTTTCATCCAATCTTTCTTCAACTCCAGCTCGTTCTTAAACACCTTGGACGATTTTCGAACTTTGGCCTTCATTATGGCCCAAAATCTTTCCATCGGACGAATCTCTGGTGAATTTGGGGGGTTGGCGGTTTTTGGTACAAAAACAACGTTATTGTCTCTGTACCAATCCAACGTCGATCGCGCGTAATGGGATGATGCCAGGTCCGGCCAAAATAATGTCTCGCCTCCGTGGGACCGCAGGAAGGGCAACAGACGCTTCTGGAGGCACTCGCTGCGGTAAATTTCGCTGTTGATGGTACCCGTTGTGATGTACGGTTTACTCAGTTTACCGCATTGGCATATGGTCTGCCAGAGCAAGTATTTTTTGGCGAATTTGTCCACTTTCTTCTTCCTTATGTCTTCCGGAACATCAAACCGTGATTTGGCAATGTAGAACTCCAGCCCCGGTATCTGCTTTGCGTCTGCCTTGATGTAGGTTTCGGCTTCCACTTCCAGCCCGCCGCTCGGTCGTCTGGGACTCCTTAAATGATTTTACCACCCGAGACACAGTTGTATGGGTGATACCCAGTTGTCTTCCGATCTATCTCATTTCCATGACGGCGCGGAAAATTCTCCGGAGATTTTCTTCTTGTTTCGATGACATCTCAATAACCAATAAACCGATTGTTATGAAATGAAATGTAAACAATTCACTCCAAACTAATTATACCCAGATTTTCATCAATTTTTACCCACGGACAAAAAAGTTACACACGGATAAAAATGGTGCATTTTTTCGAGTACAGGCCTTACTTATCCACCTTTTCTTTTGATTCCTTCGCCGTTTTGCCTGTCAACAAATAATGTTTCATGAGAGAACGAAAATCGTTTTTATCCATATTCAACATGATGCCAAACATGTCAACAACAATAAGCTGTCAAAACACTAAACTAAGGGCAGTATCGCACTGAAATTTGGCGCGTATGCCTAAATATAAACGGACTACAAGGCACTATAACCTTTTTGCAGTAGCATTGCATTTTGGCGGTCAAGGAGGTTACTTTTCACCCCACCTAGTATCTAGTGTTCACAGTTTGAAAGAAATATTGAATTTTCTGCGTTATCTAATACACATAAAGGGAATGCTAGATATGGCATAAATTCATGGGATCTTTCATGTAAATTGAAGAAAAATATCGCTGGAATCAGGTCTGTTGTATGGAAGATTGCAAACAATGTTGTATGCTATACGAAACATTGCAAACAATTACGTCGTTTACGCTTGCTTTGGCTTGCAATTAAAAGAGGGGAAATTTACGCGTCTGTTAAAATTCATTATTTTTTTCTGTGTAGGTACCAAAACTTTACATCTCCTAGACAGCTTTGTGGGTTTTAATTAGAAGAGTCGTAGATTAACGTTAAAATATCTGTTTCTAATCATCAATTTTCAGCTGCGTTCAGTTTTCATGGTAAAATACTGTAAAAATTAAATATCCGATATCGTATTTTAATGATCTTCATTGATGACATTGATGACAAGGATATAAACATTTTATATATTTATTACCTTTGGCTTATATAATTTTTGATCAAGTACCACCCAAGGTATTTCACTTGACTTGACCAAGAAATTGGAACACCGTTCATAGTAACTATGTGACCACTACTAGGTTTCAAAAAGGAAGCTCTAGGTTTATGTGGGAATATTATTAGTTGAGTTTTGGAAGCGTTGGGAGAAATCTTCCATTTCGGTAAATAAGAGGAGAAAATGTCGCAACTTTTCTGCAGTCTCCTGCAAATGACACGAAGACTTCTTCCTTTAGCGGAGATGCCTGTGTCATCAGCAAACAAGGATTTCTGACAGCCCTGAGGCAAATCAGGGAGGTCGGAAGAAAAATTTTATATAGTATCGGCCCAAGAATGCTGCCCTGAGGAACTCCAGCTCTAACAGGTAGTCGATCAGATTTGGAATTCTGATAATTTACCTGCAAAGTTATGTCAGTTAAATAATTTTGAATTAATTTCAGAATATAGAGCGGAAAATTAAAGTTTTTCAATTTACCAATCAAACCTTCATGCCAAACACTGTCGAATGCTTTTTCTATGTCTAGAAGAACAACTCCAGTTGAGCAGCCTTCAGATTTGTTTGAACTAATTAAATTAGTAACTCTCAAAAGTTGATGAGTAGTTGAACGGCCATGGTAAAATCCAAATTGCTCATCTGCAAAAATTGAGTTTGTATTGATGTGAAGCATCATTCTATTCAAAACTATCTTTTCAAAAAGTTTACTTATTGAAGGAAGTAAACTTATTGGTCTGTAGCTAGAAGCTTCAGCTGGATTTTTTTCGGGCTTCAAATTTGGAACAACTTTGGCATTTTTCCATTTGTCAGGGTTTTTTGATGAGTACATAGAAAATTCCATCATCACCTGGAGCTTTCATATGTTTGAACTTTTTAGTTATAGTTTTTACTTCATCCAAATCAGTGCCCCAGGATTCATCAAAAATATTTTCCCGGGAGGAAATATTCAGATCATCACGAGCAACCTGATTCTCAATAGGACTAGTAAGGCCCAAACTAAAATTATGGGAACTCTCAAACTGCTTAGCAAGTTTTTCAGCTTTTTCCACATTTGTTAACAATATTATATCACCTTCTTTGAGCGCTGGAATAGGCTTTTGAGGTTTCTTCAAAATTTTGGAAAGTTTTCAAAAAGTTTTGGAACTCTGGTCTAATTTTGACACATTATTTTCAAATTGTTTGTTCCTCAGGGCAGAGAAGCGTTTTTTTATTTGTTTTTGCAAATCTCGCCAGATAACTTTCATGGCGGGATCGCGTGTTCTTTGATATTGTCTTCTACTGATATTTTTCAGACGGATCAAAAGCTGAAGATCGTCGTCTATTATAATTGAATGGAACTTTACCTCGCATTTTTGAACTGAGACAGCTCTTGCTTCGACTTTAGAAGTAGTCAGAGATTCAAGAGCATTATCGATATCATTTTTAGTTTCCAAAGGAATATTAGGATCAAAGTTGTATTCCATGAATGTTTGATATTGACTCCAAGCAGCTCTATGGTAATTGAAAGTAGAACTGTTGGGATTAGAAATTATTTCTTGGGATATTTCAAAAATTACTGGAAGGTGATCCAAACCGAAATCAGCATGTGTAACCAATTGGCTACAAAGTTGACATGAATCAGTTAAGACCAAATCAATAGTTGAGAGATTTCTTGCAGAGGAAAAGCAAGTTGGGCTGTTTGGATATTGGATAGTGTAATATACCGCAGAACAATTATCATATAGTATATTACCATTGGAATTGCTTATTCCACGAACGGTGTTTTGCATTAAAATCACCAATAATGAAGAATTTTAACCTATTTCGGGTAAACTTCTGAAGGCCACCCTTAAGAAGATTCTTTTGCTGGCCTACGCATTGAAATGGTGTAAGTTGACCAAATTTTGTTTCAACAGAGACCCCCAAAGTTTCAAAAACTTTGGTATCAAATGAAGAAAGAATTTGATGTTTGATACGCCTATGAACAATTATGGCAACGCCACCACCTGGACTATCAAGACGATCATTGCGGTATACAAAATCCCTTTTTATTTTATCACCTGGTTTAAGAAAAGTTTCAGTTACAGTCCGGCAATATGCACGTTATGAACTCGTAAAAAGTTAAACAGCTCGTCTTCATTATCTTTAAGAGATCGAGCATTCCAATTTAAAATATTCAGTGTCTTAATACACATTGCTGAATTTCAGAGTCATGACAGTATTGTTTGCAAATTTAATACCAGTTCGAATTGCATCAAACATGGAGTTTGTATTTAACATTCCATTAATAATATCGATTTATGATTTCTGTAAAAATCCATTTTAGGAGCGGTTATGCTACCGAGGTCTGTTAGAATTTTGATGTCTACCAGCTGTAATGGCAGCGTATGTAGTTCCATTACCTAGCTGTACATTGTTAGCAACAGGTAAGATGGAGAATTGAAAGCTTGTGCTCTGTTTGTATTTACGGGTACATTTGTACGCCGCTGACCATTGTTAACAGCAGATAGCAGTGGGAAATTTGACGGTTGGGCATTGTTCGTACCTTCCGGTACGAATGTTGGATTTACTCCTCGATGACCGTTGTTAACAACCGAGGAATAATTACCTGGTCGGGAACGTGAAGCGGTCCCTGCCTGATGCTTAGCACGAGAATGCAAGATCGCTTTGCAAGTCTTGCATTCCCAAAAATTGGATTTGTGGTTTCCACCACAGTTCGCACATTTAAAATTTTTGGGAGCTGTCCTTGGCGTGAGAGGAATCGCCACAATGCACAGTGGCCGGAAGCCGGACAAAACCTTAAAAATTGACTTCAATTTTTTATTTTTCTAATATTGTTCTCTCATGATAAATACTTCAACTAAGAAAAACCCAAATTTTCGAGTCATTTGGTCAAAAATTGAGTCTTGGGGGTTTTTTCAAAGTTATGGTTTTGTGTGATAGTTTATTATTATTTTTATTATCGTAATTTTATGAGCTTTCTTCATGAGCTCGTTGTAAAACTTAGGAAGATTTAGATAATCTGACAATATTGTAGGTGTTTTTGGGAATAAATAACCATTACATTTCAGGGTTTGTTTGGAATCCAATTACACAATTATAATGTTTTTACAGCATGCAAAAATATTGATTTTTATGAAATTTTGGAGAAAAACTTCGTATTTAGGAGAGCCAGTACTTTTTTAGGAAACATCAGAAAACGACGTCGTATCCCGCAGGTGGGTGTTACAAGTCAGATAAAAAAACAGGGAGGTGGAGAGGAGGAGAGTGATGACTAAGAATGATTTAGCCTTTATTTGTTTAGACATTTATTCTTGGAGGGGTTTCATAACAGAAAAAAGTGATTTAAGAGCTTTGAAAAGCAGTTTGAGTAGCGTTTAAACAGTCAGTTACGTTATTTTTAAAATTTAACTTTTATTTCTTCAAACATACATTAATTAAACTAGCATTTATTCATCACAATCTTCAACTGTCAACAAATCTTGCACCTCTTTAGGCAATTCATCTGCAACTACCGTTTGCCCATGGCGATAACTTGAAACAATGGAATCGGATACAACAAGCAATCCACAACATATATCTTTCATTGTTTCCTAATTTCTTTATTCATTGCTTCCTGGGCTTCTTCGGACGAACGACCAATGGGAAGCAATTCGTTATTTATTATTTGATACCCATGGATAAGCAACTTATGGAGCGAAGTTGGCATATGATACCAACCGTATAAAGAAGCATTGCGTTTGGTTGTCTCTTTTGCATATTGGTGGAATTTTTCTGGGTCAACGGATTCTCCAGATGAAATGGCTTGCAAAATTGTCCTCAATCGAATGATAATATCAAGATCAATTCCAGTGATTTGAGACGAAATCTCAGCATTTTTGAAGAAACGTCTTGCGGTGTTACCTGTTGATAATAAGAATGATACGGTTAGAATATTAACAGGTAAACGGTATTCATATTGAAGAAACCTAGCGTACAAATCAAAGATAGTCAGTCATATCAAAAATGCCATTTTACCATCGTTGCTATTTCCAAATTTAGCACGAGGCTTATCGAAGTGTAATCCAAATTGCTGGAAGAAACTTTTTTGAATTCGAGCTTTAGCATTGTTGTACTCCTCCACATGTGCAGTTTTTATCCTTTTTCGGAAGCTAAGTCGGTATGCTATATGCAATAGACACTCAAATGTTCTGATCCAGCAATGTAAGCTACACATACCGTACTCCAGATTGTCCGAGATGATAGCTCTGTTGAACATCTCTTCAATGTTGTTGAAATTGGAACTCGTAGAACAGCAAAGGTAGCACCTCTGAGACGATTTTGTATTTGTGATGGCGTCAATGATGTATTTGTGAAAGACATCAATCAAAGTTAACATAAGATCAAATGTGATTTACTCCTTGATGCCTACAATTTCCATTTCAAATGGTTCTAAATTAGAAATTTCGTCAGTTATGCGTTCAAATTCTTGTTTTGTAGGCTCGATCGTTTCTTTTGCCAATTTCAATGAAACAGGGCGACAGTATCGCGTAGAGGACGATCGAGGGTTGTCCCAAACTACTTTCCGGTTGGTTATTAATCTTAATGGTACCACCGATGTTTAAAAAAAATGTGAGCGTCGGAGAAACTAGGATCCATAAATTTCTGCTTAAGTATTCGTTAAAAACAGAACTTCCATCACAGCCCCGTTTTAATAAAAGGCTGAAATCGTTGAAACCTTCACGAACTAAATTTTCAAATTTATCTTTAACAAGTACAATCAATCGAGAGCAAGTATGTTTGAGCAATGCTTGTAATTGAATGTTACATACAGTCTTCGTGATTTCAAAGTGCTCAAGCGATGGAAAGGACTCAATTTTCGAAAAAGATATTTTTTCATAAGATGGATAAAAGTGTTTAACGGGTGCGCGAATGATATTGTATCTTCTTTTCAAAAGTTTTGCATCGGCATATATTGCCAAAGCTTGCTCAACCGGAATGCTTGTCGTGCAGGTGCCATTCTTTAGTAACGAAGCCAATTCCACATTTCCTTCCGCTTGCAAAGCCAATCCTGTAGCAAATTGCAGCTCTTGCGCAGTAAATGATTTACGGTTTTTCGCCGCTTGGTTCAATCACAAACGTCTTTAAAATCTTTTGAAGGACGACCACCTACATTCCGCTTTGTTAAAGATGATGTTGCTTCGCCAAAAACGACGAACTCTTCTAACCCAATAATTAAATAAAAACAAAAAATAATCAACCGTAAAAATATATGTAACAATAACTACAAACCATTGCTCATTGGTCTTCAAAATCTGATCCTTTTTTCGATTTGCACTCTGCCATCTTCGTGAAAATTCCTTAAAAAGCTTGGAAACGATCTCATAACTACCGTCTATCGCACATCCAACATGTAGCGACACATATTCGATGTGGCGAAGAAACTGAATCGAGCCAAAACTTTCGTGCAAGATGCAAAAAACGTGAAGGACTACACACGTACAAAGTCCAAAAGACGCCTAATCGCGATGAACGGCAGAATACGGTAGGTAAAACACGTGCACGGAAGCTCTACACCCAGTTGTTGACGAGACCACATTGCCTCGTTATGGATGATGAGACGTATGTAAAAGCAGACTTCCGGCAGCTTCCGGGGCTCCAAATTTTTACTGCTCATCATGAATGCGATGTCCCTGAGGACGTTAGAAAGCAGAAGATGTCAAAGTTTGCCAAAAAATATATGATCTGGCAAGCAATTTGCTCGTGTGGAAAGCGGAGCACCCCATTCGTGACAACTGGAACGGTCAATGGACAGGTGTACCTAAAGGAATGCCTTCAAAAGCGTCTACTTCCTCTTCTGAGGTCACACGATGGTCTTACGATTTTCTGGCCGGATTTAGCCTCGTACCATAACTCGAAAGAGGTTTTGAAGTGGTTCAAGGCTAAGGAGATCAATTTCGTGCCGAAGCATCGCAACCCCCCGAACGCACCGGAACTGCGGCCAATTGAAAAGTACCTGGCCATCATAAAGCAGGCACTTCATGAAATCCGTATGAAGAAAAAATGGATTGCCACGCAAAAAAAAAGTTGGTGCAAATGTTGTACAGGACCTTATGAGTAGTGTAAAGAAGAAGGCTCGTGCATTTGGATATGTAATTGAAATTGAATAAAACAAACATGGGAAAATATTTATAAAATGTTTTGTTTTACTCCCTGAAAGTTTGAAGATGATTGGTTGAACGGGCGAATTTTGCCGAATATTTGTGTGTGTCGCAATTTGATTCTGTACACCCTTTATGACCCCTTAGGCCGTTTTCAGCGGCCGCGGTCTATTCTAAATTTTGACATTTAAAAAAGAAAGGGAGGAAGGGAACAAGGAAAGGGAAGAAAAAATAAAAGAGATAAGATAAAAGAAGGGTAGGCAAAACCAAAAAACTCCAATTTCACCGGGGGGGTCTTAATTTCAATTTCGGAAAGGTTTGGGGGAAAAAAAAAAAAAAAGTGATACACGCTGTGTTATATTGTGCGGAGTGGGGAGGGACCCGAGCGTGCTATAAAAGTTGATACAACAGGGGGAAGGGGAGACAACAACAAAGGGAAAAGTGCACAAACGCGTCGGTCGCTCGCTCGTTTTTCGGAAAGGGTTGGGGGGGATGGGGTAAAAAAATGGTTTGGAAGGGGAAATAACCAATAATTGGTAAAAAATTCCGGAATAAAACCAAAAAAGAAGGGTAAAGGGGGGGGGTAGAGGCTAGAATTTGGCACATATTGGAGCAAGACAAAACCAAATTTTCAGGGGATTTTGAAAGTTTGGGTGAAAAAAGTAAAAGGGGTTGGTTTTTGGGGGGTTGGGGCAGGGGGTAATTGGTTAAAGGGGGGAAGGGGGTGAAAAAAAAGGGGGAAGGCAAACGGGGGGGCGCGCGCGGTTGGAGGGGGGTGGGGGGTGTGGTGAAATGTTGTGAGGGGGAAAAAATAGTTGAAAATTGGAAAAAAAAAGGGGGGTTAATGGTGTGTGGTGGGGGGGAGGGGTGTGGGGTGTATTCGATAAAAATGGCACACACAGATAAACTCATCAAAATTAAACTGATTATCGGATTTTCTTGAAATTTTCAGGGAACGAAGAACTACTAATGAGTTTTGATTTACATTATTTGTTTTATTCAATTTTGTCTCCCATCCTGAATGCCCGCACCTTCCTCTTCACTCCACCCATCAAATTTTGTACAACCGATTTTCCCAGTGTTTTTGTTGTTTTTACCCAAATTTTCTTCAATTCTAGCTCTGTTTTTATAGTTTTGGGATGTTTGCGAAGTTCCGTTTTCATAATTGCCCAGAATTTTTCAATTGGACGAAGTTCCGGTGAATTTGGTGGGTTCATATCCTTTGGCACAAAATTGACTCCGTTGGCTCGGTACCACTCCAATACGTTTCGAGCGTAGTGGCACGATGCTAGATCAGGCCAAAACAGATTTGATCCTTTGTGCTGCTTAATGAATGGCAAGAGACGCTTCTTAAGGCACTCTTCCGTGTAAATCACACCGTTTATTGTTCCGGAAGTGATGAAGGGAGCACTTATTTCACCACATCCACAAATCGCCTGCCAGATTAGAAACTTCTTTGCAAATTTCGATAGTTTCTTCTTTCGAACATCCTCCGGAACATCGAACTTCGACTTGGCAACGAAATATTCTTGCCCAGGAAGTTGACGGAAGTCGGCCTTGACGTATGTTTCGTCATCCATCACGATGCAACCGGATTTGGTGAGCAGCTTCGTGTAAAGTTTCCGGGCGCGGGTTTTCGCAGTGATGTTTTGTTTTTCATTCCGGTTTGGGGCTTTTTGCACTTTGTAAACATGTAACCCAGCACGCTTCATGGTTTTCTGCACAAAACCGACTGACACCTTAGACTTTTTAGCGACACCTCGAATTTACATGTTTGGACGGTTCTTGAATTGTTGTACGACTTTCCTGGCCATTTTACTGTCCATTGGACCACTTTTACGACCACTCCCTTCCTTCCTTTGGACACTCAGACGCTCCTTGAAGGTTCTTATTACACGAGACACAGTTGTATTTGCAATTCCAAGCCTCTTAGCAATCCACCGGTGGGACGCCCCTGGATTTTGATTGTGAGTGCACAAAATTTTCTCACGGACAATTTCTTGTTTCGATTACATGACTGGAACTACTGAATGTATAACTATGAAACTTGGCAGATATAAATAATACACTATGGATACGATCTACTCAAATTTCTAGATTTTTTACTCATACGATTCAAAAGTTACAGAGGATTTTCTGTGTGCCATTTTTATCGAATACACCCTTTATAAAAGGTTGTTTAATAAACCCTAAAATTCTTTTCAGGCTTTGTTTTTTTTTATCAAGCATGATTTTTTTAAAAAAAATTTTTTTACTATACTTGTTTTTTCTCCACAAAAAGGTTTTTTTCCCAAATTTTTGTGTGCTCATGAGTAACACATATGAAGGCTAGAGAGATAGATGCTATAGTAAATTCCAGTCACATATTTGATATTTCGAAGTACATGAAAAATAGCAAATAGAATCAGAACTCCTAAATTGAAAGTAAGTACACAATAGGAAGAGTGACACAAGTTTTGCCAAGCTGAGAATCCCAAACATCTCGCACCTTGCGCAATCAGCTAATAAGCCTAAAAAATGCTTTTGAATTTATGCAACCTTTAAGGGGTTGCGCGAGCCTAGATGCGGGATATTTGGAATTTTTCAGCTCGGCAAAACGTGTATCCTCTGCTGAGAAATTACTTCCAGAACCGGGTGTTGATTCACGAGACAGTTATGGTTCAAACAACGTTGAAGATCTAGACGGAAGTTTTGCAAGGTTCCATCCTCTGGATCTGAATGTTCAATAGTGCTAATGTGATGCGTAGTGCGTAGTTTTGCGGATGACATCGTATTGTCGATAACAGGCTACGGAAAACGGAGCTACAGTTGGTCGGCAAATGAAAAGTGTCATTGCTCCGAAAGGATTGATGACGAACTGAACTTCAATAGTTTTGTGAGCTATGCCCAGGAGAAGGCGGCGAAGGCAATCAACGGGGTGGGTAAGACCATGCCAAACAACGGTGGACAAGTTCGTTTCCGTTTAATACTTTCTTCCAGGACAAGTGTAGTGCTCGATGACGCGATGCTCAACTGACTGAGAAACGCGAACCTTTTGTAGAGGGGCTTGTAGAAAGTCCTGTCGCAGGAAATCTGTTGTTGTTCGAAATTTAGGCACACCTAAAAGTCGGAACTAACGGCAGTGCCGGAAGAGGTATTGGCAATGGAGTTTCAACTCAGGGTATTCAACCGGTTGGAATGCCATATTCAGGCCCGAAATCGTTGTTAAAACAGAGTTGAACTGAGGTCGCATATTACCCACCGCTTTACCGATGTTTTATGTCAGCTAGTGTCGTACTCTCATCAAGTCAAACATAATAGTTACGCATATGAAAGCTTCCTCCGTGTAAATTAATTTTTATTTTCAGCTGTTTCAGCAAGAAGGAAATCCTTCACATCGTCTACCATAAAACGGCACTTAACAGCCGCTCATCTTAATATTCGCCCAGCACCAACAAGTATTGGGAGGAATAGTTCGCGATAAACTGGCCCCTTTTGACTCGGGAGAACTCGGAAACTTTTTAGAATCATTTTGAAAAGTCGAACGAGCTTAACACCAACCAAATTCAAACGAAGCAGGCGAACTTCCAAAACAAAACAAACGAACGTCATCACATAAAATTTAGAACAATGGCGGTGTAACTGGAAAACAGTTGATCTATTTTTGGTGGTCTATATTTTTGGAACTGTTATAAAACTAGACCAAAATTATAGAACCCCGCTGAAAACGGCCTTAGGCTTCATAAGGCAAGGTTTAACATTTATAATTTTTTCAATAGTATAATAGTATAATGTATGTATACATAACTGTGGGTGGTACGTTTGGTGAAGAAGCTTTGGCAACTTTCACAGGCGGTGTGCGATTGACGGACCGCGCTCGTAGAAGCAGAGGGCTTAATTAACGCTCGTCCCTAAACGTACGTGTCCACCAACGTGCAAGAGGATACGAAAGCACTCACTCCAAACCACTTTTTACGGAGTTGTACTTTAGGGGGAGTGTATGCCATCAAGAAAACCGGTAGAGCTGGCTGACAGGTTGCGCAGTAGCTATCGCAAGGAAAGTATGTAGCAGATGAGATGTGTAGTCGTTGGCAGCGAGAATGTTTACCTACAATGAACCGAAGGACAAAATGGTTCGAGGAACAGAAGCCAATTGCAGTGGGTGATCTAGTGTACGTTGCAGACGCCGAGAAACGGAATACTTGGGAGCGTGGTGTTGTAGAAGAGGTTTTCACCGGAGTTGACGGGAGAGTGCGATCGGCGGTCGTGCGAAACGGTTCAGTAGTGAATAGGAGGCCGACGGTGAAACTAGCCGTTATGGAGCTTGGAGTGTAATAGTAAGCCTGTAGTGTTCTTGACCACCAACAGGGTTCACGGGGTGGCGGATGTTACACCCGGACTGAGAGGGTTTGACGCGTGAACGTACTCCTCCAGGATGCGTGAACAGCTGGACCGTTACAACGAGAAACGTCAGAGTCAGTGTCAGTGATCAACATAACATAGGGCGCTGCCATGTTGATCAATTCTAGACAAAATAGTCAAAGGTCGAAAGTAACAATAGTAAACAATAACTTGAAACGTAAATTTCCTGGAAATGCCATGTTGCCATGTTGACGGAAAGGTAATAACTCTCTGTATCTGTTTCTGGTGCTATTTTGTTTGTGGGACTAAGCAGATCCCAAACAAATACGCTAGAAGTCATTGTTTACAAATGTTACTTTTGACCTTTTGACTATTTTGTCTAGAACTATCTTTCGCCGTAGAGCTTGTATTGAAGTTTAATGATTTTGATTTTGGATTATTAATAAAATAGAAGAAATAAGTTAATTGGTTAGTTAGTAAAATAGGTGCTAGGTAATATTACTAAAATAGCTTATCGTGAAATTTCGGTTTTGTTTCGGTGTACAATACGAATTGACTGTACAATCCCCCATCACCAGTTCGTTCTTAGTTCACCACATTGTAACGTAACTGTTGTTTTTCATAAATAATAACTCCGTTATAGAATTAGTCAGTTCCCTCTTCCAATGTAATGGAAATCATTCTTCTTCCCAAGATAGTCACGCAACAGTTTGTTGACCGCTAGTTCTGCCGCAAGCACAAAAAAAAAGACTCATTCTCAGAGAGCATCTTCATATTAACTGAACCACTTTGTAGTGCAATAACCACTACATAGCGTGGTGTGAGCTTTTACACGAACGGTTATAATCAGATTGCATACGGTCTTCCTGAATTATTCACAACACAGACTTGTCTGTATGGCGGTGTAGTCTCTGTCATATGCTGTCCGAAGAAAACCGAAATCAAACTAATAAACTTTCTTATACTTACTATATTAACATCGTTTGTGTAATTTGGATACACCTAATACTAAGGTACTAATTGATTCAGCTAATTTTCGGTAGCTCCAATCCGCCCATAACGGCTGGTGACTATTAAGCTGAACCCGGTGCGTACGCTGCTACCCTTGCAACTAAATGAAGGAAAATTTAATATATCTGGCACGTTTATGGTTTTTTTTTTCGAAATGAGTTTTTTTTTTTCTTGAATAAGCAGGGGTTCAAATTTGTATCAAAACATGCTTCTTACCCGAGAAATACACATTTTGTGTTTAAGTAACCTAGATAGTTCTCATTTTAAGTAGAAATGTGTGTTTCTTTTGTATGGGAGCCGTCCCTTCCAGAGGGGGGTGGTTTCTCAAACCACCATACAATCATTGCCTTCAAAACCCCCCACATGCCAAATTTGGTTCCATTTGCTTGATTAGTTCTCGAACCATCACATTGGGCTCATCGATTATAATAAAAATTTGAGTTTCATTTGTTTGAAGCCCCCCCCCCCCTTCTTCAGAGAGGGGAGGGGTCTTGAACTACCATAGAAACATTCTTGCCTTCAAAACCCCCCACATGCCAAATTTGATTCAATTTGCTTGATTAGTTCTCGGGTTATGATGAAATTTGTGTCTCATTTGTATGAGAGCGCCCCTTCCTGAGAGAGAAGGGGTCTCAAACAATCAAAAGAACCTTTCCCAGCCCCGAAAACCCCTTCATATAAATTTTCACGTTGGTCGGTTCAGAATTTTCCGAGTCTATAAGGGTCTGACAGACAGACAGACAGAAATTCATTTTTATGTATATAGAAATCTAGCCTCCAAAAAACCCCCATATGCTAAAAGTGGTTTCATTTACTTGATTAGTTCTCGAGTTATGCAGAAATTTGCTTTTTATTTGTATGGGCCCCCCCCCCCTTAAAATGGGGAGGGGTATTGAACTGCCATAGAAACATTTCTTGCCTCCAAAAACCTCGACATGCCAAATGCCAAATTTGGTTTCATTTGCTTCATTGGCTCTCGAGTTATGCTAAAAATTATGTTTTTTTTATTTTTATGGGAGTCTCGGCGGAGGGGTCTCAAACCACATTCGAAATATTTATTTCTCTCAAAAACCTCCACATGCCAAATTTGGTTCCATTTGCTTTAATTTTTATCGAGTTATGCAGAAATTCGTGTTTCATTTGTATGAGAGACCCCTCTTTCAGTGAGCGGAGGAGTTTCAAACCACAATAGAATCAATTTTTGCCTTCGCAAACCTCCATGCCAAATTGGGTTCCATTAACTTGATAAGTTCTCGAGTTATTCAGAAATTTGTGTTTCATTTGTATATGAGCCCTCCTTTCAGAGAAGGGAGGGGCTCGAGTCAACTCAGAAACATTTCTTGCCTTCAAAAACCTCCACCTGCCAAATGTGGTTCCATTTACTTGATTAGTTCTCGAGTTATGCAGAAATTTGTGTTGGATTTGTTTGGAAACTCCCCTCCCTCCCCCTTCCAGATGGCGGAGGAGTCTCAAACTTCCATAGAAACATTTCTCTCCTCCAAAAACGTCCAAATGCCAAATTTGGTTCCATATGCTTGATTAGTTCTCGAGTTATGCACAAATTTGTGTTTCGTTAGTATGAGAGCCCCCCTCTTACAGAGGGCGGAGGAGTCTCGAGTTACCTTAGAAACATTTCTTGCCTTCAAAAACCTCTACCTGCCAAATTTGGTTCCATTTACGTGATTAGTTCTCGAGTTATGCAGAAACTTGTGTTTTCATTTGTATTGGAGCCCCCCCCCCACCCCTACAAGAGAGAGAGGAGGGGTCTCGATCCACCGTAGAAACATTTATTGCCTTTAAAATCCCCTCAAGCCAAATTTGGAACCATTTGCTATATTAGATCTAGAGCTATGAAGAAATTTCAGTTTCATTTGTATGACAGCACCCCTTCTAGGAGAGGGGAGGGGTCTCAAACCACCATAGAAACATTTTTCGCCTCCAGAAAACCCCACATGCCAAATTTGGTTCCATTTGCTTGATTAGTTCTTGAGATATGCAGAAACTTCTGTTTCATCTGTGTGGGAGCCTCCCTTTCTAGAGAGGGGAGGGGTCTCAAACTACCATAGAAACATTTCTTGCCTCCAAAAACTTCCGCATGCTAAATTTGGATTCCTTTGCTTGATCAGTTCTCGAGTTATGCAGAAATTTGTGTTTCATTTGTATGGGAGAACACGAGCCCCCCTTTCAGAGGAGGGAGGGGTCTCTTACTATCTTAAGAACCTTCCCCGGCCCCAAAAACCCCTGCATACAAATTTTCACGCCGATCGGTTCAGTAGTCTCCGAGCCTATTAGGGTCAGACAGACAGACAGACAGACAGGCAGACAGAAATCCATTTTTATATATAGAAATCAGCAGAACGAAAAAAATAAGTAAGTATACGAGCGTCTCAGCGATCCATCAAACCACCTGTACTTGATCGCAACTAACCACATCTTACCGAAAATCAACCGGTTGAATCAACTTTTTTCAATCTGAAAAGCCAATGGTGTACAAGCTGAAAACAGAAACTTGCAAATTTATATTCTTGATATTGGATTGTTTCTGAAACCAGGATATTTAAAAGAATTGACGAACCCTGGCTTCGTGAACCTGATCCCCAATAATTTCTGCGAGTTGGAAAAACTGTAGGAAGGTGTCGAAGTGCAGGCCTTGATCAACGAATACACTAGAAGTGACAATTTAAGCATGAAGCACTTGCATCAATTTCGACTGGACATGATGAATTTCCACATGTGCTGCTGTAATAAAAATTTACCATACCGACGAGACCCTCACAAAATAAAGAATTGACGTTACCGACGATACGCTCAACGATTTAGTTAATTGATCCTGACAATATTAGAGTAAAAGCCCATCCAACATTTTTTCGCCTTATCATACAATTTGATAACATTATTGATGATTCATCAGTTCAACCAATCAACGACAAGCTCCGGAAATTGAGATTTTCAGTTGCGGACTGAGCTTTTCCGTGTCTACGACAGCTCATTCCAGCTATATTGGCTGTAACATATTTGGATGTCGAGCGAATTATTTCAATTTACAATATCAAAAAAACCAATGCCCGCAATCGCACTGCCACATAAACCATGAAAGGCATTTTGTCGGCCAAAGAGTATGATAGATCGCACAAAAAGCAAAACAGAGTGGTTGAAATTTCGTCTAATTTGAAATGTCTGTTAACAAGTATGTAGCGGCAAAATTGAAGTTGCTCAAGCCTTTGAAATTAATGAATTTTGTAGTAGTGAAGTGAAGGTGAGTTGTTTTTTTTTTTTAAATTTATGAATGATGATAATAAACGATTTGCCGAGAATTTTTCAAAACATCAAGTGTAGAAGATCAAAATATTTTGTTTTGTTCATATTAAGTGATTGAAAAATGTCAGTGATTTAATCATATGTATGGAAGATAAAGGAAAGTTGACATTTTAAATATAAAACTTGAAATTGCAATATCTTTTGCGTTAGATTTTTGTTTTTGCGATGTTTGCAAAACATAATCTCACCTCTACTCGTTTGTCAGCATCGATAAATAGCGAGTTTCAACATTTTTTTTCCATTGAAGCACCTTAAAACCAAAATGAAAACCCCTTTTACAGACAAATACAGACATTTCAATGAGATTGATACAGACTTTTTGAAAAAAGTAACTGGCATCCCTGGCTGTGAACGAGAAAGCATGTTTGCACGACGCTCCGTTCAGCTTCGTCCGGCAAAATCCATCCTTGAATGGCACAGAGGTCAAATACGTTTCCAATATAGTGAATTTACCTAACTGTCCATAACTTCAACCGATAGAAAATTCTGGGCGACTGGGTAAGCGAAAACTATTTGAAACTAAAAAGAAAGCAAACGTGATCGACGTGATGATTCAAGTGAAGATGGAGAACCACCATCGCTACTGTATCTGAGGATACTGAACGGAACTTGATGGCGGATGTACCACAGAATGTTCAAGAATGGTACAGAAAGAAGGAGTAATATTTCAATCAACAGTTTTTAATGTATATATAACTCTATTATGCAGAAATAAATAATGGATTTTGTTGAATTATGTCTAGATTATTTTTACTGTGTTATCTTAGTGTTAGAAATTCAAAGGGGCATTAATTTGGCAATGTAGCTGTCAAAGCTATGCCACTAAATGCTTGCTGTCAGAGACCTGTCAGCAAGCAACCAGAATAAAGAAAAAAAATAAGAACGTGGCATTTATGTATCAATCAACGTATCACGTCAAACAAAAGCATGATTTGCGGACAAGGCCATTATTGTTTATGAATGACCTGTCGGTAGTCCGAATTGTAACCCCATTGAGAATCTGTGGGACAACTAGGCTTCGAAGGTTTATTGCGAATAGACAGCAATTAAACACCTTGAAGAATCTAAAAGTGTGCATCAAGGAAAGGTGGGAAAGAATTGACCTTCAAACAATTCAAAAGTTTTAAAACTCGATAGATTTTTTGACGTTTTTGAGAATCGAGGAGGAGTTGTATCCTTTGACTGGGCAACTATTCAAAGAAAATTCATTTTTTTATTTGTTTTTCAGTGCGGCTTAAGGATTGCAACACCCCATGTATTTTTTTTTGGCAACTACAGCTATAAAAGGTACTACTTTGGAAGAAATGTTGTTGATTGTATTTGCTTGAAATCATGATAATCATAGTAAGAAATATTAAACTTTTCCATTTTATTTTGTTTACTTGAAAAAATACCGAGCAATATAGGAGTTGCTTTAACCGAATGCAACGCACTTTATGTATATTAATAAAGTTAACCGGTGACATGAAGGCAGGGCACAAGGTCTAGTTCAGATCATCGAATCTTGAAATCGTAGTGATAAAATCGTTAGAAGAAAGTGAAACAGAGTGTTTGGAAGATGTGTAATTTCGTTTTGAAGAAAAAGCAATATCGTTATTAGCGCTAATTTCTATGTTTAGGTGCAAAAGTATCTTGCCTTTTTTCAATTTTTTGAAGTTTGATTTGGCATTAAGAATGCGTTCGAAAAATAACGTTAAAATTGATGGGCCACGCTTCCCATCCCAATATCATGCTATTCAATTTAATGTTCAGTTAAAGTACAACATTCAGTGAAATTACCTCCCACCAACCAGCGCTCATCGATATGACGTCCTACTTGAAACATGCTGATGACAATTTTTCCTTCAGTCGCCATTCAAAAACGGTACATTGCGGCTCCCCCCATCGCCGAGAAAGATGTTACGCACGTAGATGCTCACTTTGGGAAATTTGTTAATCTTGTTTACTCTTTGATCCTGATGATCTCACTTTCCTCTTCATTGTATCTACCAGTCATGAAGCAGCTTATGTAGACGCGAGGAAAGCAGTTCACTTCATCTTTCTCATTTGAGTCACACGGTCGTCGTCTACTTTGTCAGTTCCTCATTGAACCACTGGATGGTTTGGTTCGTGGCGTCGAAATGTGGAAAAGCTACTAATTGGACCATTGAAAATAAGAATGCCCGCCGAGTTCATCACAGGGTCGTGTTTTACAACATGGAAACTAAACGACTCATTTTTCCTATAATTGATACAATGCATGTCGGAAAATGTTCGAACACCAACGAAAGGTGAAAGTGCACCATGCTCCTTTTTTTTTCTCTAGAATATTTGTTTCATTCATAATGATGCCCATCTTGCACCGCCGGTGCCCACCGGAGAGTCAAAGCAAGGAAGTAGTTTTTAAAGATGATAAAAGTGATCGGGCAAGAAATGAGAAAAGACACGTTGCAGAACGTGATGAAGCTGTTGAATGCTTTCAATTAACGAGAAATTGCGTTCCCAGACCGGTGCGCGATGCCGGCATCTCGAATTCTCCAAATAGTCTATGCACTTTGTTTGCTTAATTTCCGGGAGAAATTTAGCCAGAATTCATGTCGAAATTTTACGGACCGAGCATTTCCGCTTGCTTAGACTTGGTTAGGGGCCTCAAATAGACTACCTAACAAAGGCGGCTAATAGACGGCGGCTGAACACAAAAAATGACTTTATTTTGGATTTCCATTCAACATAAAATTTTCTGCATTGGTTTGCATAAAAAGTTCTTAAACAAGGGCATCTTGGTTTCTTATTTGTGAGAGTTACTTACTGAAGTATACTCACAGCAGAAACATTACATGTTCAAATAGAAGAAGAATAGAAAATAACCCAACAGATTGTTTGTTTCATAAGATAGGATAGTTACATACAGACTCGAAGTCCGTTGAATCCAAGGATGGGAGAAAACGCAGATCACACTTAGAAAACTTATCAGATTCAAAGTACATTAACTCATGTTAGCACCGGCGCCCTAAAAATACGTTGACAGGAGGAACCGCGCGTGATACTTTTTTTTTTCTAGAGCTTGCATAGAGCTGAACTGTACTCATTGAAGGAAATGGGTTGAAGATGATGGATGAATTAATATTATACAGATTATTTAAGTCGTCGAAAAACAACTGCAACAAGGAAACGCGTAGTCGCCTTATTACCGCAAGTCTTGTTTAGTATGGACTTCACAAGTTCCTGAAGTCTGGTAAAAATTTGCCCCGTTCTATGTGTACTATTTACAAGACAACAAATAAGACCGATATTTCTCTACGGACATGAGACGGAGAGGAGGACTTTCAAGCTCCTGGAGTTTTCAAACGACGTGTACTTAGGGCTGTGTTTCGTGGTGTATGTGAAAAGGATGTATGAAGGAGAAGAATGAATCATAAGCTGGCGCAATTCTAAATGGCGAACAAAATATCTTGAAAATCATTAAAGCTGGACGGGTACATTGGGTGAAACATATTGTACGAATGTCGTACTCGCAAACCCGCACAAATGGTACTAGCCTCGAATCCGTTTGACGGTTTGTGACGCAAAGATGAGCAGCGTTGGATTTAGGCAAGAAGTAAGAACGCATGGTCTTGGAAGCGTGGGCACTTTAGGAACTGAAGGCAAGTAGCCATCAGTTTCATGGTGAAACATTACAACTCAGGTACGGTCCTTATGGGACGTGTAAGTAAGTAGAATGCTTTAATGTTCCACCGTCCTATAAATAGGACACGGCAAGAACTATTTTTAACTCTAGTAACTAAACATATTGAGATGCAGTTTTTCAGTAAGTTATTCTCTAGACCTATATATCAGGTGTGTTTGATATTTTAGTTCAAAGGATGTACTTGCCAGGTGAACATTTGCATAAAAACAAAAATAGCATTCCACGATGTTTGTTTAAAATATATTTCATCCCATTGTAATGTGATTTGCCAAAACAAAATCTACTTCATTGATAATTTAAGAAAAAAGAAGCAGGTTTATTATACGAGTCGAATGATTCGAAACGAGCCACACTCACTTGACGATGTAAATTTCCTGTCCACTTTAAGATGTAAATTTCCTGTCACCATAGAAGACTTGTTTGAAACCACACATGGTCCGGCAATTGAAGGGCTACATTGAAACAAACAGATAAATTGATCAACACAAAAACATTTGATTTTCAATTCATTCAACTTCCCTTGAGAAACAAATCACTTTTTGAAAATTCACTAGTCAAGTACAACTCGTTCGCCCTTGAGTTTAACCGCTTGCCCCAGACGATCAAGGAACACATCGTACGAGGCCCGCAGAGTGCTTTTGTGGTATTTTATCCCAGGCTGCCACCAGATATCGCTTCAGGAATTCCACACCTTCAGGTTTCTTAGAGCAGATTTACGGTCTTCCAGCATTCTCCAGACATCGAACTCGCCGGCCACTCCGAACTCGAAAAGAACCCTGAAAAATGTTCCGCAATTCAGATGTTGTATTTTTTTGCATTATGAGCCGGCGCTGAATCCTGTTGGAAAACCCAATCCCTGGAACCAAAATGACGACGTACCCACGGTTCAACAACGTTCTGTAGAACTTAACATGCATTTTGTTTGATCTTCACTCCTTCAGGGACAAAACCCAGCGAAGTTCGGCCATCACGGGTGATTCTGGCCCACCGATGCTAGTTTTTGTCGCTTGGTGACCGATAGCACGTCAGCTTGGAATCGTGATCCTTCTGACAAACAAATTCTGTCATTCTGCTTATTTAAGAACTGCTGTAAGACGAAAAGTTTATCGTCGGTAACCGCGATACTCTCCAACCTTCTTTCCGTGGTCCTCTTCAGCAGCGCCTTTGCTATTTTTACACGTTCCTGTTTCTGCCTCACCGAAATGTCTTGAACCTTCTGGATCTTGTAGGGCTTGGTCGAAAGTTAATCTTTCAGGAATCAAACTGGAGTCTTTGATCCGATACGTTGAAATCCATTCGTGGGTTTCACATGCATCGAAATGGACAACGAGACGTACAAAGAAGCGGACGCCAAGCAGATCCCTGGCCAGGAGTTTTTCATCGACAAGTCCCGCCTGGATGCTCCCGGAGAAGTACCAGAAGAAGAAGGTCGACAGATTTACAAAGAAGTACTTGGTGTGGCAGGCGATCTGTGGGTGCGTCAAATTCAGCCAGCCGTACATAACGACCGACACCATCAACGGCCAAATAAATAAAGAAGAATGCCTCCAGAAGCGCCTGCTGCTCTTCCTCCTTTCCCACGAAGGTTACACTCTATTTTGGCCGGATCTGGCATCGTGCCATTACGCGAAATGGATGCCATTACGCGGTGATGGAGTGATACGAAGCCAACGATGTTGATTTTGTGCCAAAGGAAGCAAATCCGGCAGACTCGATAGAACTTCGCCCTTATTCCCTTGATTATGTTTTACATATTGAAAGTAAGTTTTTCTTTTTTAAAACATAACAGATAGAATAAATAACCCATTCAAAATTTTAGAGCTATGTTTTAATACGACCTCACCTTACTCGGTCTGTTATCAATACAATCGGCTCTCTGAGGCCAGTGATGTCCATATCAGTGTGGTAAAGAGAGATTTTAATTTTTCCTTTCACTCTTCCTGCCTCAACGAGAGCTCTTCTCTCTTGTTTATATTCACCCTCCGTGTTTGCTTGCAGGTAGCGCATGTTAGTGTGAAATATAGTTTTTATTCACACAACACTCGATCGCTCTAGAGTGAGAAGAAGAGCTGTCAAATTCACCACGAAGTGGATTCAGACAACTTCCCTGACGCGTGCGCCCCAGTGAGCTCAGTAGCGTGGGCTCTTCTGCTAATATACAGCAGTGATTGCAAATTTGAGTTGGCGCTGCATAACAAATTTGTTGGGACGAATGACCGAAAGGTTAAAGCCCCAAAAAAAAAGCTACATAACAAAGGAAGAAAGAAGAATGATTCTTCCCATTTCCCTTTTTTAGACATTTTTTACAAATTTGACGAAGTTTTCGCTATCAACCGCATCAGCGAATCACAGAGAGAGCACTGGCGCGTTCTCGCCCAAGTGTACGCGGCAGCGATCAAAGGCGAGAGCACGTGGGCAAAGACAGATAATAGCACGTGAGAGCGGTCGTTTAAAAGAGAGAGTGATTCACTCACTCCAAGCCATTCCCTCACTGGCGCACACTTTCACTCTATCTATTTACCAACGAATAAAAGAGCACTTTACAGTATTTGCGGTGAGTTATGGTTGTATCCTCTGTGAAGATACAAATCGAACGCGCTGGCGTAACATTAGTGCGAAACGCCATCTCTGTCTGAGGCCCACAAAACAAATCAACAACAACAACAAATTGTCTTAATGAATTTCTCTTTTTGTTACCTACCATTTGTTATTCGAATTTTCTTTACGTTAGAATAATTAATAAATTAATAATTAATAGCTTAGAAAACAGCCATTTAGAGAATATATATTGTTCGTGAACATTCAAAATTATCAGAAAAATAAAAGCAATAGCCATTGTAAACATAATGTTCAAATTTTGTTCGATTTTAGACCAAATACCATTCGACTAAATGTCGATTTATATGTCCATTCGACGATATTTCTTTCGTCAAAATGTAATTGGATGATACTATTCGACCAAATATCATTCGAAGAAATGTTCTGGCCATTATAATTACAGACCTTGAGATCAACAACCGAATCAAATATATCTGTTGATCTAATCTGAAGCGTCAAAGCCTCATTTTAGTCCATGGACAAACTTTGAGTAGTCTATCTTCAATATCACGTACTCTAAGACTTCCGAGAAACACAGCTTTTTAAATATTTTTGGGTATTCATTGAGTATAGCTATACAGAACTTGATATCAACCACCATACTAGATGGCTGTTCTGGCACATTCACAAGCGTAAAAGCCTCATATTGGTCGTTATTCTATGGATATTGAGAACAACCACCACATAAAATGGCTTTTTAGCATATCCACAAGCATCATACTCTCAAGAAAGCCTATGGACATACCTTGCGCAGTTTTTATTATAAAGTCATGATGAAAGTATGTAGGCATCTGTCTGTTTCAATTAGCTGCCAATATATCAGCTCCGCTAATTCACGAACAAATTAGGGGACATTCACTAATGGCGTTACGCTTTATGGAGTTTGATACCGAAGATACGGTTCATAGAAGTATCTCTGGTAACATGTACAAAAAAATACTGAGACTAGCCTAAAAAACTATCAATTTTTGTCGTTTTATTCTTTAAATTATTCAGAAGTTGACGACACACACTGAAGATCTTTTTAGGAAGAACTACTCATTTTAGTGGAAAATATCTATGAAATACATACATAAAATACATACACATTCAACCTCCAATTATTACGTACCATGGGAGGCAATGGATCAATGACCATCGATAAATAAAAAAGGAATTAGTCGTCAGTAGCTAATATCATAGGCAAACAACCGTTAGATTTAAAACCGAGATAATCTTCATCCCGCATATAAATTCACTCGCATCAAACCGTATCAGAAAACTAAATAATCCAATCATCTAACACCACATATGCCAGAAAGTTTGACACCACCAATTTCGCAGCCAGGAAACGGCACTAATTAGCAGAGGCTCATCGCCAACTCTTTCTATAATTAGTTAATGTGCTCCATCCCACTAGTCACTCTATTTAGGTGGCAGTGCGCATCAGAGTGCATCGCGGTATCAGGTTCGTGTCACTTAAAAATTCACCAAAAAATCACACATCGGATCACACTTTGGAATCGCATCCCGACGCGATGATGGGAATAACGCAGGATGATACCGGCGCGCTGTGGTGGTGCATTTCATGTCTCCATCAGAACTTAGTACAGAATCGTGTGAGTGTCATCTATCAGTCAAATGCTGTTTGCGTATCGAGGAGAGGAATTGAAGCATCTGCATCGCATCATCAGTAAAACGGTTGTGGTCCGGCTTTGTTCAATCAATGAATTGAGTCATTATTTATTTTAATTGAGATCGTTCTCATTCATCCCTCTTGCAAGCGTCGGTGCTTGATGAAGAAGTCCGATGATCCTCTATCCCCCTTCAGTGTTATGTTGTTGGAGACGAATCCGATCGGAAAAGAGGGCTCGGGTGACGAGACGGTGCTCATCAGCATCTCCCAAATGGGTTAGAGCAAGCATGTATACAGGAAAGCACAAACATAAACAGTATCGCCTATTGTTTGTGCGGGTGTTATAAATTATTTTGTATTAATAATGTACTCTTTATGTGATTCACCAGTCGGCTCCGCGACGCACATGCTGAGCTCAAGTGGGCTGTGTCTACCATAACAGTAGAAGTAGCCTCGCTCATTGGCCAGAAGGCAGAAAATGAAAGCAATTATTTCAACCACAAAGCGCTGAGTAGAGAACGCCTCAGGCCGGCGAAACAAGATGTGATATATCGGAATTCAGGTTCAATGAAATATTTATGATCTGCTTTGCGTAGACAGCTTGTTCCACTGCATGCTAGAGAGATTGGAAAAGCATTCTGAAAAGAGGGGTGTTCACACGACGATTTATGAGATGGTTTCTCAATAATTAGTCTATTATGGAATGGTTCATAAACGTCATTTGTTTTTTCCCTTCTGATCGGAAACATGTGATCTGAATAACAGTTCCATTTGATTTCGTAGACGCATGAGCTAAGCATAAACAGGGATTGATTTAAGGAGCTGATTTACAGAACTTAGAATTTTATACAATGTCACATTCAATGAACACATTCTGTTTATCTTATAGTATACGTTCTTCATGGGTTGCAATAACTTAAATGAAACATTTACATTTTCTGTATTCTCTTTTCTTAAAATATGTAACCTGGGAGGTAGAATTTTATTATAATTCATTATTTGCATTTTTTGAAATTTCGTGTTATAGATTTTTTGATCCGGTTCGTGGGCTATTAAATTGCACTCACACATTGGCCCTCTCTCTTGAACCGCTTCAAATAAAAGTGATTTTTTTCTGCTAGAAATGACTTTCAATTCTGATAGAGACTTTGGGATTTTGATAAAAGTTGAATACATTTTCTTATTCTAACACTTGTCCTATGGATTTCAGCAGAGCTAAGCCCTGGCAGCCTTAAGTTTGCACCTTTAAACTGAAGAAATTATCCATGAAAAATTGAAATTCGTTCCATAAAAAACGTGTTTATGACCCATAAGGCTCTGGTGAAAATCCATAAAAAAAATTGAAATGATCCATAAAATACAGCAATGTGATCCATATTTTATATAAATTTAAGCAGTAAAATGTCAAAAATGTACCGTTATATATCTAGGAGATGATCTATAAAAGTGTACGGATTACCCATAAACACATTGCAATTGTTCCATAAAAGGTTCAATATGATTCCTTAAACTTGTAAAATTGATCCTCAGAATGTAACGTTTGTGAACTAAAATATATGCACATGATCAATAAATTATTTAAAATATTCCATAAATAAATCGCTAATGATCCATAATATGTTTGAAAAATTAACCATGAACTTCTAAATATGGTCCATAGCAAATAAATTTTGTGCACTTAAAATAATATGTATGATCCATTAATTATGCCGGAATTATTCCAGTTTTGGGTTTATTTTTTTTTTTAAATTTAACTACGGGGAAATCGATCCTTGGCTGCGCTACCACTCAGACTTATTAACATGTCCATTCCTTTAGCTATGCGGCTTAAATATTGCTGTAAAAGAAACATCACTTTGGAGAAGATCTTCAATTTTCAGAAAGCTGACTTACTTTTGCACTCTCACGTTATTTTAAGACCGCAACTGCGACACATGTTTCCCAATAAATTTGGTAAAGAACACTTGTGAACGTAAAGAACTACGGCATCCTCAAGTTTGCACCTTTAAAACTGAAGAAATGGTCCATGAAAAATTAAAAATCGTTCTATAAAAACGCATTCTTGACCCAAAAGACTCTTGTGAAAATCCACAAAATGAATGACTCTGGTGAAAATCCACAAAAAACATAAAAATGATCCCTAAAATTCATCAATTTGATCCATACTTTTTACAAAATTTAGCAATAAAATAAAATGTCAAAAATTAACCGTTATATATCAAGGTAATGATATACATAATTGTTCGGATTTCCCGTTAAAATATTGCAAATGATACTTAAAATGGCTCTATCACTATCCTTAAACTTTCAAAATTGATCCACAGAATGCAACATTTCTACACTAACATATGTGCATATCATCCTTAAATAATTGGAAATGTTCCATAAATAAATTGCCAGTGAGTTTGTATAACAAATCATAATCCTAAAAAAATGATTCATAACAAACCAACTTTGTGCAATTATTTGATCTCTCCGCAACTGCGACACATGTTTGTCAAGAAATTTGGTAAAGAGCTCTCCAGCCCAAAAAGAACTACAGGTCAAATTTATGAATTGATTAAACTGTTGTTTCAGAAAATTTGATTTAAATTATGCCGGGCAGACGCTTGCTGTCCAACTCGCTATCGCTCATCGGACCTAACTACAAAAAACATCCTCCGTTTGCCTTATACCGGGAAAATGCTTGAGTCAGTCATTTGCCTGGAATCTAATCTACGCTATGTTATCACTTCGGATGTCGGAAACATCGACCGCTTTCTGCCACCTTAGTTCTTCAATTCTCAATAAGACTACGCAAAAACTCCGCAATCCTTCTTTAACAGCAATATTTTATCCGGATACCTGAAAGAACGGACTAAATGTCACTAAATCTGAGTAGTAAAGCAGTTAGGGATCAATTTTACAATCTTTATGGATCAAAATTTTAAAAAATAGTGCCCCAACCTGGAAAAACCCAGGCATAATCTATGGATCATACCATATAGTTTAGCGAACAAAGTTGATTTACTATTGATCATTTTTATAAGCTTATGGTTCATTATTCATCATTTTATGGATGATTGTCAATTTATTTATGGAACATTTCAAATACTTTATGAAACATGCGAATATATTTAATTGCACAAAGGTTACATTCTATGGATCAATTTTACAAGTTTAAGAAAAGGTATTGAACCTTTTATGGATCATTTGTAATATGTTTATGAATAATCTGTACACTTTTAACGATCATGCCCTAGATATAAAACGGTACATTTTTGACATTTTATTGCTAAATTTTAGATAAAGTATGGATCAGAGTGATGAATTTTATGGATCTTTTCAATTTTTTTTATGGATTTTCACCAGAGTCTTACGGGTCAAGAATGCGTTTTTCATGGCACTATTTTCAATTTTTTTATGGATCATTTATTACTTTTTATATGCAAAATAGAAAAATCAAAAACAACTCAAATCTGAAGGATGCTATTGCTTCGTTGAGTTGTCAGTCCCAATAACATTTACTCAATTGAGGGATTCCACTTCCAATTAAAGTGAGTAGAAAATTACTCAAAATTAAGGTCAATTTATGGCCATTCTCAAGTTGATATTTCAATTTTCTCTCACTGAGAACAGATTCAGTTTTGTATTTCTTCGTCGACTTTCCTTTTTCTTTTAGTATGAATAACATGGTTGCAAAAGCATTTGCCATCAATGTACAAGCCAACAACGTCTTCTCTCAACCCAAGTTGTAAACAGAACCACAAATTCAATTGTTTAGCAGTGATAAACTAAATAAAACTCGATGATAAAAATCGATAAGTTTAGATAGGCCACTTTAAACTTTATGCGAGATTTGCTGATCATCACAATATCAGTATCAATCGACAACATTGGAGCGACGAAGACAATTGGCTCCCAATTTTCTACCTACACGCTATTTCGAATTTACCCAGTGGCTGAGTAGATTGCGCTCTATTTTTGCTGGCGGTATGAAGTTGTCAGAAAATGGGTAAACTGGTTTCCCTTCGATGAGTGAAATCCGCCCAGATTCTGAGTAAATGTGTATGATAGCATTTTTTCCTAGTTTGAAATGATGGACAGCTATCAGCGGGAGATTTTTGCGCAATTAAAATTAAATTAGTGAAAATGGAGTCGTTTAGCCACATCACCGTCCACTTCAATCTACCATGCGACGAGTGCGATCAAAAATTTCCCTCTCGTGCGACATAAAATCAAACATCATTTCGACCGTTCCTGTGCGAATTTTGCTCGAAGAATTATGCGGGCTCATTTGCGAATACATACCAACGTAGACTATCTGGGTTTCGAAAGGTATCAGCAACATCTTGGTAAGTGGTTTTTTATATGTTTATTTATTTCATTTCAGTGAATCAATTAAAAATTATTCCAGCATACAGCACCGCATCTCGGGAATTTGAATTCCAGCAATTTGGATTTATACATGGATACATTTGTTCAACCTCGTGTTCAACATTATAGATCATTTGCTGGATTTATTTTGAAGGAGTTTTGAAGTGGATGAATGATGTTTGTTTCAGTTTTAAGTAAGCTAAGGCTTGCTTCATTTAGAATTGGAACAAACTTTTGCTCATATTGTGGCGCTCCTGGTGGACGGATTTGGAAGTTCTTGGCGCCCACGTGTCGGGAATTTTGTCAGCTTCACGTATTTTTGACATTCCGCAAATCGACTGTACTTTGTAAACAATCAACATGGAAGCCGAAAGAAAGGAAAAAATTGTGCACAGTAATTTGGAAAATCCATTGTGGTCTGCATCTAGGCTAGCTAAACAGCTGAAATTGCCCAGAAATAGCGTATGGCGCGTTAAGCCAATCGTCGGAGTGGAACTGTCGACCGGAAACTGCGTGGTAAGATTTTGAAGACGATTAAGAGGAATCCCAATCTGTCGGACCGTGACCGTGCTGGCCATAGTACCGTGAGGAGAACTCGACTCCGGGAAGGAATCAAGTCGTATCGAGCTAGCAAACAGCCAAATTGGACTATAAAACAGAATAGTGTGGCCAAAATCCGTGCTCGGAAGCTATACGACCAGGTGCTGACCAAGTTCGACGGGTGTCTTCTGATGGACGATGAAACCTATGTCAAGGCTGACTTCGGGCAAATCCCAGGTCAAAAATTTTACTTGGCAACGGCTCGGGGGGATGTTCCAGCCAAATTTAAATTTGTTTTTGCCGACAAATTTGCACGAAAATTCATGATTTGGCAGGGCATTTGTAGCTGTGGCAAAAAAACGAAAGTTTTCGTTACAAATAAGACAATGACGTCGGAACTATACCAAAAAGAGTGTCTCCAAAAACGAATTTTGCCGTTTATTCGATCCCACGACCATCCCGTAATGTTTTGGCCAGATTTGGCAAGCTGTCATTACAGCAAAGTCGTTCAAGAATGGTATGCAGAGAAAGGGGTCCAGGTTGTTCCGAAAAACCTTAACCCACCCAACTGCCCCCAGTTCCGCCCTATTGAGAAATACTGGGCAATCATGAAGAGGAGACTCAAGGCAAAGGGAAAGGTTGTCAAAGACATCAATCAGATGAAGACCTGGTGGAATAAGATAGCTAAAACGATGGACGAAGAAGGTTTGCGCCGCCTAATGAGCCGTGTTACAGGAAAAATTCGAGAATTCCTTCGAAACCGTAACGAATAATTTTATCCGTATTTTTTCTTAAAAGTATGAAGAAAACGCTACATTTGTATAAAAAAAGATTTTGAATTCAATAATAAATAACTGAAATACAGGCAATTGTTTTTGTTCCAATTCTATCTGAAGCAAGCTTTATTCAAGCTGAAAAAATTGAAACAACTTTATGCTTTGTACACTCAATTAATTAAATATATGCAAAACTGATTTTGTCATATGTTTTCACATTCATCTTAAAATAATAATTATTGAAGCATTAACGCACACTACCGTATTCCGTTCAATCAAAATGAGTAAAGTTTACCCATTCAACAATTGTCAACCTTCAAGGAAACTTTACTCAGCTTCTCCCACAGGCACGTTTACTCATATTTGAGTAAAGTTGTGCTTACCCATTTCTGGGTAAGTGCCCTTTTGACCAGACTGAGTGAATTTTGACACAAAAATGAGTTACTTCAGAATAGCGTGTACACCAAAACTAGCAGCACAACCAAGGAGCTCCGCACAGCATGTGTTTCTTTTTGCCATCGCTTCGTTCGCGTTTCTTTCGAGTTCCATCGATGAGAACGATCGAAGTTGTGGTTGCCGTTATCGAAATGATGCACTGAACAGTGTGTTAGAAAAAAACAAATTATCGAGCTCATTTTAGAATTTTGAAAATGTATGGCCCTGGTCAGAGGAGTAATTTTTTACTTTCAATTTTTATATTTCAATCGTTACACTGGCCAGTAGGACAGCAAACTTAGAACTCATTATCAGCAACATCACATCATACTTAGGTTTCAGACTTTACTCAGGAGGTTGCTCATACTAACACATACACACACAGTTATACGTGCCATCGGTTGGCATGCGGTATTTGATTTTTTTCCGACTACGCTTACTCATTAATGCGAAGATGATTCAGTCTACACAGTAAAAAATAACGAACAAAATAGGCCCGTATAATTTCCCCTCGTTTAATTCCAAGCAAAAAGAGGTGTAAAGTTTACACTGTAAAAAACCCAAATTGTTTGCAATCTTTCATGCGCCATACAACAATGTTGGCAAACTTTCATACAACAGACTAGATTCAGGCGTTATCGGGCTTAAATTTACATGAAATATCCCATTAATTTCTGCCAAATCTTGCATTCCATTTATGTGCATTACATAACGCAGAAAATTAAATGTTTCTTTCTATCTGTGTAGGTAAACAAAAGGCCCTCCACAAAAGTTTTGCTTTGTTTTACTTTAGCCTGGGGTTGTCGCCTCTTGTGAGACTTCGGCATGACTCGTGTACTTGATTTTATACCTTTATTACCTTTTGTGTACATGCAGGACAATCCGATCCTCCGATGTACTAAAATGCTGATTCCTGCTAGCAACGTTGCGTTAGTCTCTGAAGACAACGAAAAGTTGAAACGATAGAGCAAGATGGTGCCTAAGGTGCTAAAGTGCACAAGAAAAAGTGACCTCACTCATCATAGAACTCCACGTTTCGCATATTACTTTGAGCCGATAATCCATATTTGAGCCACATCGGTGACCCACATTTCCAAAGTGGGTTACATTTTAGAGCTTTCTCCATACATTTTCAAACTAGGAATTCACCTCCATTAGATGGCGTTTTAGGCATTAGATAGAACGGCTAAGATTGTTGTTGTATGTTGCAAATGATGAAGGTTCTATGTCCCCAACTTTGTCGAAGACGACAAGATGATCTAGTGATGTGATGTGATAAGAACCCACCATCAGTGCAAGGAGACTACAAAATGATTTTTACATCGACTATCAGACATAACTTCAATAAGCTGCTTAGAACTTTTTTTAGTTTATTCAAATCATCTTGCAGTTCGAGCCAATGTTAGCGAACATCAAAATAATAATCTCAATTTGATTTGAACACTTAGAACGCCACCTAGTGGTTAAAAAAAAACTGGAATCGAGGACTTTCTCCATACATTGTGATGACTTTTAACATTAAACTTCAACTCCTTGATTACCTCAATTACATACGGGTAAAAATGGATGATAAGTTACCTGGAAAAGATAAAACAAAAAATTCATTAGTTTATTTTCATGTAAGGCATATTTCTGTATTTATAAATGAGAGTTGATACTATAAATTAAGTTTTGTTTAATCTTATAGTGTATTAAACAAAACTTAACTTACGGCTAGTATGAAGTGTGTGAAGAAGTTTTTTTGGTCTAACTAAGTTCATTAGGTCGTTCTTCCCATTAACAGTTCTATGAATGGGAAGAACGACAGAATGAAATTAGTTAATATAAGATGGAGTACTACTTCTGCAGAAGATTCACCGTCGTTCAAAAAATCATGTCTTCTAGTTTAAATATGGCTGAGTAAAAGCGATGATAGATGGGAATGATTCAACTGCCGAAATTGTGCTCCACCCTTTATGTTCAATGTACATGTACCCATATCTACATTTCGATTAGTGTGAATATTACTTTTTTTATTTATTTTCTCTTTTGTTCATAACTAAATCGGCAGTTGTTTAGTAAATTGGATGTGTTGTATCTTTCGTTTGACACCTTCCATGAGTTTTTGTACAGTGTCACCCGATACAAAGTTTGCAGCCTTTTGCCAGTTGTGCCTGAAATATTTCTCATCAATCACTATGCTATTTGTTTTCCGAAGGTTCCTTTTAACCAAAGCCCAATACGGACGGAGTTCTGGAGAATTAGGTGGATTACACTCCTTCAGGACAATATTTACATTATTAGCAATGTACCCATTCTGAGCCAGCCCAAGTAAAAATTTTAGTTTTATTCCACCCGTATAGCATTTCTCCCGGCTCTGTTGATAAAACTACATTCAAAACTGTTTTGTCTACTAGCACCTCCTCTATGCTTCTTTAAAGCCGAAGTTTGTACAAAGTGGCCCACTCTATGATCGGTTGTGAAAACAACCTAATAAAGATTTTGACAATGACCACTTGAGAACCTTCATAAAACCTATTGGCTGCCATGAAAACCAGCATACGACCAAAAGGCCCCAGCTGTCAAACTTCACTGCGATATCGTGGTCGGTTTGTGTTGTTCTGCTTTGTTCGATTCTCTGCTCTTTTGATTCATTCAGCAGTAAATAATATCAAAGAAAATTTTTGTTTGATAGCAAACTAGCAAATTGAGTTTTTACAGCGTATCATGCTCCAAATCATATGCGTCTCTTATTTTATGATGTATATTGGCACGATTAGAGCCGGAAAGCAATCAAGCAATCGTACTCCTCCAAAAAATAAAATATAATTTCCGCGTTTGCGATTTTGCACTCTTGTTCTACGTATCGTCAGGATTTGGAGCAGCACCTACTTTGAACGATGGAGACATTTTCACTTTTTTGGCCACATCTCGGAATAAGATATTCGGTTTTTTCTTAAATTCTTTTACCTCTGACTTCCTCTCCGTGACGAATTGAGAATCATGGTTGCTTTCGGAACTGACCTTTATCTTCGTTAGGCGCTGCTGAATGGTGCTAATAACTTAGCCGTCGATATTGCGGATTTTGCATCCGGATTTTCCACCTATTGGGGCAAAATTAGTTCACGCACGCGATCTTGATTCGACGCTATTTTACAGAATAAAATAGCCTGTGGCAAAACGAGTTCTCTCTCATTGCACACATACATTAATATTCATATAGTGATGCGTACCCAGAGAAGACTGTACTTTTGGCGACTTGTTTTTGCTATGTACATTCTTTTCAGAATCTTTCGGAGGTTTTATAATGGTGTAGTAATAATGATAGACAGTGAGAGAGAGGATACAATCGTTCATTGTTAGATTCGCCCCAGTGGAAAAGATCCAAAATATAGCCAAATACACCACAGGATGAAGAAGGAATTTATTAGATAGGTAACAAATTCTTAAGTATTGACACCTTACACGTTACGAATCTGTGAAATTACCCCAAATTCCATTACCATGAATTCCTTCACCCCGAAAGATCGCTATCCCGAATCACCATTTCCTTGATTTCAGTTTTTATTAACTCCAACTGAAATAGGCCGCCAATTTACAGCTCAGTCGATAAAGGCGCAGCTACAAAGCTACACCATGCTGGAGGTGGCTGGGTTCGATTCCCGGTCTGGTCTAGAAATTTTTCGTAAAGGAAAATTTCTCGACTCCCTGGGCATAGCGTATGATTGTACTTGCCACACATTCACACTAATGCAAAAATGGTACCTGGCATCGAAAGCTCTCAATTAATAACTGTGGATGTGCATTTAGAACACTAAGTAGAGCAAGCAATAAGCTAATTCTGAAAGCAATAAGCTTGAAATGCTAAAGAAGAAGAAGAGGTTATCAAGCAATCTGTGAGGGAGAGAGTGGCACAATACATATTTTTCGTTCATACAGAACATATGTATCTTAAAGTCGAGCAGTTCATAATCAAAGTAGACGTATGTAATGGTATGAGTAAGTCATAGTAAGGGGAGGTAGGTTTTTTATGTTGATTTCAAACGCTTGCAGGGGGCTGCGATCCATAAAAATATTTGCTCAACAAAGTTAGAGGCATACCAAATCCTTTACATTATCAAAAAGTCGTGTAAATTTCGGTGCCCTAAGACGTAAAGGGAATGCTAGATTGGGCAGAAAATAAAGGGATATTTCATGTAAATTTAAGCCAAATAACGCCTGAATCTAGCCTGTTTTATGAAAGATTGCAAACAATTTCGTTGTTTACGCCTCCTTTGGCTTGGAATTGCCCGACGTAGTGGTTAGCATTCATACCTCTCACGCTGAAGTCACGAGTTCGAATCTCACCTTCGGATATGTTACAAAAATACCCTCAAATAACAAGAGATAAACAAAAAAAAAATCTTGATAATCTAGCAAAAAAAAACTTACTATCTTTGTTCAACATGGCATAAATTTTTATTTGTTCAGGCGCTGGAATCATTGGAGAAACTTTGAAAGTTTATGAATAAATACTACAACAGTAAGTTAAAACAGCTTCACATGACACGGTAGTTGTAATTTTTTTTTAACTTTCTATCACGTAAGCACCAGATTTGAAGTTTGTGTCAACATCAAAAGAGGACAAATAAATGTCCTTTTTTATCCTCTGCTTTTAGGTGGAGAATGACAGCTAAGCATGAGGAGCAGAACAGAAGGTCTATTTGCTAAATGTTAATGGAAGACGGGCGTAAATTCGTAAGATAAGTTCGTAAGAGAATACGCTGGTAAACGAGTGTGCTGTGATTTTATTTTATTTTTGAAACGTTTTTACATGTGTGAATCAATGAAAAAGAAGTATTTTTCAATGTTTATCAATGCACCGGTTTTGTGTACGGTTTTTAATTTAAAATAAATGAATCCAATGCATTACATTGCTATACATTGACTATGCAAGCGTTTACATCGCATGAAATATGAATTATTTTTTGTTTTGTATTATTCATCGAAGCAAATGTTATTCCTAACTAAATATAATTTTGAGTTGTTTCTATCCAAATTCTAACCAGTTTTCATGGGTTTAAATGACAAAACTCCAAGCTTATTATTAGCAAATGAACAGAATTCGATTTTCAAGCACGAATTACCGTTTTAAACGTCTGCATTTTTGAGTTAGTCTGTGCGCTGCATTGCTGATTTTTAAAACCAGTAGGTCTTAAGTATCGGTCAATCTGCATATTAAATCACGTCATGTTGAGTGGTTTGTTTACTTATATGACAGTTTCAAAATATAAAATTTGGGCACATTGTTTTTGTGTTACATTGTTCAGCCCCACAAATACTTTTTAAGTGAATTTTCATAAATGCATTTAATCAAAGGATTCTCAGAATCTGAAATCTTAAATTGTCATATGGTATGCAGTTTGTACAGAAAGAATGAAAAATATTTGAGGTTTGATTAAATGAAAAGTTACGTTAATGTAGGCAATTTAAAATCAATGCAAATCCACGGAAAACTCTGGACAAAAAATATTTTATCGACATAGTTTATTGCAACTTAGCTAGACTTAAAAACCGCTCCGAAGTCAATGACATTAATCAGTACAATGTTATGACCGTCTGTTGGAATGTTTGATTTGAGGGTGTCTTAATAAATAAGTTTCTAATGTTTGTATTAAAATCTATCTTTTTGTTGTCAGAAACACGTTATCTCATTCAATTGAGTAACATGATCAAATCAGATTAAGATTGTTTCACACTCATACTTCTACGCATTAACTGCCTTGTCTGAGTTCTAATTGCTTAATAATAATTCAAAACGAACAATACCCCGCTGATCAATGCTACCCCGTTTTAGTCTTCATTTCATACTTTTTAACGACGTAACACAAATTGTGGAGCAAAATAAAACTTAAATTCCAATACCACGCCTCGCATAGATTTTTTTTAAAGAAACCCTGGGATTCGAACAGTAGTCCGACATGAAATGTTCTTTGCTTTTATACATAAGACAGAAACATAGGAATTGTTTTAAAATTTAAAGGGATATGAATATTGATTTTATATCGCATTCAGACACATGGGCTCTATGCTGGTGAGATACATTTTTTGTTATGAATATGCAATACCTTTACCTATAAAACCATTCACGTTTCTGAAAATTTAAACTGTTTTGACATAACCGTTTCGAGTTTAATTACTCTCCCTTCCTCCTCATCATAGAACAGCTTCTGATTGTTCCCCATTGCTACCGGTTCCCGCAAAGGTTCATACAGGTCGTAAAGTTTAAGTGTACATTTTGCACCCAAGCCCCCCTAGGCAGACTGAGCTCACACTATTTAGCGATGAATCCCGCACATATGAGTCCCCATAGTATGATACTTAGTTTTGGACTTTTTTACCCAACCTCTAGATGAGAATTTAATTTTCTCCAGACCAATTTGGGATGACTCGTTTTGAAGGTTCCCTCTTAGACTATTCCTCCGTCGGCTTTCGCTGGTAAACAAGCTTGATTGCCAGAGTCTCTTGGTTTCCAGTTTCAAATTCAAAAAGAAGCAGCATGGTGACACAAGGGAAAAGCTACGAGTTCCGGGAGGCGAGGATTTTTACGACTCTCGAGACCACAATGGTAGGTTTTCTCCAGACGATTCAACGGAGCAAATGGTTTCAATTCAACAGGGATGGAAAATTACCACCCACCAGATGATTCGAAAGGTGAACATTTACGGCTGGTGTGCATACTTTCACTGCACATGTGAAAACAAACAAATTAAGATATGCACGAGCAAGCGTAAAATTACTGCCACTAACTTTTGCATTCTGAGAAACCCCCGAATGGCGGAGTTCGATGTTGTGTCGCTCTGGTAAAAGTGGTGTAAACATTTGAAAGCAGTGATTTTGAGACATGTTGAGAAAATGTATTCTTTCACAAAAATAGTGAAAAATGTTAAGAAATCGTCAACTTTTGTTCATTTGGACAGATGTGTAACACAGCAATGGTGCTTAACACATGATTTCACAAGACAAATTAAAAATAAACTACTTTAAAAAACCTGAAATCATTATATCACCATACATATCTAAAGGCTGACTGAAAGTAAATTGGTACGCACAAAAAGACCTTTAATTCGTGATTCAATAAATTGAAAAAGTCCATTAATGGTTTCTTTACAGTACTTTTATAAAAACTGCAAAGTTACAGCATTAGATGGAGCTCATCAGGGGCTATTCATAAACCACGTAGACTTTTCTGGGTGGAAGGGGGATTCTTACCGAGGTCTACGCTCCATAAAAATTTCAAAAAAATGTATGGTGAAAAGTCTACGAGGGGGAGGGGGAGTCTGAGACTTTCAAAAATAAGTCTACGTGGTTTATGAACAGGCCCTCAGCGCCCGCACAGTGGAAACGGACACGGAATCAGCGCATTTCGAAGTCGCTGCTTTGAAGTTGCCCTGTACTTTTCCATTGGTCGAAATTCCGGACAATTCGGAGGATTCATTAGCTTGGGGACAAAATCGATCATGTTGGCAGCATACCACTCCGGAACTACCTTGGAGTAGTGGCAGCTGGCCAAATTGGGCCAAAAGATGACTTTGCCCCTATGCTTGCGTATGAACGGCAATATACGCTTTTTCAGGCATTCTTCGATGTAAACTTGGGATGTCTTCGTCGAGGATGTGACGAATGGTTCCATTTTCAGACCACAACTGCAAATCGCTTGCCAAATCATGGCCTTCTTCGCGAACTTGTCGGCAATCACGAACTTGAATCTTCCCGGCACATCCCCACCTCCAGTCGCTATGTTAAACTTTTAACCGGTAAGCTGCTTAAAACCGAGTTTGACGTATGTTTCGTCATCGATCAAAGTGCAGCTCTTGTGTTTCGTCAAAACACGGTCGTACAGTGTGTCCCATAAAAAAATGCGAAAATCCATACCTCAGTTTAAAATAAGTTTTTTCATAGAAAATGATTAAAAAAATCATAACTTTATTTAGGGAATCGTTTAATAAGCCTTTCATGATTACATTACTCAATATGTCCCCCATTTTTCTCGATCACCTTCTCCAAACGGGAATGGAATCGAGAGCATACCTTCTCAATGTATGAGTCAGTCATCGAGTTCAATGCCTTGGTAATGGAAGCTTTCAGTGCGCCAACACTGGTGTGAGAACGGTCACAGGCCTGAACATATGCCCATATTGAGTAATCCAAAGGATTCAAGTCCGGGCTGCTAGGAGGCCAAATGTCCTTTGGCCAAAATTCCATGTTTTCCTTCAGCCACGATTGAGTCCTTTTTGAGGTGTGACTAGGTGCTCCGTCCTGTTGGAAAATGACGTGTTTGTGTGCTCCAAAGTTGGCTATCATCCATGGCAGAACGTGGTCCTTCAAAATGTTCATGTAAACCTCGGTATTAACTTTTAATCCCGCTTTGATAAATAGTGGAGGCATTTTCAAGCCATTGGACGCAACTACCCCGAAAACTATTACTCCGGCCGGATTTTTGGTTGTAAACTTGAATTTCACGTTTTCTGGAACATCCTCAATCTTCTTCGGCAAAATAATCCTGTCTGTACGTGTGATACGTGATCGATGGTGAACATTTTCTCATCGGAGAACACGATGATGGTATGCTTCTTTTTTAATGCTGTCACCAAAACTTTAGAGCGCTCCAGCCGTAGTTGTTTGATTCGGTCCGTTACGCCCTGGACGAACATTTTAAGTCATCTTTGACCAACCATGGTAGTTTTTGAAATATGAGCTTCCTTAGCCAATTTCCGGATCGATCTGATAGGATTTCGCCTCACTTTGTCTCTCACTGATCTTACCCAACAAACATCAGTGTCGAATAACCGCTTGTTCAAGCAAATTTGGAAGTTATTCAGCTTTCTAGAAGAAAGAGCTGAACAATTTCTTCAAATTTGTTTGCATTAATGTTTGTTGAGTATGACCCTCGGTATGCGAGCGGACCGTGGACAGCCACTTCCCGGCTTCCGTGGACGTGGTCCATCAAGAAGTTAACGTAGGATACGGTAAACGGTAGCCAGTTGGCATCCCACAATCGTTGCAATTTGTTTTACGGGCTTTTAAGCGAGCAGCAAACTAGTCACAACCTCCTTTGCGTACATTTTTCTCAACTTTGTTACTCGCGAAGCACTGTTTTGTTTACATCGTCTCTGAGTATACAGTCTGATTACACACCCGCATTAAAACAGTAAAAATAATGTTCAAAGCTACCCAAAAATAAGTATTGAAAACTTTCGCATTTTTTTATGGGACATACTGTACAAGAGCCTTGCACGCTTTATGACCACGAAATTCTGCTTCATATGCTGGTTCGAATGCTTACTGGCTTTGTAGGACTTATATCCTTCCCTGGCAAGGATGTTTCGCACCGTTTGAAAGTTGGCGTGGTACTTTCTGGCCACATCTCGGATCGAAAGACCGGGGTTGGCTTTAACGCACCTCAACATCTTGCTTCTCAGATGATGATCCCTGGTTCCAGTTTTTTCGTAGGTCTGCTAATTCCTTTTCACACACAGGGCTTCCTTGTAGGTTTTCAGCACTCGACAAACTGTTGTTTTCGGCATTTTCAGCCCTTTAGCCAGCTTGGAACCGGACCACTCCGGATTTTCCAGGTGTTCGTGCGCAATATTTTTTCTTCTTTCGAATTCCATTTGACGTTATTTCTGAAAGCGATCGATTACTTTGATCAAACTTGCACCAGTTGGCCTCTATAGAAGTGTAAACAAACCACTGTCGAAGATTTTCGATTCCCAACTCTGGAGACGTGCCACCGGCGCCGGAGGATCGTACCAATTTACTTTTAGCCAGCCTTTATTGCTCCACGCTGCTGACGTATCGCAACTATATGAGCTTATATCCCAAGTCATATTTGTACTTCATACACTAGCGCTTTTATTGTTAATTGCCAACCAGGGTAAACCTATAGTGCCAAAAAATCGTTCAAGCTTAAGCTTTAGCTTTGGTGGTGCTGGAATTACAACCTATTATGTACACAGAGGAAGATGTTTCAAAACATTTCATTTTTTGCATTTATTAAAAATCATCAACGCATTAGTGTCTGCCGAAATGTCAGCTACGATGATGAATGGCACAACGAAGTATCGATTGCATTCAATTAGATACCGGTGAATTGTCAGAAAATGAGCCCAGTAGAACAATGTGAATTTACCGACTTGACAGAGTGATATTGAAATCAATTTCGTTTCTCATCAAGTCGTCGGATGCAACCATTCACATTTCATGTTAACACTATTCATGTCACAAGTAGAGACTCTGACATCGTTAATGTACATCTTGAGATGAATTTGCTGTTTGCCGTATGTTCCATATTCCACGATAGATATCCGTCGTCATTGTCTTAACCAACGATTGATTTCTCTATTGACGTTCCTACGTCATACACAATAAGCCAAAAGTAGGACTACAGCAAACTGTGTTTGCAACACAATCGATCAACGTTTTGGTACTTAACACCGAGAGCCAGTTTCCAAAGAAAAACACTGAACTAAAATCCATTGAGCAACCATTCCTACCCTGCCCGCAACGCCTACTTCTGTGGGAAAAGTGGATTTCAATTAGGCATAACGTGTTCACACCAAGCATGGGTTTATGTTAACACACCACCGCAAAAACATGAATATTTTCACCTGACACAAAAGTCGGCCATAGGAAAAGCTGTTGAATGAGATATAAGAGGCCAGCTTGGAATAATGTTCTGCTTCTAGGGGTGGAGAAAAACCAACCGAACCCTGGCTGGGGCGGTAACGAGTTGGTGAATTATGACCATAAAGTTGGGTGAAATATGAAGTAAATTATTTCAAACCGCTTTCCGGTTGTGCTGTGCAGTAGAAATTGGACAAACGGTCACCAAGATGCAAATATAATGGTCAATTGTTTCCAGCTGGCAAGACGAGGTTTGTTCGTGGTGACCTGGTTTAGTTTGCGCCGCCTTTCTAAGTTCCGGTAGGTCAGGTTTGAAGTCCTGTTTGGTTGTCAAGAGTCTATTTTATCGATTTGCGTTGGAACGGTAATTAAAACCTGTAAGTAGAACATTGTAACCATTGTATGTAGTCTACATTGCTTGACGAAATAAAATAAATAAATAAATAAATAAAATAACCGTCATGGTATTTTTTTTTTCAACTAGTAAATAGTTATACAAAAAATCATGCGGTAAAAATAGATCTTCCATCTATGAACAAAGGTACAGAATGAATGGTGGAACAAGTGAAAGCTCTTTGCAAAATAATCATAAAACATTTCAATTCAATAAACCATGTAAACACAAACAGAAGACAATTACGTTCACATGTTACCTGCGCGAATGTTACCTCATCTAGACTGCATACAATTTTCTAACACCCAAAAGTGTCACGTAGGACCTTTATCATAAACTGTTCGACGTATGTTTCTGAGTTGGAGCCCAAACTTGTTCATCATCCCTCGAATGTCTCGAACTCGTACCAAAGTGCCATAGTAGTTATATCATGCTAATTAAAACAGCAAATAAAATTATGTTCATTGCAGCCTCGCTGTTATCAGAGCAAACAATGGGATATAGGAGACGGGGATGAAAAACACCAGCCCTCATTAAAATCTGGAACCAAACCGAGGCCCTCTATAGGTGTCATAAACGACAGAGACAACGGTGCAAAGTACCGCATCTATGCAGTGTTTGTACCAGATGTGAAACCATATAATGGGCCACCTTGCTTCAAGCGAGCAGCAAATGGGAGAAGTTTAAAGTTTCCTTTTGAAAAAAAAAACACCGTCTTCGCGTCGTATGTGAAGATCCATGTTGCTACGTTATCTCGTTAAAGTGATGCTGCCTAATTTGCTACGCGCAAATTTGGGTTCTAGAAACACAACTTTTCCTAATACTTCGCGGCAGTAAATTTGCGTCCTTGATGGCAGAATGGTGGTACCAGCTTTTTCACCCATTCGTTAATAATGGTAGAATTACTGCCATAAACGACGCAAAACACCTTTCGGACTGCTGCAAGTTAGGTAAGAGCAACTTTGATAATATCAAGCAGTTATCGTTATCTTCAATATCACCGTAATTTCGCGTGTCTAATATGGCATGTTAGAAAAGTACAGTCACGGACGGTGTCGTTAAACACGATGGGAAATCAGACTCTTGACAAGGAATTTTACTCTTCTGTCAAAACATATCCAAGTAATAAGGGAATTACGCATTTTTAGAATCCTTACAAAATCTGAATTTTAATTTAAAGTGTAAATCTTTGAGTTCTGAATACTAATGTTATTATACAAAATCTGGATAGTTCAAAAACTTCAAGGAATACCACAAAAAATCAAAAACGATCATTAAGTTGGTTCAATTGTAATTGAAGTTCTACGAGCTACGAGAGTGAACACATAGCTGGAAACTCAAGACAATTCGAAAAGATTTGTTGGAACTTCTGATAAATTCTGTTTAAAAAGTCAATTTTTGGATAAAAGTTCTTGGATTTCAAAAGAAGTATTTTAGAAAATTGACGGGCTCATTGCAAGATACTTTGAAGGAATACAAAAAAAAAAATATTAAGAGAATCTTTAAAAGTGGAAGAAAATAGAAAGCCAGTTAATAAGTGCAGAATGCCAGAATAACACATGGAAACAGAAAAAATCATTATATATTAAAGAGAATACAATGAATTTCAGAGAACTCAACTAATGTTCACCAAAAGGATTCCAAGTTCTTGATACTTTGTTGAGTTTCGATGGTTTGGAAAGTTCTTCAAAATACTTCAAAGATTAAGAAAGTTTTTTTTAACTTCCTTTAATTACTGCAAATTACATGATAGCTCAACGAAGTGTGCCAACTGCACGCAAATGCACGCAAGCAAACGTTCAACAAAATTTAGTAAAAGATATATAAAAATATTGTTACATGATGTTCATTAAGTTGTGGTTAAATTATACTGGTCCAACGTTCCATTAAGACCACACCTGCGCACATCGTTTCGCCAAAAAACTTGGTTGAAGGCAATTTGTCTCCAGTTCCTCGGGTGTCGCACACTTTCAAGATCACAAGGTCTAAGTATAAAGAGTGAGTGGTAATTCTTGTCAGTGTTTTTCAAACCTGTGTAACTTTGGAAGGCTGAATCACAGACATGTTTGCACATTTTTCTTTTAGAGTGTACTTAAATGTCAACACGGCTTGCAAGTTTGGTTTGAATTTTCATTAGTTTGAGACTCGTGGTAATAATGGATAAGTTTGATGAGTCTGTTTTTGAAACTTTTTGACCGTGTATTATTCTAAAGAAATTGAAAACACGCGGAATAAACAAAAGATTGATTTTTCACACCATCGCTACAAAGAAACTACGTCTTGGAAAATAACTCCTTTCAGACCTGGCCGTAGACGCTCTCCAGTGTCCGGAGGCCATCAAACGAGTGAGAGAGTGAATTCGGCGAAATCCTGGAAAGTCTGGCCGAACGATGGCCAAAGAAGAATGCCGCAGTAAACGATCAGGAGTATTTTGACCGTGAACTGAATCCATACAAAACACAACGGGTGCATTGCTTGACTGAAAAGCAGAAGATTGCAAGATTCGAAAGATGTCGGAAGCTGCTCAAGCGGCACGGTGATTGTGAAATTCTGTTTTCGGGCGAAAAACTGTTACTGCTACTGCTAAAATTATCGAGTGTATGCAGCACATCTTTCTGATATTTTTCATGATAAACTAGCTGTTCGAAGGTTCCAGAATGTTTCAAGGGTGATGGTTTGGGGATGTTCCTCCAAAACTTTGAAGGTTCCATCGCTCCATTGATCCCGGTGTTAAAATAAACAGTAAATATTACATCGATTATGTTTTGAAAAACCATTTGCTTCCCTTCATCAAGAACCACTACAAGCATGCACCATACTGCTTCCAACAAGACTCTGTACCGTCCCACCAGTCGAAAGGTACACAGGATTGGTGTGAGGTCAATTTTCCGGATATTATTTCGTCGAAATAATGGCCTGCCCTTTCACCAGATTTGAATCCTCTCGACTACTATGAATGTTGAGCTACTGAGCAAACAGAACACTATCAAAAAACTAACTGTGGACATTTTTAAGCAACGTTTGGTGAAAATATGGAATGACATGCCTCAAGATATCGTGCGTTCCAGCTGTGATACTGTCCAGAAACGCACGAGGCTGGCAGTTAAGGTAAAGAGATATATATTTGAACTGAACTGAATGAAGACGAATATTGAAGATATACCAAACAGGAAATACATTGAAAATAAAAATTTTTACAAGCTTCTCTTTTTTTATCTCTTCACTGACAGGAATTTTCACTCACCCTGTATAATCTGGTCAGTTTCCGAGAAAAACCGTTCTCGCTTTTGCAGATTCCGCCCAAAGGTGTAATCTATCACTTTTCCATTAAATCGGATTGATAACTTCCCACAAATCTGCTCGCTAGTAGCATTAGACGGCTGGAGATAATTTAAGAACCCATTTTTTAGGCTACATTGATAATATCATCAATCGGAAGTTCGTACATTCTAATTTGTCTCCCTTTTTGTAGATTTTACTTACTGCTTCTTCTTTCCACTCCTCCGGTAACAGTTCAGTATTCCAGACCCTGCCTATCAGCCGATGCAGACCAGTCGCAGTCGGGCCCATTTTTATACGTTCCGTTCCGATACCATCCTTCCCCGCTGCATTTTTGCTGTTTGATTGCATCATCAAGTTCACTGATCGAGAGAACTTATGCTTGTCCCTCGTCCATCGTGCCGATAAAGCCATTCCTCAAACTGCTCTGCCTCAGGTGTTCATGACGAGCTGTAACAGCTCTGAAAGCGAAAGTCCTCAAATAATAACTGTGGTGTTTCAAATAACGCTTACTTAGCGGTAGGCACAGCCCCGTATGCCGTATAAGGTCTGTATCCACATTAATCAGGATACCTTCAATTTTGAAATATTGTACGTCGCAGTGAAAAAATTCCCTGAAGAATAGCTGGGCGTCTAAACAGACAATTATTGATGTTTACATTACATCTTTAGTGTTCAATATAGCGATGATGAAAACGACGTGACCGAGCAGATTTTGTACGGACGTAAGGAAAATCATGACTTGTAAATTCGACAACTTGCAAAAAATTGGATTTACCTAAGTCCATTGTTTATGGTGTGCCCAAATCATTTTCGGAACGTTTGACGGTAGAGAGGAAACCGAGAAGTGTCAAAAACAATGGATCCTGTCATGGACCGGGAGGTGAAGAGGATATTGAAGGAAAACCCGAATTACTCTGTTCGAACTGTGGCTCGTAAAATAGGCCTTTGGGGCTGAAGTCATATAAAGTAAAAACAATTCCAAATCGCAACGACAAATGGAACCTGACAGCAAAATCACGTGCTCAACGTTTGTACTGCGAATATTTGAGTTTTCATGCGTTGTTATGAACGATGGAATTTATGTACTGGAGGATTTCAATCAGCTTCTGGTTTTCTATTTTTTATGGCCAAAAATGTTACAGTTGAGCATTTCAGGACGAAGAAGTTGATGCCAAAAATATATTGTTTGGCAAAGAAATACTAAATCTATCGTCACTACAGGCAAAATCAACAAGAAGATTCATTAAAAACCAATAAGAAAAAACCTTTGGCATCATGCCATTATGCTTAGACTGTGATGGAGTGGTTCGATGTATATAAAGAGAATATTGTACCAAAAACCGCAAATACACCCAATTGTCCAGATTTACACCCAATCGAGAGATATTGGGCTCTGATAAAGCGGAAGCTTTCTCGAAAGGAACAAGAAATCAAAGCTTTCAAATACTCTCAACAAATTTGGACAAAGACGGCCACCACGGTATCTAGAGAGTCTGTACAAACCGTAATGGATAGAGTTAAGCGCAAAGTTCGAAAATTGTATGCAAATACCAACTTATTATGTTCTGACTCCGACAATAGTTAATTCATATCCCATGAATCTGAAATAATCAACTATATTTGAAATATAATGCAAAATCTGTGTTTTACTTATGTTTTGAGGTATCCGAATTATTGTGGATACAGACCATAAAAGCCTAGTAGAAGAAGCTTCTTGTTGCTGCTGTTTTTGTAACTATATGTAACGCAGATTTGTAGAATGAGGACAGAAACTTTAAAGGAATTGGAAGGAACCTCGGATTTTCTTATAATTATCACCTTCTCCATCTCCATTAAACCCCGTGAAGCTTGATATTTTTTACCATATTCGTTCCTCTTAACTTAATATAAAGATCCATATCTCGACACCTTCTTTCATTTGGAACCTATGTGTCTTGCGGAAAATGATCTGCATCGTCATTTTTGTTCTAAACGCACATCCATATTGTTAAGCAAGAGCTAAGTATGAATATGTGGCATGTACAATCATATTTTAACGCTTGCGTTAAAAAACGGAACAAAATTCACCCATTTTTCATGCGATTATACTGTCATCTGGTGGAGGGTCAGCCGGTGAATCGTAAAAAAATATAAGGAGACATTTGACAGCTCTATCAGTTCGTTTAAGGCAGCCAGCATTGAAGCAACGACGTTTAAAACAACGTATAAACTACGAAGAAATCCACCATTGTGCCACACTTTGTGTCGACTGGATACAGCCGAGCGGCCATATATGAGATCGTGGCGCTCCTGGAAAATGGTGAGAGGTGGTGAGCACAAGCTGTGTTGCAGTCGTCCGACGGTTTTGCGTGACCGGAAGGTGCAGCAAGCACTGAAGCGGAAGACGGAAGCCAAGATGGTGAAATCCTTCGGGGCCTTGAGTAAAAAGTCAAAAAGTATTTAGACAACATAGACATTGTCATCGCCACTACGTTCAAACAGTCTTAGCTTCTGTACGAAGTGCATCCTGTATAAAACGGTAATAAGACCGGTTGTTCTCTACGGGCATGAGACGTGGACAATACTTGAAGAGGACCTGCGAGCACTCGGAGTTTTTGAGCGACGGGTGTAAAGAACCATCTTTGGTGTAGTACATGAGGACGGACTATGGACGCGAAGGATGAACCATGAGCTCGTGCAACTCGCCGGCGAACCCAGTATTCATAAGGTGGCAAAAGCTGGAAGGATACGCTGGGCAACTATCCTGTAAAAATGGTGTTCGATGGGAATCCGGTTGGTACAAGACGACGTGGGGCGCAACGAGCAAGATGGTCAGACCAGGTGGAGCAACACCTAGGGGGTACAAGGTGCCCAAGGGATTGGAGAGGAGCAGCCACGAATCGGGAATTATGGAGGGATATTGTGTACCAAGCTATGTTATAGTATTGTGACGTTATGCCATGAAGTGTGTAGACATCGTCATGAGGAAGCGGAAGGCGAGGCCGTGTACGAAGCGCAAACGGCCACCCAAAAGCAGGGGCTGAAGATGCTCTTCAAGGATATCTTCCTTGCGAACCGCAACGTGGTTGTGATCATGGACAAGGAGACGCTTGACGGCAATGTCTGCCAGGGGACCATCTATTTCACGTTCCCTAGGAAGTGAATCAGTGAGAAGGGGATGTCAAAGCCACTCTTCTTTTTTACGGGACTTGTGGTCAACGGAAAGTTGTACGGTACAAGTCGTTATAGTTGCGGCCTTTATTATGAAACACCACTCAATGGGCGATGTCAATGTTTTGGACGGATCTGACCTCGAAACATTGCGCCAAGTGGTCGCTAGAAGAGATGGGGCGTTTGAAGATCCCAGTCGTCATCAAGAATGCCAAGTCGTCATCAAGAATAAAAACAGGAATCAACGAAAATTTATTTTGTAATTAACTTTTATCGTTTTTATTTTCATCAATCCGGAAAATTATCTATTTTATTGCAAGTGTTATGCCAAGGATTCAATTTTTTTTTTGTTTATAAGCGCTGGGAATTGAACATGGTCACCTCCAGCATTGTCACTTTTAAGCTTCACCTTTACCGACTAAGTATAGGGAGACCCAACTTTTCATTAACTGATTATTGATACCTGAAAACATAGTTGTTCCATTTAGAATTTCCTTTCAGATTTTGCTTGTGGAAGAAAGTTTGCAAAATGGTACCTCAACCTTATTTACATTTTCTACAAATACTTACATCCACTCCCGGTGGATGCTTAGGAAATTGTTGAAAATTATTCTCAAAATCAGTTGAAAATCATCCACATAACAAAATCATTGCCATCTGGTAACATGGCCGAACGAGGAACTGCTCTCTCACAATTCACTCGGTGATATTGCTGGCGCTCGTCAATGCGACATCTTTTTTTCTGACAGGACATAGCTATTATTCAACACTACAATTTATTGGATTGGTTAAAAGTGCAGCCTCCAAATAATGTGAAAAAATATTTTGTACGACCATAAAAGTAATCACTTTTTCAGAGACAACGCAAGCCAATAAATTTAAATTCCAGCTCAAGGTTACTCAAAATTATGAGTGTTCTTTTTCACCGTGCTTTATTCATTCTCATTATATGTATATTTAACGTGTCCTACCACCACCAACATCAACACCGCCAGTATATCACTGTCTGCATCAGTAAGCTTGCGAATATGTTTAGTGTTGACACAGTGATTATATTACACCAGCACAATATTTTATCACGATTCACCGTGGTAGGTACTCACACTGCCACTGATAAAAGCATGGTCATATAAAGTTAGAGTAACCCGCACAGGATGTGGGTGAACCGAAGCTTTCCGCTGTCAGATGGGTAGTTGGTTGGAGGTTACAACTTTACCGGCAGGTATACCCAAAAGTAAATACTACACACGGGAACACAAAACGAGCCTTAGCAACCAACAGCATCACCTCCAAATAAACGGGAAGAGGGAAAGCGAGAGGCATGTTGAGTGCGGAGATGATGGCGGTGATAGTGAAGATCAGGTGAAGAAAGATAAATAATCTCTACAATGAGGGTGTTGCGTGAGGCCGATGTACAAACATGGCTCGTTTGTAATTAATGGTGATGAAAACGATCCTTGTGACATTTATATGGAGATTAATTCCACTTACGTCATAAGTGCGGAACAAAAGCCCCCATGTGACGAGGGTGAGTTTGTTTTCGGATATTAGTTTTTGCTGAAGCGTGTAGTTGAACTAAAATTGTGTACAACATTGGTGATCTAATTGAAAGATTGTTAAACTCCCGATAAAGTATGTTGTCCAATATAACAACAACTTTTATTAACAATTCTATAGCCAACAAGCAATAAATTCATGAATGTTATCATTTTTAAATTATCAATTATTAAAATTCTACCTCAACAAAGCAAAAGCCAGTTCAATTAATTTGTTCTCGGCAACCAGTTTTCATAGACAATCGGCACTCAATAGCTCCGTATTCTGGAATCGATTTCCAATAAATGAAATATTCAAAACTAAAACAATCCCAAGCACGCAATGAGTGCATCGGCAAATGATTTTATCCTCAGGTGTTTCATGAGAACTCAAATTAACTGCATTCCTGCGCTATGGGCCCGGAAGCCGAAAGCAACGACACAAAAGCGGCTATAATAAATGAAATTCTATTCACCATCGGGAAAATTGCCGCTGCAGGCATAGTTCCTACGATGGTGCACGCATATTTCACCGTGTGGATGGTTGGTTGCTTCTTTCAGCCGACAGGTTTTCCGAATCACTGATGACAAAGCACCGGCTCAATTGAACCGTCAAAACTCCCGAAAAGCTCCCATTCATCCACCACAGACCAGTGGAAAAGCGGGTTTCTACACTCCGCACCTATTTAACGAATGCTAAAGGGCGGTATCATAAATTTTAAATTATACACTCTGCATAAATTATTTACTGGCTGAGCATGCCGCGGATACGGCCATTTATGAGTGCGCACATACGTATGGTTTAATACACTGCGGAATGCTTGCAACTCATTGAAAGAACCGCTCATTTGGCGGACGGGGAGCTCGCGAGTTGCGACTAAAAGTGGCATAAGATTATGGGGAACCTCCACTCCAAACGATTTCTGTTATGTTTGAATGGAAACGATAGATAATATTTGTGAGAACTTAGACAGTGTACATTCGATTCAGCGGCACTATGTTGCAGCGGGTGGTTTTGTATTCAGTTAAACGCTTATATTTAATAGAGTAAATGGTGGCAGCGTAAAAATATGGTTTAATGACGTTCAATGGTAATATATATTTCTATGCATTCAGATTTTACATGTGCTATTTAGTTAACGATCTCTCAGGAAACAAATTTATGGAAAGCATTGTTTATAAAATACCTGAATGTATACAAGCAAATAATTTGCATCAACTACAAAAATATGGCTTATGCGCAAAAACGCTGGAAAATATAGTTGAACCAATATTCATCCGATGAGTCCCTACCATACTCTTCATTAAAACAAAACATTGAAGTACGAATGGGTATGTTTCATTTGAAATAATGTTTGACAACATTATATCTAAACAGTGAAACAAATTGCAGAGCAATCAATTGGATATGAATGCAAACATTCTACTTGCTGATCCTCTTTTTTAAATTAGTTGATTACGAGTTGTTCTCTAACAACAAAGCTTTTTTTAAAGTTTAACCCGATATAGTTTGCGATAAAGTAAAATGAAAATGTTCGGAAATGTGCATTTTATGCGATTTTAGAGAGCGTGAGTTCCTAATTAGGTTTGTTCTGAGAATTTTGGGCTGGGAATTTTTTCGATTCCTGAAAGGATGTTGTGTTAGCAATACAGTAAGGATTGATATTTGCGCAGAGCAAAAAAAATAGGGAATTACAAAATTTTGTTCCGAAATGACTAATGTGCTCGTGTTCAGTAGTCAAAGTTTAAAAAGGGCATCAGTATTCTATTTTTTAGTTTTGACGGACAAGACCAACAAGAAAAGTGAACAAGTGAAGTGTAAGTTTAAATTTCCCTATCGTTCTACTAATTGTGAAATGAACGAGTTTAATAATTAATCGAGCCAATGGAACACTTAAGTGAGTACTTTAAACTGAACAAAATGAAATTTGTGTCAAGACGTCAACGAGTGTCAGTTAAGGTTCTATTGAGGAAAATTTGGCGGGATCAATCTGCCATAAGAAATTTTTAAACCACAATGTGTTTATTACCATTATCCATACCATACCGGGAATGTTCACATGCGAAATTGTGGAATTACACTCTGAAATAGGATGGTGGATCGGTTATAGTGCTGAAACTTTTTAGTCACCGGAGTAAACATGTCTATCTGAGAGAAACAGCTTTTTTCCATAACAACACTGCTGGGCATGCTTAGATTGTTCACATACGCACACAGAACCTATTCATAGTGGCTGAGAGAGCCGTAAGCTATAATTCATATCATAGTAGGCTGCGAGTAAAAGAGGACGATTTCCATAGTGTGACAGTTGCACCATGACGAAGAGGCAGCGTATTCGTGATTTGTCTCAGGTGCAAATGTAGCAAAAAGACATTTCAATCGCCGTGGGAGTGTCCCGGTGGACCGTGAAATGGGTCTTAGACCGAGAAAAGTAAGGACAACTATACGCGAAGGTATGTCTAATAGCAGTACGGTCCGAGGCCAAATGTTGTATTTCAACAATATGGGACTCCGTGCCCATTTCGTTCTGGGCGAAGGATATGCGGCCGTCTTCCAACCCCGATCTTAATCCGCTGGATTACTCAAAATGGCGCGTCATGAAGGCCAAGGCCTGTTCTAAACGTCACCCGAGCACAGCATGCCTCAGACAAACATTGACCCGTACTTGGAGAGAAATTGATACAAGCAACATTTCCCGAATTAATGCAGGGAAAGAAAAGGTTCCACACTTGTGGGGGTAACAACATCTTTTCATGGGCTCCGTAAGGAACTCACGAATTTCATTAAAGATTCTAAATTTTCCTTTCAAATTGGTCGTCAGGGTGAATGCCGTGTATTGGCTGAAACCTTGATCGGATTTAAACTTCTCGTGGAGTATCTTGCTCAAAGAGGCATCAAATTCTTTACACATGACACCAAAACTGAACGTCTGTTCAAGGTGGTCTTAAAAGGTCTAGCCAGTGGTGAATCCCTGGATGAGATCAAACAAGAAATTATCAAATTGCTTGGAGTTACACCAGTTCAAGCGATAAAGATGAAAAAGAAATCCCAACCTGGCGATTCTCGCAATGGGATTTCAAACGATTTTTATTTAGTTCATTTTAAATTAAATGAACTGAATAACCTCAAGGCATTGGAAAAAGCCAGCCTTATGCTCCATGTCAGAGTGAAGTGGGAACACTTCAGGAAGACTGGAGGAAATTCTCAACACCTCACCCAGTGCCGTAAATGCCAGGGATGGGGTCACGGGACGAAAAATTGTCACATGGATGCCAAATGCATGCATTGTGGCGATTCCTCTCACGCCAAGGACAACTGTCCTGTGAAGGATCCCAAAAATTTTAAATGTGCGAATTGTGGTGGAAACCACAAATCCAATTTTTGGGAATGCAGGACTCGCAAAGCGATCTTGAATTCTCGTGCTAAGCATCAGGTAGGGACCGCTTCACGTTCCCGACCAGGTAATTATTCCTTGGCTGTTAACAACGGTCATCGAGGAGGAAATCCAACATTCGTACCGGAAGGTACGATCAATGCCCAACCGTCAAATTTTCCACTGCTATCTGCTGTTAACAATGGTCAGCGAAGTACAAATGTACCCGTAAGTACAAACAGAGCACAAGTTTTCAATGCTCAATTCTTACCTGCTGGTAGCAATGTACAGCTAGGTAATGGAGCTTCCTACGCTGCCGTTACAGCCGGTAGAAACCAAAATTCTACCAGAAATGTTGAAGATTTTGACTTAGGTAGCATAACCGCTCCAAAAATGGATTTTTTACAGAAATCATTAATCGATATGATTAATGGAATGTTAAATACAAACTCCATGTTTGATGCAATTCAAACAGGTATAAAATTTGCAAACAATATTGTCATGACCCTGAAATTCAGCAATGGGTATTAAGACACTGAATATTTTAAATTGGAATGCTCGATCTCTTAAAAATAATGAAGACGAGCTGTTTAACTTTTTACGAGTTCATAACGTGCATATTGCCGTTGTAACTGAAACTTTTCTTAAACCAGGTGATAAAATAAAAAGGGATCCTAATTATTTCGTACACCGCAATGATCGTCTTGAAAGTCCAGGTGGTGGCGTTGCCATAATTGTTCATAGGCGTATAGAACATCAAATTCTTTCTTCTTTTGATACCAAAGTTTTTGAAACTTTGGGGGTTTCTGTTGAAACAAAATTTGGTCAACTTACACTATTAGCTGCCTATTTACCATTCCAATGCGTAGGTCAGCAAAAGAATCTTCTCAAGGGTGACCTACAGAAGCTCACCCGTAATAGGTCAAAATTCTTCATTATTGGTGATTTTAATGCAAAACACCGATCGTGGAATAATGCTCAAAGTAATTCCAATGGTAATATACTATTTGATAATTGTTCTGCGGGTTATTACACTATCCAATACCCAAACAGCCCAACTTGCTTTTCTTCTGCCAGAAATCCCTCAACTATTGATTTGGTCTTAACTGATTCATGTCAACTTTGTAGCCAATTGGTTTCCCATGCAGACTTCGGTTCGGATCACCTTCCAGTAACTTTTGAAATATCTCAAGAAATAATTTCTAATCCCAACAGTTCTACTTTCAATTATCATAGAGCTGATTGGAACCAATATCAAACATTCATGGAATATAACTTTGATCCTAATATTCCTTTGGAAACTAAAAATGATATCGATAATGCTCTTGACTCTCTGACTACTTCCATAGTTGAAGCAAGAGCTGTCTCAGTTCCAAAATGCGAGGTAAAGTTCAATACAATTATAATAGACGACGATCTTCAGCTTTTGATCTGTCTGAAAAATATCCGTAGAAGACAATATCAAAGAACATGCGATCCCGCCATGAAAGTTATCTGGCGAGATTTGCAAAAACAAATTAAAAAACGTTTCTCTGCCCTGAAGAACAAACAATTCGAAAATAATGTGTCAAAATTAGAGCCAAGTTCCAAACCTTTTTGAAGACTCTCCAAAATTTTAAAGAAACCTCAAAAGCCTATTCCAGCGCTCAAAGAAGGTGATAAAATATTGCTAACCAATGTGGAATAAGCTCAAAAACTTGCTGAGCAGTTTGAGAGTTCCCATAATTTCAGTTTGGGTCTTACTAGTCCTATTGAGAATCAGGTTTCTCTTGATTATCTGAATATTTCCTCAAGGGAAAATATTTTTGATGAATCCTGGGGTACTGATTTGGATGAAGTAAAAACTATAACTAAAAAGTTAAAAAATATGAAGGCTCCAGGTGATGATGGAATTTTCTATATACTCATCAAAAAACTCCCAGTGAGTACCTTGCCTTTCATGGTAAAATTATTTAATAAATGTTTTCATTTGTCATACTTTCCTGGCAAATGGAAAAATGCCAAAGTTGTTCCAATTTTGAAGCCCGAGAAAGATCCAGCTGAAGCTTCTAGCTACAGACCAATAAGTTTACTTCCTTCAATCAGTAAACTTTTTGAAAAGCTAATTTTGAATAGAATGATGCTTCACATCAATACAAACTCAATTTTTGCAGATGAGCAATTTGGATTTCGCCATGGCCATTCAACTACTCATCAACTTTTGAGAGTTACTAATTTAATTCGTTCAAACAAATCTGAAGGCTGCTCAACTGGAGTTGCTCTTCTAGACATAGAAAAAGCATTCGACAGTGTTTGGCATGAAGGTTTGATTGCTAAATTGAAAAACTTTAATTTTCCACTCTATATTATAAAATTAATTCAAAATTATTTAACTGACAGAACTCTGCAGGTAAATTATCAGAATTCCAAATCTGATCGACGACCTGTTAGAGATGGAGTTCCTCAGGGTAGCATTCTTGGGCCGATACTATATAACATTTTTACTTCCGACCTCCCTGATTTGCCTCAGGGTTGTCAGAAATCCTTGTTTGCTGATGACACAGGCATCTCCGTTAAAGGAAGAAGTCTTCGTGTCATTTGCAGGAGACTGCAGAAAAGTTTGGACATTTTCTCTTCTTATTTACAGAAATGGAAGATTTCTCCCAACGCTTCCAAAACTCAACTAATAATATTCCCACATAAACCTAGAGCTTCTTTTTTGAAACCTAGTAGTAGTCACATCGTTACTATGAGCGGTGTTCCAATTTCCTGGTCAAGCGAAGTGAAATACCTTGGTCTATTACTTGATCAAAAATTAAATTTTAAAAATCACATTGAAGGCATTCAAACCAAATGTAATAAATATATAAAATGTTTATATCCGCTTATAAACAGAAAATCCAAACTTTGTCTGAAGAACAAACTACTAATATTTAAACAAATTTTTAGACCGGCCATGCTTTATGCTGTTCCAATATGCTCTAGTTGTTGTGCTACCAGGAAAAAAACACTTCAAAGGATTCAGAACAAAGTTCTGAAGATGATTTTGAAGCTGCCTTCTTGGTACAGTACTAACGAAGTACATAGAATTTCGAATGTTGAGACTTTAGAACAAATGTCCAACAAAATAATTAATAATTTCAGACAAAAATCGTTGCAATCTTCTATTGCAATGATTAATTCCCTTTATGCTTAGTTTAGATTAATTTTAGTTTGTTTTTAGTTTTAAGATTATTATTGTTATACTGACACGCAGGAATATAAACCTGTTTAAAATACTGAACTGCTAAGGCATGAACAATGTAAACAAAATTAGATACATATTTTAACAATTAAGGTTCATACGTTACGGTAGTAGCTGGAGCACCTAGATTAACATGAAATGTAAATATGAATAAATTTGGAACAAATAAAGAGTAAAAAAAAAAAAATAAAAAAAAAAAATTCAAGCTACATTATTACGACCTGCCGTGCATTCTGGAAGCGTGAGAAGACCGTAATTGCAGCAAGTGGAAACTCCATCGATGATTGACATAGTTTAAGACTCTCAAAAACATCCCCTTTTTGAATTAATCAGAAATATCGAAACCAAAATTTTAGAGAATTCTTTAATTTTGGCATTGCTCAATGGTGCAAACATAATCACGCATATCGTAGCTCATATAATTTTTATTAAGTTTTCAAAATGGTGAAACGGATTTTATAGGTCGTGATCTTGACTACATTTGTTGTCAACAACCCAAATCTGAATTGCTGATACATAATGATCTAAAGTGAGCGTAATGGGTTGAAGATTTCAATAAATGTAAATTAAATGGTGTCCATGGTAAACTTATCTCGATGATTGCAGTTACTTTTGCACCTCTGTATTTAATTTATTGAGATTTTGAGTGAACAAGGTTTAAAGCGTCTCAAAAACGAGGTTGAAAGAAAAGCTCTATCTCTGCGAGACAATTCTGCACAGGTAATTCGAAAATAAGAAGGTTTCATGTCATGACATCTGAATAAACCTTCCTAAGATTAAAATAGAATGGTGTCCACGATAAACTTATATCGAGAATTGCAGTTACTTTTGCACCCCAAGCACCACATAGCTGTCATAATTGGTTACCGCAACTCGATCGTGACTTAATTGAGTCACATTGAAGCTAATTTTACTTGTTTGAAATAAGTGTGCTACTAGGGACCTCTATATTTAATTTACTGAAATGCTGAGTGCAAAAGGTTTAATGCGTTTTGTTAACGCTTTCATTCGTCAGTTGAGTCTCAAAAATGAGGTTGAAAGAAAAGCTCTATCTCTGCAAGACAATTCTGCACAGGTAATTCGAAAATAAGAAGGTTTCATGTCATGACATCTGAAAAAGCTTCTTAAGATAGAAATAGAGTTATTCAGATGTGAATCAACAAGATATGTTGGTTGGGACTGTACAGCGTATCGTGTCATAATACGATTTGAAGAAAGTCGGCCTAAAAAAGGCGTCAGTATAAATGGAAAACAAGCTGGTAGTTGAGGATTTCGACCGGAAACCAAACTCTTCCATTCGAGATGTGGCAAAAAACTGAATGTGAGAAAAGATTATGTCCAGAAGGTCAAAAATCAAGCTGGATTACGTATATTTAAGGTACAAAAGACATCATACCGCGATGAAAAGTAGAATATGGTAGCAAAAAACCGTACACCGAAGCTATATTCTTAAATGTTGATAAGACGTATGTTAAGACGAACTTAAATTAGATTCTTGACATTCTTACATAGCTTGATGCTCCAGGAAGCAGAAATTGTCGAATTTTGGTCAAGAAATTCAGTACCTTATAGGCGGTACTGTCATTCTGAAGGTGGAGCACTCTTTTCGTTACATCGAATACCATGAATCGACATATGTGTATGGACGAATGTCTTCAAAAGCAAATTCTTCAATTTCATAAGTCACACAATGATTATACAATTTTTTGGTCAGATTTGACTACATTCCATTACGCCAGGACATCCTGGAGCGGTAAATGATATCAATTTAATTTCATCTTCATTTTCCAAATTCAACGTAGCTTCGTAAAAATCCCTACGTAGTCAGAACAGTAAAAAAATGGAGATACATGGATAAATATATGCTATAAAATTATCGATTTTGATGTTGTACAAAACGCTATGTCTTAAGATAAGATGTTAAGATGTTAAGATACAGAGTGGAACATTGACAACTTTCGCTGACCTACAAGTGCGTCACTAAGCATTCCATGGAATTTTGAAGATGTCAATAAACATTGGTAAATGAATGTAATATGAATGTAGATGAACTTGTATCCCTGACTGTTGGTCAGTAACTGTAAAACAGTACAGTGAGCGAATATCGCCGTAGGAAGCATGCTAAAGCCTTGACGTGGGATGCAAAGATACCTGGAAATGATCATCGACGACCTGCTGAGACTATGCTTGTGAAATAGCGGAGGCTATTCCTTTTGTAGGTTGCAGCAAAAAAAAAATTGCAAAGATACACAGCTCGAAAAAGGAATGTGAATTTCTGTTCAATATGTGGCACATAAAGTTCTGGGACATTTCATACATTGCTGACAACATCCCTTGCGCTGAACTACCCAACTTGACATGCTGAAAGGGCTCAGAAGGGATTCTTTGTCAAGACCCGAAGCTAATAGTTAGTTCCATTTCATTTTGGTAATATCACATCAGTTAGTTTGTTCACTCTTTTTATCTACTCACTTTTTTTATAATTATAATTTTTAAAAATTTTCAATATGGTATTCAAATGGTTCATTTAATTAATTAAAATCACTATAGTGCAATTGAGAGTCACTACAAATGATGATTGCGATGCAAAAAAACGGAGCAGCTAGTCGAATTTCTAGATATAAAATTCTTTATACGATATATAATTTCAGATCATGGAATTCCCGAATGTTGTCTAATAACTGATGAAATGTGTAGTATAATTATTCTTTTTTTTTCTCGTGGCTATGATACCTTGTCTATACTTTTAGATTTATAATGGATACGCAAGTCCGTCTATATTTGCAGCAGGACCACAATCTGCAGACATGTAATTACAAATAATATTGTTATTAACATTTTATAACATCCCTTCACTTTATTTTCCATGCTATTTTATATGATATTTTCAGCTTCGCGTTTATGCATTTTTGTAAGCATTAGCCCACCTAACCCACGATATGTAAATGAAAAGATAGGTTTTTTACGTTACGGATTTTTTTGGTTTACGAAAAATTCTACTCAAAAAGTTTTTTCCTTCTTCATCAAAAAATATACAAATTCAAAAACTAACATTGTTTATAATGATTCATTTCTTATTCCACAAACATAAAGAATCTTTTATAGGTTCAGTAGTAAACAAGTAGTATCGAAAAATACAATTGACATTTTTTTTGTGTAGATTTATTGAGTTTCCGTTGTTGGCATTATTCAAAAACGAATTAAATGAAATTTATTTCGCCTTATTGTTAGCGTAATTTTCTTTGCTATTTTGCTTCGCTGCCAGGTGTTTAATGTTCTTTTATTAAATCAACAAATGTTTTAGTCCAACAATCAATAACAGACTTTGGAAAATTTCGACATTTCAGAGTTACAATCATCTAACACCGCATGAGCTGAAGAGGCAAATAGCTGCATTTTATTATTATATGTATATTATTTGGTGTTTAAGTAGTTCATCACTAGTTTCACTAGTGAAGTTCACTAGTTTAGTATTCTGATCACTAGTTTCAAGGTTATTTCAAAATCAAGCTAAGAAAATCATATTAATTTCTCTGAATTTTTCATATGTTTACATAACACCATAACGTTGGGATGAAGGAAGGGACCATCAGAGCACCCGATTGAAGCGATTTGAACAGGAAGAGTGGAACTGCCAACTTCCTGTTGTTAACACTTCATGAATAAAGGGTGGACTCTTCTCCCCATCTAGTGGGACTTTTTACTACGCGAGGGCTCGGTTTTGGTGTGGTTTCTGCGAACTTGTTTCTGAAAGGAGACCTCTGCAGCTTTGGGTTGCGTGTAAGTGTAGCTGCTTACGGGCCCCAAATACGTTTTTGACCCTTCATACAGGAACATGATGAAACATTTACCGCAGTAAAACCTTGATCAAATGGTTTAATTAAAACAGTGCTATAGGCAGTTGCCTTGCTACCTTAGGTGGTAGTTCACATCATCATCATCATGCCATACATTGCCGATAATATTTTATGCAAAAGCTCATCTTTGTTAGAAGTGTTTCATGCAAGTTGCTGCTTGGTGTGGAATGAAAAACAATTTTACATGCTCTGATATTTACATCACAATTAAAATTCAGATTTGTTTTTTTCCTGTGCATTTCTAATTTGCTAAATAAATAAAATCCCTTTATTAATAAGAATATAAAATATGATCTCTCCATTTTTCATTTAAACCAAAAGAATGGCTTCAATATAAGTAACAATTTTGTGGAAGACAACTTTGCTTCAAAATCCCATAGTAAGGTAAAATGATCTTGTTGCTAGTTTACACTGATCTTGTGAAATGACGCTGTTTAATTTTTAATTTTCAAAATTATGGATCAAGAAAACGCAACAATTCCTGGTATTGCGAAAGTTCACAGCTCGATAATAGTAGTAAAAATTGCTGTTCAATATCGTGCACATTAATGGAGAGTCACAAAATAAACTAGCTTGCTCTTTTGACCAACTGTTCAGGCTTGTTGTTGGAAAGAGATTCTTTATATCCCTGTGGATACGTATAAGTGATGTTGTATATCGATCCACCCAACCCCTTTTTGGCCCTCCATACAAAGGCATGATTAGGATAATCAGTGGTTATTAAAGCTTGATCAAGTTTTACAGAGAGGAGAGCCCATTGCTGTCGGACTTAGTTTCCGTGCTACAATGGGTGGTAGTACATATCATACATCATATCCTACAAAGAAGTTTAATCTGGCATCTGCGCTGCAATATCGGCTCACTTTGTTTAGTGTTGGTAAACGAATGAAGGAGATGGTGGAGGAATAATAGAAGAAATGAGTATCATGATTTTAGTAAACGACATTTTCAACAAATTTAAATTTTTATAAATTGGAGGCCTTTAATTTATTTTTTCATTACGACTCACAAATTCATTGTATTAAATATATGATTGAAAATGTCAGTGTTTTAAACGTTTTCCAATGCTCAGTTCATGTGCATGAATTCGAATTGAAAGTTCAACCATTTAAAGGGAGTAAATTGATGCTTTTTTATGCAAACAGCTCCGATGTGCATCAAGTGTAACATTCTTTGCTATGCACTGTGGAGCGAAAATTTAATAACAGACACTCAGGTGTTTCGATTTCGGTGAAAGATAAAGTTTGAGGAGCTTACCAAACTAGTTGAAGTTTGTTTTAGTACATTCATACAGAACAAAAGACCCAGTAACTTTTTAGTTAGAAGTCCGGATCCCCAGAAAAATGACGTTAAAGCAAATTAATGAAACACAATGTCTTGCTTGTTCTCTTGTCTTTAAGCCACCTTGTAGGATGGCTCAGTTTCGGATTGACAAATCCAAGTTGCTGCTGTCAATGGCACATTCAATGGTGAGTCATTGACCGATTTGTTCCCCAAATTCACCATACTTAGCTGCTAAGCACCAGCATTCGCCACCGCAGTCAAATACGTCACACTGGAGTGCACTTGCCACGCTCTCTCAAACCAGAACATCGTGCACCGCTTGCACTCTCTTTCGCTTTCACGGTTGACGTGGCTGCCAGCTGATGTTGGGAAATCACTTCCGGGGGACCAGTTAGCGATTTGTTTGCTCAGTCAAGCGTTTCTTCTCGTCACCGGTGCCGACGACGACGACAACCGTAGTGTTCCTATTTTTGAATCACTACTGCAACCAACCAACGGGCTTAGTAAAACTTTCCCATGGAAGCCGGGTCCAAGTCAAGTGCATGAGCATACACTAGCATCTTGTAGCTGATCCGTGGCATAAAGGCATTGATGGTTGCAAAAGACCTTGTAGAGCCGGCAGTATAACACCATTCAGTAGAGCAGGGATTGTGGATGTTCTATTATAGTATATACATAGTGTGATCCTTCTTCACCGTGGCATAATTTCTCGTCATGCTTTTGAATAAATAACGACCGAATGCGATTGGCAAGGCAAGTAGAAAAAATTACAAGTGTTTGAACTTTGCGTGAAAAGCTATTCTGTTTAAACCTTGTGGAGCTTTTCTCTTTTGCGATGTTTCAAAGCGATCTTTTTGTTCGAAATAAATGAAGCTTATGGTTGAAGAGCATGGCCCGGAATAGTTTCGTCTTTGTGATAGGTTGGAGCAAAACAAACAACAGGTCGGTGCTTCAGAGCTGGGATGAATTTTATAGTGGTAATACTGACCAGATTACCAGAACCGTTTCCATCTCTGCTAGAAAACAGTTATATAGTCAGTAAAATAGTTTCCATAAGTGAATAAAATTGCTTTTCTGCTGAATTCATTATCATAGTTTGAAAACCACAGAGCACAGGCCATTGAGAGGATGAATTTGCTTGTTGTTTAATTTGAAATTCAATTCATCAGTCCATACGCAAGAACAGAGCATCTTTTGTTTGGTTTGCATAATACATGAGCTCGTGCCGCTTTGCACAGGACTTATCTGATACCTACGATGAAACGAAACAGAAGTCTCGAAGATTTTGACTGGTACCCCTTTAGAAATCATAACTAATTGTACACAAGAGAGCGAAGTGAGCAAAAACTTTCCTTCATAGCAAGTTTACTGCGGCATTTTCTGTGTTTGCATTCAGCACTGCTGAATCTCCATTGGGGAAAAGGTTAACCTCAGAATAAAAGGTCCTTTCAGTGTTCATTATCATCATTCCAGCATCTCTTTTTTTCGTTTTTCATGGCGTTCCTCGAGGTAGGTAAATGTACTGGGTTATTCATGAGAGGCAAGACTGTGAATGGACAAAAATGACTTTGTCGCCTTGATTGTGATTCCCCTCCATCTGTTCATTTATGAGTGGAAACGTAAGCTTCGGATTTGTTTTTTGTTTTTTCTTACCATGATGAAGATTCTCGTGTTTTTGAGCTGAACAAAGTTAACCGTTAACCGCAGTTCTCAATGTTTTAATGTTGAGTTAATGCTCGTTCATTGTACGTTTTATTTATCATGTTGAATTTAAAAACGTCTAGGTCAATTGATTGAGTGGCAGTGTTCCAAATGTGGGATATTATTTATTTAAATAACTATATTGCATTTTCTGTTATACAAGTATATTTCGTTTTACAGAATTCCAATTCTATCGTGTTTTTCAGACTATTTTACATAGAAAAATCTTGAAACTCCTTTGAAGCCTTTTTTGAGTCATGCTGTTGTTTATTTGACATATGAAACAGCATTTTTCGTCAAATCAGTGTAATGAAGTTTAAATTATCCGAATCTTTCCATGTACATTCCGTGTACTTTCAACATATAAAACACTTGAATCTCAACGTTTTCTGAGCTGTTTAAAGATTTACAGGCAAGACATTAGTCCTTATTTATCAGCTTTTTATTTACCAAAATCCTAGTCAGAAACACTCATTTACTGCTTTGCCAGAAATACTCACTTATTGCTTGCTTTGAAACCTGTATTTTCGGGTAGCAGTGTTGCCAAAATGTTCACAGTCGCAGAATGTGACATTGAAAATCCCTACAGCGAACTGGATAATTGTTCATAGTGGTACCTCGTGAGCTTCAAAAGAGGCTGTTCAAATAAATCGAAAAATTCTAACTATAACTTTATATAAAGTTTAGTCCCTTATAAGAAGCGCAAAAATTATTCCTGTTTTTTGTTTTGTTGTTGTATGAAAAATTGTTGTTTTCTTTACTTTAAAATAAATGCGTTTTATTTGAATGACTATAATTGGAAAACTAGAAAATTTAAAATTGCACTTCACACTCAACTTGCTCCATTTGAATAAAATTAAAAGATAAAAAACTGTCACATTTTTTAAAACTATCACTAGTCAGATAGCCATTTTTCGTCTGCGACTTATAAACTCCTTCAGTTTCGAGTGAAAAAGTCTATAAGTCGCCGACAATCTGTCAAAAAATAATCTTTTTCTAGATAAATTTAAAGGATTTTGCTCGCAATTAGGTGTGATAGTTTGAAAAAGTGTACCGAGGAGTGGTCGGAAATCCGGTCCTGTGATTCTTTATATTGACAAGAAGATCACGGATGCCTATAAGCAAAAACCATCGGTTTCCGTTCGAGATGTAGCCTCGACGTGTAACGCGATGCGTGCAAAAGAGCGACTTGGACTCTAAACATACCGGAAGCAGAAGAAACCCAAAAGAAACTCAAATCAGGCCGTGTCTGTGAAACCGAGAGCCCGGAAACTATATGATACAATTTTATGTAGAAATCCTGGGTGTATATTAATGAAAGGTCGAATCACGATGGCAAGTCGATTCTATCTATATAGATTTCTCTAAAGCTTTCGACAAAGTCCCTCATCTTTACGCAACCGAAAAGCTAAAAGCCATTGAATTTCCAACTTGGTTAGTTGAATGGATTCTTTCGTATTTGACCAACCGCTAGTCCTTTGTTTCTATAAACTCTGCCCGATCGAATGCATTCGTAATTACCTCTGGAGTACCACAAGGGAGCGTGCTTGGGCCAATGCTGTTCGTTCGTTTCGTCAACGATCTGTGCCCGCGTATTTTCTCTTTCAAGCAAATGTTTGCCGACGACCTGACGATATTTAGAGTCATCACGACCCCACTCGACTGCCTCATCTTGCAAAACGGCATCAATGAAGTAATGCAGTGGTGTAATGAAAACGGTATGAGTTTAAATACAGGAAAATGTAAGGCGATAACATTTTCCCGCAGGAGTGTCACCATCACGCATCAATACACAGTTGGCTCTGTCCCACTAGTGCGTGAATCCTCCATCTGCGACCTCGGTGTTACAATCGACGCCAAGTTGAAATTCAGCGAACTTGTCACGGCAAAAGCCTCCGCGGTTCTCGGACTCATTCGACGTCATACCTGGCATTTCACAGATATATTCGCACAAAAAAACATTGTTCTGCACCTTGGTCCGTAGCATCCTTGAATATGCAGCCGCCGTCTGGACACCTCATCGTGCATCAATGATCAACAGAGTCCAGAGAATTCAAAAATCATTCATACGCTTTGCACTCCGCAATCTCCCTTGGAATGACCAAAGCTAAAGAGCTTTGCCCGACTACACCGCACGGTGCATGCTGATAGAACTGGAAACCTTATCTGCTAGGCGCACTCACATTCAGGATCTTGCTGTATTCGACTTACTACGTGGCAATATCGATTGTCCCGAACTTCTCGAAGACGTTCCCCTGTATGTTCCTCCGAGGCAATTGAGGAGCTCTCAACTCGTCACCGTACCTGCACATCGGACTAGTTATGGTTTCAACAATCCACTCGACGCTTGCCTGCGAGCATTTAATAACGCTAATGAACATTTCGATTTCATTACCAGCAGAAGCACATTTAGAAATAGTATTAAGAATATTAGAAATTAGAGTAGTCTGTACGATTTTTACATCAAAGATGATATAATAAATAAAATAAAAATAAAATAAATAAAAGTGGTGAAAATGGAGGGAAGTGCAACTGTGCAGAAGCTTATGGGTTATGATCTAGGAAAAGTGAGATGTCTTGGTTATAATTAAAGATTTTGATTGAAGAAGAGTAAAATATTATGTAGGACACCAGTGCTGATATAATTTGCCACATAAAATAATTGAAATCTTAAAAAACAACAAACAACATCTCTTTAATATTTTGCGATTATGCTTATAATTTCTGAAATAGTTTATATACCCCATTTGAAAAAAAAATTGACCTTTCAAAAGGCATTCTAGATCAATTTTAGTGAAACTAAGTATACAAAATAGCTTTTTGTGACAAACTTTACATGTCCATTATTTTTCTTTGGAATCTGAGAGGGTACTGCCAGCTCCGAATACTATTTGGTACGAAATGCGAGTTATGAAGATCAAAATTATGAATTCATAAATTATTTTCTTCTGCCGAAATACGATACTATTGATCTTGAGGAGCTATGGGCCAGGCTGGCAAATGTCATTCTTGATGAAAAATCTCATACGAATTTTACCAAAATACGCGTGAACATCATTTTGAAGAATGATAGAGATTTGGAGGAAACAATGACTGATTTTTTTCTTCTTAGTCTCATTAAACAATAAGATAAGATTATAAGACTGATAATTATCTACAGGCAAAAGAAGTGGACAATGCTCGAGAAGACCTTTCCAACACTTGGAGTTGTCGAACGATGTGTGCTTACGACCGTCTTTGGCGATGAATAATGTATGAAAACAGCATATGGAGGAAAAAAATTCTTCAGGAGCTGACGCAACTGTATCCTGAAAATTAGAAGGGTATAATGGGCTGAACATGCTGTAAGAATGCTGGGTAACAATGCCGCAAAAATTGTGTTTGCCTCGAGTTCAGCCATAACAAAACGCAGAGACACGCAGTGAGCTAGTTGGCTAAACCAAGTGGAACAAGATCTTGGTAGAGTGAGATACTCGAGAAACACGAGACTAGCAGACCTCAACCCAGTTTATAGGTGAGACATGGTGACGCATGTGGTCCTTATGGGACGTTGGGCCATCATAAGTGAGTAAGTAAGTTAGATTAGGTGAGAATGACGATTCGGTAATGCCATGATAATGAAAAATCATTGATCTGTATTTTAATGGTAAATCATGATGTTCTTCATGTTCAATCTATTATGTAATAGTTATCTAATGAAAATCACACTTATAAATATAAATATAATAGAACAAATTTTTTTTAAAGAAAATACCTAATCGATTGCACTGGAATTTCTTACGTTTTATAAAGCAACACATTACACCTAGAACACTTCTCGGATATTTTACAAATTCATCGTTAAAATTTTCCATGATGAAAATATATTTGCTTTTCTTTTTTTTTTTTTGTAAAACTCGGCTGCGCCTGTACTGTTGCCCAAGAAAAATTATGTTAAATATATTTCGTATCCAAAGCTGTTTAAACAGTTTCAAGCGTTAATGCAACATCGTGCGACTTGTTTTCGATCTGTGTAACCATTACCTACGCGGGACTGGACGTGATGAATAAACTGTTCCAATATTCATACAGCAGAATCAAAATAAATCACTTGATCGAAATCTACATTCGTGTCCATCAGTTTGTAAACAAGTTGGAAAATGTTTGTAGCACATCTTCTCCAATTGCGCAACCAGGAATCATTTAACCATGAACAAAGTACTGCTGTCAAGCGGCAGCATATTGGAGTATCATGTACGGAAAGCAAAACCAAAAAAATAATGCTGAAGAAATGTCGAGATCGAAATGGCAAAGTTGTTTACATAAACATTCTTTTCTCCCGGAAAGAGAGTTGTTTTCCCACAATGTGTGCAACACAAGCGCTTGGTGCTGCACTGTGGAAAATATCTTGGATCGAATTTTCTAATTTTATTATTTCCTAAGTATTCTCTGGTGCACAATTTGCCAGAAATCGTTGTACCCCTTCGAGAAGAAAAACAATTAATTCAATACGAATTTAGAACTCTTTTCTCTCAGTCCCCACAAATTTGATGCTAGCTTGTTGGGAATGTATGAAAACAATCTGCAAAAACACTAGCGAGACCATCAGCTCCAACGAGCAGAGTTAACCACAAAAAATTAAACGAAATGTTTCCACCGATAAATGAAATGTTTTCCTTCTGCTCTGCACAGCCCGAGAGCGGCTTCTACGTCCAACTGTTGTTATATGATCGTATCCATTCACAGACGAAACATATGGGGATCCTCTTGCATCATGTTGGTGTTCTTGGTACCAATCGGGCAAATTTTTAATGGGACTCTCCATCTTTTCCTCACACTTCAAATGCATCGAAAGCCGGGCAGAGACCTGCTGTTTGCTTCTACATACGCTCCGCCTGGCTCTCACTCAACCGACGTTTAGCGGGAAGATTTGCAAACTCTCGTGTGGAGTTTTATTATGACTGCTGCTGCCTTGCCTTGCCTTGGTATAGCGGAAAAGATTATAATTTGATGACGAGCGAGCACTTGAAAATTGAGAAGGCACTGATGTTGCTTTGCTTATGGGTTGAACGTGATTTTTCCACACACATTCGTGGGTAGAGCAAGTGTTCAGATTTAGGAAATCGGGTCGTAAACTATCCGACTATCCGGTGTGTAGAAAGTGACAAACCATAACAGTAATATGATTAGCAAACATTCCAAAAGAACATACCCACTATAAGGTGTTGTAGCATTAAATTCATTTCTTTAAACAACTTTGCCATGATCGATAGAGCATGGAGGTCAATCCTTAAATACATCGCTTCTCCAAATAAATAATGATGTCAAAAAATGGACTCTCGTTGAGACTGCGAGAAAGTCCAATCTCCCAAAGGATGGAAACACTTGAACGAAAATAGATTATTCCACTGCACACTGTCAGCAGTCGCCTTCATCGTCGTTGTGGTTGTCATTGGTGGAAATGCCAAGCAAACGAAGCGAACCGTTCAGTATCTAACACCAATACACCGTCAAGTCAAAGTCACTCGTCACTACAAGCCACTTAGAACAGAACGCGACATCTCATGCTACTCGCGCGCAATTCAACCAGATCGATTGCTATCGACTTTCAATATACCTAGCTACAAATCGATAGCTCCGCTCTGTGAGACTGTTCCATCTATTTTTAACGCCGCACTGGTCTCTCATCTGACTGAAGCAAGTAAGGTGAGCAACGTTACAATAAAGCCATCCAGAAGCCAGGTGACACCACTGAACTGACCGACGGGGCTAGCAGGTAATGTAATGCTTCAATGTCGCGTAATTAGAGAACAGATTATTATGACTTACGTCAGTTTCTCCCGTCAACGTTTTTCTGTGGGGTGAAGAGTGCAAAGGCGAGTCGAAGGCGTTTGAAGAACGTTGAAGGCTCATGTCAAAAACTTAGTAACCACATTGGGAATTTCCTTGGTAACAATGCAAACGTAAAAGCATGACCCATTCGGTAATGGAACAAAACAATGTACTTGCTCCAGCACTACTGGTAGACGGACCCATTTTTTTGTCAGCAATGTGCGAAATGCAATTATTAACAAAAACAACCAGATCATTTCGTTTCACAAATCAACTGTGATCGGAATAATTCACGATGCAAGAAGAAAGGAGAAAAAAATATTGTGTACATTCACTTGAAAAACCCACCGTGCTGCGCGTTTATGCTTGCAAAAGTGCATAATTTTCCTCGAAACACTGTGTGAAATTACAACAAAAACATTGTTGAAGGTTAGAAAGTCTCAAACCAAACGTCGGAATGGAACTGTCGACCGACAGATTCGTGGGAAGAACATAAGGGCAGTTTAGAATCAAACATTTCAGATCACATTTTGAGTGAGCAGTTTGGTGCCGAACACAGAACTCAAAGGATTTGTCTCCGTGAAGGATTTTTTACACTTATCGAGTCAGTAAACTACCAAATCGGTCTCCTAAGCAGAAAAATGTGGCCTTATATCGTGCTCGGAAGTTGTACCCCCAGCTGCTAACAAATCTGATAGGTGTCTTATTATGGAATTAAACATACCTTATGCTTCAGGAAACGACACAAATTTTACTTGGTAAGGGCTCGGGGTGATGTTCCTGCTAAATACAGGGCCTTATTACGGGTGTCACTTCACGGTGAAAACAACACACGGTGAGAACGCTCACGTGAAAATCAATTGGGAATCACTGTTCTTATTACGGATGTCGCTGGTGAAGTGAGATCAGTAATAGGGCCCACAAGTTGGTTTTTGCTGATGAACTCCCACGCAAATACATTATTTAGCAGGGAATTTGCAGTTACGGACAAAAAACTGAGATTTTTATCACTGAGAAGAAGATGAACTCGGAACTTTGCAAGAAATAGTGTCAACAAACATGAATTTTACAATTCATTTATACCGTGATATTTTGGCCAGATCTTGCATGCTACCATGGTACGAATTGAAGGGAATGATTCTATATTAAGTTTGTTCAAAATAACCTCAATCCACCCAATGCATTGAAATGGTCCCCAGTTTAGGCTATTTGAGAAATATTGGGAAATCATAAAAAGGATACTGAAGAAAGAGAACAAAGTGCCTAAAAACGCCACTGAAATGGAAATTTGGTAGAGTAAGATATCGAAAACTATGGAAAAGAGGAGTATGACCCACTTGATGGGTACACAGAAAAATATGTGACAGAAAAAAAATCCTATCGTTCAATTTCTAGCCAGTATCTAGATTATATTTATATGAAATATCCCTTTAATTCATGCCAAATCTTGCGTTGGACACATGTGCAATAAATAACGTAATAAAACGCATGTTTCTTTCAATCTGTGTAGAATTTTTTAAGACAAATTCGAGAACACGTTCGAAATCAAGATGTATACATTTTTGTTGAATTTTCGCTTGATTTGCTGATTTTTTACTGGTGTTCTATTCTTACTCAAAAGGGAAATATTGCAACTACCCAAACCTTTTCATGCAGGCTTGAGCAATGTATTTGAGAATTATTGATCAAATAAATTAAAACTGTTTCTATGATTGCGTTACTGTGTCCACATAAACCTCACCGTTCCTGAAATCTTCATTCTACGCTGAATCAAGAGTTTATAGTGCAAACAAATCGGTTTGTATTCATTATAATGTTTGCTTACGACTAATAACAAATATAAACATAACAAACCAACCTACTTGCGCTTCAATCCTTTGTTTTCGATTAGGATGAATTACAAAGCGATGAAATTAATATAGAATCATGAACCCTACTTAGTTTAACCTATATTGAGGACCTCTCTTTGTTCAGTTGCCAAAGATGTTGCCTCAAATCAAAACCTTACTTGACGACTGGATGCAGCTCTCGTTTTCTGGTTTGAAATTGTTATACCTGTCCCGATCCGTATGCTTTGGTCTAGCGGTTGGAAATTAATTACTTCAAATTTCCACTAGTTATTGTCTTCAATAAAGTTGATTATGAACAATAACGCCCATTTTTAAACTCAAAGCTCTCACTTAGCGCAAAAAAGCGTAAACTCTAGTAGCATGCATGTTGTAAATTGGTGGAAATAACTGTTTTGCAACTTAATTCAGCGCTTGACCGGTTGCTGCAACTAACTTTGACTAAAGTGTGCTAATCGGGACATGAGATTAATTTCCTTGGTAACAATGCAAACGTTAAAGCTTGGCCCATTCGATAATGGAACAAAACAATGTACTTGCTCCAGCGCTACTGGTAGACGGACCCATTTTTTTGTCAGCAATGTGCGAAATGCAATTATTAACAAAAACAACCAGATCATTTCGTTTCACAAATCAACTGTGATCGGAATAATTCACGATGCAAGAAGAAAGGAGAAAACAATATTGTGTATATTCACTTGAAAAACCCACCGTGCTGCGCGTTTATGCTTGCAAAAGTGCATAATTTTCCTCGAAACACTGTGTGAAATTACAACAAAAACATTGTTGAAGGTTAGAAAGTCTCAAACCAAACGTCGGAATGGAACTGTCGACCGACAGATTCGTGGGAAGAACATAAGGGCAGTTTAGAATCAAACATTTCAGATCACATTTTGAGTGAGCAGTTTGGTGCCGAACACAGAACTCAAAGGATTTGTCTCCGTGAAGGATTTTTTACACTTATCGAGTCAGTAAACTACCAAATCGGTCTCCTAAGCAGAAAAATGTGGCCTTATATCGTGCTCGGAAGTTGTACCCCCAGCTGCTAACAAATCTGATAGGTGTCTTATTATGGAATTAAACATACCTTATGCTTCAGGAAACGACACAAATTTTACTTGGTAAGGGCTCGGGGTGATGTTCCTGCTAAATACAGGGCCTTATTACGGGTGTCACTTCACGGTGAAAACAACACACGGTGAGAACGCTCACGTGAAAATCAATTGGGAATCACTGTTCTTATTACGGATGTCGCTGGTGAAGTGAGATCAGTAATAGGGCCCACAAGTTGGTTTTTGCTGATGAACTCCCACGCAAATACATTATTTAGCAGGGAATTTGCAGTTACGGACAAAAAACTGAGATTTTTATCACTGAGAAGAAGATGAACTCGGAACTTTGCAAGAAATAGTGTCAACAAACATGAATTTTACAATTCATTTATACCGTGATATTTTGGCCAGATCTTGCATGCTACCATGGTACGAATTGAAGGGAATGATTCTATATTAAGTTTGTTCAAAATAACCTCAATCCACCCAATGCATTGAAATGGTCCCCAGTTTAGGCTATTTGAGAAATATTGGGAAATCATAAAAAGGATACTGAAGAAAGAGAACAAAGTGCCTAAAAACGCCACTGAAATGGAAATTTGGTAGAGTAAGATATCGAAAACTATGGAAAAGAGGAGTATGACCCACTTGATGGGTACACCGAAAAATATGTGACAGTAAAAAAAATCCTATCGTTCAATTTCTAGCCAGTATCTAGATTATATTTATATGAAATATCCCTTTAATTCATGCCAAATCTTGCGTTGGACACATGTGCAATAAATAACGTAATAAAACGCATGTTTCTTTCAATCTGTGTAGAATTTTTTAAGACAAATTCGAGAACACGTTCGAAATCATGATGTATACATTTTTGTTGAATTTTCGCTTGATTTGCTGATTTTTTACTGGTGTTCTATTCTTACTCAAAAGGGAAATATTGCAACTACCCAAACCTTTTCATGCAGGCTTGAGCAATGTATTTGAGAATTATTGATCAAATAAATTAAAACTGTTTCTATGATTGCGTTACTGTGTCCACATAAACCTCACCGTTCCTGAAATCTTCATTCTACGCTGAATCAAGAGTTTATAGTGCAAACAAATCGGTTTGTATTCATTATAATGTTTGCTTACGACTAATAACAAATATAAACATAACAAACCAACCTACTTGCGCTTCAATCCTTTGTTTTCGATTAGGATGAATTACAAAGCGATGAAATTAATATAGAATCATGAACCCTACTTAGTTTAACCTATATTGAGGACCTCTCTTTGTTCAGTTGCCAAAGATGTTGCCTCAAATCAAAACCTTACTTGACGACTGGATGCAGCTCTCGTTTTCTGGTTTGAAATTGTTATACCTGTCCCGATCCGTATGCTTTGGTCTAGCGGTTGGAAATTAATTACTTCAAATTTCCACTAGTTATTGTCTTCAATAAAGTTGATTATGAACAATAACGCCCATTTTTAAACTCAAAGCTCTCACTTAGCGCAAAAAAGCGTAAACTCTAGTAGCATGCATGTTGTAAATTGGTGGAAATAACTGTTTTGCAACTTAATTCAGCGCTTGACCGGTTGCTGCAACTAACTTTGACTAAAGTGTGCTAATCGGGACATGAGATTAATTTCCTTGGTAACAATGCAAACGTTAAAGCTTGGCCCATTCGATAATGGAACAAAACAATGTACTTGCTCCAGCGCTACTGGTAGACGGACCCATTTTTTTGTCAGCAATGTGCGAAATGCAATTATTAACAAAAACAACCAGATCATTTCGTTTCACAAATCAACTGTGATCGGAATAATTCACGATGCAAGAAGAAAGGAGAAAACAATATTGTGTATATTCACTTGAAAAACCCACCGTGCTGCGCGTTTATGCTTGCAAAAGTGCATAATTTTCCTCGAAACACTGTGTGAAATTACAACAAAAACATTGTTGAAGGTTAGAAAGTCTCAAACCAAACGTCGGAATGGAACTGTCGACCGACAGATTCGTGGGAAGAACATAAGGGCAGTTTAGAATCAAACATTTCAGATCACATTTTGAGTGAGCAGTTTGGTGCCGAACACAGAACTCAAAGGATTTGTCTCCGTGAAGGATTTTTTACACTTATCGAGTCAGTAAACTACCAAATCGGTCTCCTAAGCAGAAAAATGTGGCCTTATATCGTGCTCGGAAGTTGTACCCCCAGCTGCTAACAAATCTGATAGGTGTCTTATTATGGAATTAAACATACCTTATGCTTCAGGAAACGACACAAATTTTACTTGGTAAGGGCTCGGGGTGATGTTCCTGCTAAATACAGGGCCTTATTACGGGTGTCACTTCACGGTGAAAACAACACACGGTGAGAACGCTCACGTGAAAATCAATTGGGAATCACTGTTCTTATTACGGATGTCGCTGGTGAAGTGAGATCAGTAATAGGGCCCACAAGTTGGTTTTTGCTGATGAACTCCCACGCAAATACATTATTTAGCAGGGAATTTGCAGTTACGGACAAAAAACTGAGATTTTTATCACTGAGAAGAAGATGAACTCGGAACTTTGCAAGAAATAGTGTCAACAAACATGAATTTTACAATTCATTTATACCGTGATATTTTGGCCAGATCTTGCATGCTACCATGGTACGAATTGAAGGGAATGATTCTATATTAAGTTTGTTCAAAATAACCTCAATCCACCCAATGCATTGAAATGGTCCCCAGTTTAGGCTATTTGAGAAATATTGGGAAATCATAAAAAGGATACTGAAGAAAGAGAACAAAGTGCCTAAAAACGCCACTGAAATGGAAATTTGGTAGAGTAAGATATCGAAAACTATGGAAAAGAGGAGTATGACCCACTTGATGGGTACACAGAAAAATATGTGACAGAAAAAAAATCCTATCGTTCAATTTCTAGCCAGTATCTAGATTATATTTATATGAAATATCCCTTTAATTCATGCCAAATCTTGCGTTGGACACATGTGCAATAAATAACGTAATAAAACGCATGTTTCTTTCAATCTGTGTAGAATTTTTTAAGACAAATTCGAGAACACGTTCGAAATCATGATGTATACATTTTTGTTGAATTTTCGCTTGATTTGCTGATTTTTTACTGGTGTTCTATTCTTACTCAAAAGGGAAATATTGCAACTACCCAAACCTTTTCATGCAGGCTTGAGCAATGTATTTGAGAATTATTGATCAAATAAATTAAAACTGTTTCTATGATTGCGTTACTGTGTCCAGATAAACCTCACCGTTCCTGAAATCTTCATTCTACGCTGAATCAAGAGTTTGTAGTGCAAACAAATCGGTTTGTATTCATTATAATGTTTGCTTACGACTAATAACAAATATAAACATAACAAACCAACCTACTTGCGCTTCAATCCTTTGTTTTCGATTAGGATGAATTACAAAGCGATGAAATTAATATAGAATCATGAACCCTACTTAGTTTAACCTATATTGAGGACCTCTCTTTGTTCAGTTGCCAAAGATGTTGCCTCAAATCAAAACCTTACTTGACGACTGGATGCAGCTCTCGTTTTCTGGTTTGAAATTGTTATACCTGTCCCGATCCGTATGCTTTGGTCTAGCGGTTGGAAATTAATTACTTCAAATTTCCACTAGTTATTGTCTTCAATAAAGTTGATTATGAACAATAACGCCCATTTTTAAACTCAAAGCTCTCACTTAGCGCAAAAAAGCGTAAACTCTAGTAGCATGCATGTTGTAAATTGGTGGAAATAACTGTTTTGCAACTTAATTCAGCGCTTGACCGGTTGCTGCAACTAACTTTGACTAAAGTGTGCTAATCGGGACATGAGATTAATAGGTAATATTGGGCAATGACAGGCGACAAGAATGTAAAAATTTCTGGGAGATATAAATCTATGTTTTTTTTAGAGTTTTTTGAGTTTTCTTAATAGGTAGAACGTGCGCCCTATGTGAAAGGTATGCTTAATGTTTTCTATGAATTTGTTCATAAGATGAAATATCTGGTTAGATGGAGACTTAATGTTGGAACTTATCAAGAAAAGGATTAAACGGCCTCCCATTTTTATAGACTCTTTGTTTGTTTTTTCTTTCGAAGCTCTGTTAAGTTGTAACATGGATAGTTTCGCAAAAAAAGACTTCGTAACATCGAGATAATTTCAGTCTGATATGTGGCATCCATTCTGAGATCCATTTAACACTTTTTAAACACAGTTTATCAATAAAAAAAAATAATTTCATGCTTAATTGTTTAATTTTAATTGAAATTTGAATCTTTGTTCGAATTCTCTTACAAATTTGCTTTAAAAGCATAACAAACTCTATATTTCTTACTATAAAATGTTTTTACGATTCTGAACTTAAAAATAGTGCTCTAAAAAAGTGTCAACACATTAATTAAGTAGAATCATCATATTAAAATTGATTAATCAAAGGAATTAGGACAAGAATATTTCTTCAACAGTGAAGATACAAATCCCTGACAATTGAAGATTATTTCAGAACAGTAACTTCGCAGTGCTGTGGCTGCCAGACATAGTCGACTTGAGCAAAATTGTGATGGGTCAAAAGCCATAAGGCCATTAGGCCAAATGCTGTTAGGCCGAATGCTATTAAACCGAATGGGTCATTAGACCGAACGGTTAGCTATGCCGATTGAGTGTATAATAGTCCAGACTTGCATTCTGACCAAAAAATAAAATATAATTGCTCCAATTTGGGCCAACGTTTTTTTGCCATTCAAATTAATTTAATGATAACCGAGATTAAGAAACTAATAGCAAAGATTAATGAGAAAAATTAGGAACAATTACTGCGTATGTGATGTATGTAATCACACATTACATGTATGTAATCATAGTTTTCGTAACTTTCATAAAGAACAAGACACCATGTAAGATTGCACAAAAAGGAAAGCACAAATAAAGCGCAATCATTTTCTATATGTTAACACAATGCACAAGCACATGACTTCATTTTTTCTTGAAAACCGTTGAAAAATAAAGCTGGTTTCAGTTATAAAGATCTAACAGAGCCATCCGAATAAACAAAATGGAAAAATGGAAATGATTAATCAAACTGACTCTCTCCGCCTTGTACTAGAAGCAGAGTGTTGTAGGAAGATGTATTCATATATTGTTGTCTCCTGCTCGGGAAACTACGAAATTGTTTGCAATCTTTCATGCGCCATGCAACAATGTTAGCAATCTTTCATACAACAGGCTAGATTCAGGCGTTATCTGGCTAAAATTTACACGAAATATCCCATTATTTTCTGCCAAATCTAGCAATCCCTTTATGGGCATTATTTTTTTTTTTTTTAATCTTTATTTTACGTCGGCCTATTTCCTCACATGGTGACAATCACCGACGCCAGGAAGACGACTCCACCACCTGGACCCTACCTAACGACTCATGAATATGAACCGGGACCAACGGCTTTACTTCCCTTCCGAAGGAAGACGTGACCAGATTATTTCGCCTCAGAAAAACCACCGACGTCGGCTGGGATTGAACCCAGACCCTACTGGGGTGCCAAGTAGCAGTCACGCTTATCACTACACCACCGACGCCGGCGATTTATGGGCATTAGATAGCGCAGAAAATTCAATGTTTCTTTTTATCTGTGTACACTCCTAAAAATAATGAATATTGCCTGTAAATACTTTGAGACTAAAAAATAATTTTTCTCTCTTCCGTGATATATTATAAAACGATTACTTCATAATGCATTACTATTTGAACTTCGTAATGTAAAATGTAATGCTCGGAAATCAAAGCTGCAGTCTTTAAAGGAAAATTTGGGGTATGATGAAAATGAAAAGAGTGTTTTTCAGTTCATTTGTTTCATTGAAACACGGTTACGCAGCGTATCAAACATTGTTCATTTGCTTATAATTTTCAATAATTTGAACACGGCGACAACTTCTAGCATCCTCAAGGAAATAATGGAACAAAATGAATTCCAAAGGATTGAGCTAATTTTTACCATGACAATTCATGAGATTTTTGACCTTTTTTTTAAGTATTTAGTTTTATTACCGCATCATGAATTTTTCTGACGGTTCTTTGAACTTGATCCTTGGCATAAAAATTGGCATCAACAAGCATTTCAATTAGCAATTTCAATAGCACACATTGAAAATGTTTTAGGGGATTGGGTTTTTTTTTCAAAATTTTTAAAGGTGTGGGTTTGGGGTACTGTTTTTTGGGTGTGTGGGATATTTTTTTAATTTTTTAGAAAAAAATGTATGGTTTTATTTAAAATAAACGAATTATTTAGACTGGATTGCGGGTTGTGGGTGGGTGGGAGGTTATAAAATAATTTTTAATATTTTTTATTTTTTTTGTTTTGTGTTTTTTTTTTTTTTTTTTTTTTTTTTTTTTTTTTTTTTGTTGTACCCGTAACGCTGGTAGATCACCTTTTCGTGGTGCGTTACGGGGCATCAGATCTACCACCGAACCCTAGTCTGAATTAATTCAAATTAGGGAACATATTTGTTTTTGTAATCAAAGGAACATATATTAGTCCTTATTACATTTTATGTCTTGTGAAAAGTGACAATACTCGGATTGAGCCACCGAGGATGAGCTTGAAATAAGAGAAACATGGTTAGTATTCATTTATGTGAATTCTCATTTTTCTATTTGATGTTCTATAGTTTGAATTGGTTATGACTAGGGTTCTGATGCATGGTCAGTATCGGAGTCATTGTTTGTTTTGTTTGCAATGAATCCGGTTTTGATGGATAAAGGGGCGCGCCTTTGAAGAGTACTGTCGCTCACAAAGGGTTTAAATAGCGGAAACTTTCAATAAAACTCAATTCATTGCCAACAAAACAAACAATGACAACTGTAACAACACCGAATACTTCATCATTTCTCAATAGTGATGAAGTAACTCGACATGCACTAAACAAAGGATACGGAATATACTACAATAGATCAAATTACTGGTCGCAGTGGTTTATGTCCCGAACAGAGGAAAAAAAAAATTTTTATTTTGTTTTTTTTTTTTTTTTTATATTTTAAAAAAGGGGTAATTTTTTTTTTTTTTTTTGCCTCTTTTTTTGTGCATCCAAGCACACTTAAATTGGCATGATCTTTTTTCTAAGAGTTACACTTACAAATCATTAATTTTACGTAATTCAACTCTGTAAAAAGTTGGGGACCGTAGACAAAGATTTTTTGTAAATTATGTCTCATTCAACTGATTCATACGGAAAACGACAAAAGGTGTGTTTGATTGAATTTATTTTCTCATCTCTTCCAATTCATTCTTATGTGCTAAAGCACGCTTGAATGTATCGGTCTCAGGGCACCAAAATTTACAAAACATGTTGGTAGTGTGTAAGTACAAACTATTACTTCATTTGGGGATTACTTTGATTTATATCAGTTCATAACATTGCAACAACAAATGATAGGTTTTAAACATTGTCCGAATGTACGCCATAGACGATATGCGATGATTCCCACCATCATTCGAATACGGATCAATGAGGAGGTGAGAGAATTCCTAATGAATAATAGAAGAAACCATTGATTGTCTACCGTGGCTCGGTAGTTATGTTACGTTTTTAAGGTTATTTATATTTATTTTCTACGATGCTCTCAGCCCAGGTGGTAAACTTGCGCTCAGGAAGCTGAATACACTACAATAACGCACAAAATTAATATGTTTTCGCCGTCAATTGGTCAATTGCGGACAGTTTTAAAATTGTCAAGAAATGTTAAAAGAGCGTAAACAGCCAAGCCTAAGGCCTCTATAATATAGATATCTTATCTAATCTTCAATCTAGAAAATATTCAATAAATAAAACCTGTGCCAATTTTAACATATACAAATATTACATTTTCAAAATCCTTATAGACGCATTCGATTTCAGACGTTTCAACAAGAACGTCCAAACAGTTTCAACAAGAACGAATATATTTTTAAGTAGTACGTAGTTTTTAATTTTGTTTAAAGCCAACATGAGAATCCGGTTCTGAATAACTGACCAACCAGTCGAGTATTGATGCACGAAACTGAAGAAGTCTACACATTGTAGACGATATACGCGTATCTGTCAAGATTAGCAATAAAGGTAGTTGGAATTAAATGGAAATTACTAATCTTTCTTCTCTTTTTCTAGTTAACTGATTTTTTTTTAGTTATTAGTTATGACTAAATAAATTATGTATCATATTTGAAACCAATAAATCTGATCATAGAACACTCACTGTACAAAACAAGAATCAAATAACAAAATTAAACTCGAGTAGATTAATTCCATATGTTTTGATCTTTTTGATGCAAATCTCAAAGCTCACATGAAATAAGGATGTTGCTTCTCTAAGAATTAGGATTTGATACTTTGTGAAAAAATAATACTCGGTTTGGTTACATTCAAACCTTGAATACTATGACATATTCGATCACGGCATGTGAATTAACATCCACCAGTTTAGTTTTCTCTCAAAACTCTAAAACCAAAACAAAAATATATGCTTTCAACCTTACCTAGTATCGTAATCCAACATAGTATTGTCACTGAAGCGAAATTGAACTTCATCCCGCCCGCCATGACTGACACCAGGGTTAGTCACACAGTCGGCTCAAGTAGGTATGCTGGATCGCACAAACGTAGGTATATGTATGTTGACCGTTTGCCTTGTTGTTTGTTTCGTATTTTTGTATCTTGTTTTTTTCTCGTAGTTTCACAAACACCTCGCTTATTGATTCCGAATGAGAAAAAAAAACTAACACCACCTTGCGCGCGCTATATTTTCCTTCTGGGAATCAAATCACTTGACCACTGTGCTTAATTATTTCTGCTCGTTATATTTACATATTTTAACATAAAAGCAATTGCGAACAATCAAGCCAAATGTTGATCGAATTATTGCTGTTCACCAAGATTATCCGAGCCTTGCAGCTGAAATTTTTAGCTATTTGCGATCGAACATGAATAATCCACTGGAACACGCTATCGTAACACACAGGTGCGCCGGTATTTGTACGAAAGAGTTGTTTTCAACTTTGCTTCTCCCACAAGTAACAACTCACACCACTTCACAAAACATGCAGCACAAAGAACATAGGTAACTGTCGCACTGAACGAAATTGACGGTTCTGGTGATTAATACTAAAGAGAGGCTTGGACTGCTCCCTCAATCTAGTCACTCATTCAAGCTATCTTCGTTGGTCCATTCATACAATTGACGAGACAACAAAACCGCAGCATACAATTGCTATTCCACCCACATCAAACGGGGAATTTCTCTAAATTCAATTTAAGCTCACTGCACCACGCGGGGAATACGCTACGCAAATGGATGCACGTCTTTAGCAGTGTAGAGAGGTAAATTGTGTAACAGCAGCACAATCCACTCGCTTTCCGATGCTTGTCTCGACACAAAACAACGACTACAGAACAGAAATGACTTTCTTCGCGGTTAATCTAATTCTCCACAACCGCCAATCTTAACGGAACGAAAGGGAACCGGCTCCCCAACTTTACCTTCCCTAGCAGAAGAGCGCACAGCTCACCGAATTCAAACCACCAAAAGGGCACACAACCCGTGTAAGTTAGATTCCAGCTCGACGACGTACGCACCGTACGGCTTCTAGAGCACTATTGAATGAATCGTCTACAAGCAATGCCCATCGTACCCTACACTGTTCGGTTGGCTTGGAAGCGATGAGATTGAAATGAACCATCACATGCGCAGCCCTCTATGTGATTCATGTTGACGAAAAAACATCGAATTCCACCCAACTCACAACCACCACAGAGGCGACGGTGGGAGGCGAGAGAAGTTCATGCATTCATCCGTTCAACGGAAAACCACCATGGTGGCATGAAACCAAACCCGCGTGGCGTCATTTGCACTGTTTACGCCGGTCGATGAATGGGAAAAGTGCAGACAGGGAAAACACTTGTTGGATTGTTTATGTTTGGATAGATTTTCTTAGTTTCTTTTCTTTTGTTACTTTTATGCTTCATTTGCATAGGAAGCGTTACAAGCCCTGCAGGTGATGGATTTCAATTTTCATTCGTATGGGAATTCTAATTGGATTCCGCAAAGCGTGTCACGAATTGTATTGCGGGTCGGATTTTTGATTTTATCCTGCATGCATGTCAAACAAGGATTTGCTTAATAAGAGAGGTTTTAAGTGAAATTAAAATTTTGCATTGAGCGCTTGAAACACTGGTTGATGGTGCAATCTGGAATTTCTTCGTGAGCGTTCAGTTATCGGCCGCATAAGCTAACTCAATGAATGAGTCATTTTTGGCACAGTTTTAGCTCCTGACACGCAATCTACGAATCAGATTCGTGATTACAATGTGAAGTTACTCATAGCACAGAGAACAGACATTGAAGTCCATATACCTTTTCTTGAAAAACGTGTGTAAAAGTATAAGGGGGGCATCCGGTATAAGAAGCAAGTGCAGAGAAAAACAAACAAAACTTTTCAGGCTATGTGCTAGGCTTTTTATTGATCAACATTGACATGATAATTATCGCACAACTGCAGCGCCGCCTACCAGGAGCATAACGACATACATTTGAAATGTCGGTTTAAAGTTTTACACAAGTAGCAGACCGAAGATGAACGTCTGTTCTCTGTGCTCATAGCTCTCACAGCAAAAAATTATGAAAATTACACGTGTTGTAAACCGGTTCAATTTGAAAAATACATCAGTGTATAACCTTACATTAGTAATAATTTCATTGCTCTGATCTCTTTTTCATTGCTCCAATTATGTGCATGAAAGTAAATTGAATATTAATTTTTTTTTATTAACTGTGTCAACTACTCCACTCTTTATTCTTTGAGGCCACGTGGAATGTGGCAATTTAAGCGTTCCTGGATATTTGAAGTATGTTGGTACAAAACTGCTTGAGAGATAAATTGGCACCAAGGTAAATAAATTTGGAATATCTCTAGATAGAGATGCAATAATGTCCTCAATTTTTCCAAAAAATAATGTATTTTGGGATCCCGACCACTGACAAAATTGTGCAATATTTTGCTTATTTATCCAGGGTACTGTTGATCAATCAACATTTAGGTTTCAAGGGTACTTCGTTTACCTACAATCTGATGACTAGAGTTAGACTCATATCCACCTAAAAAGTAAAAATAATAAATTTACTATTAAGGACGCCGCTGGGCAGCCGTAGTAGTGATAATATGTTCTGTTTACTGAGAAGAAGGTCGGGAGTTCAACCCTGGCCCGTTCCTGTCCTTGCCATTTGTCACTTTGCCTCATTTTATCCACTTTAGGCTTCAAATTCCAAGCAGTTAACGGCTCTTTCATTGGTCTCATCACTTACCACACTGAATCCATGATCTAAAAATAACCCTAACTCATTAACAACACAACTATCCTTGCGCTGGCAATTGTGAAGACACAGAGGTAAACGTTTGCCAAACTAAACTTCCTTCTCCTCTCCGAATACCAAGAGGACGGGGCCGGCGCCGGTACTGATCTATAAATAGAATGAGTTAGTGAACTATTTAAAATGGACTACATCCAACCTTCATCTTTGTGTGGTTCTCTATGCAATCTGTTCTGATCAGTAAAGGTACTTGCTCTTGTACGGACGTGCACGGTCTTCTAAATTCAATATTAGACTAGACTTTTTGTTTGTCGTTCCATACTAATTTCATAACTTCGCAACTCATATATAATCAAGGTATATAGCCCTGCTTGTGAGTTTTAAAAAAAAATCACTGAGAAAATATATCTCATTCGTGGAAATAAATCTTGCATTCACACAAAACAAATACTCATAAACAATTATTTTTCTCTTTAAAATTTTGAACGTGAAACCGTAAGTTAAAACATAGAAATTGTTGATGACTGAAGGATGGAAAACTCTCAAAAAGGATAATTCTTTGAAGGTCAACATTTAGTGTGTTTTTAAGCAATTTCAATGATATAATATGATTTCATTAATCATTTAAAATTATATAATAAGTAACCAATATTGCAAAAAATATACACCAACAATAATTGAAAACTGTGTAAAATAAGTATAATAAGATAGTTTTGAAACGTATATCATTTTCCATCGTACGGAAAACAATTGAGAAAATAACTACCGTGCCTGATAGTTTTAATTCATATGCATATCCAATTTCATGGTGAAAGAGTTATTGGCAAATATGGTTTAAAAGGACTGGTGTAGGGATAATTTGACGGATTTCCTGACAAAGAATGAATGGCCTCCCAGCTCTTCAGATCTGAATCCATTGGATTTTTTCGATTGGTCCTACATGCTATCCAAACTGCAGGACTAGAAAATCTCGAAGTTGGACCAGTTCAAGGTAGTTATTCAGAAAATTTGGGAGGATTTGCCCATGAAATTAGTACGTGCCGCCTGCGGCAGTGTCGAAAAACGTTTGAGGTTGGTAAAGAAAGTTAAAGGAGGAGTCATTCCAAAACATTTGCTGTAGTTAATCTACATAAAGAGTACTTTCCATTAAATATATCAAAAAAATATAGCGTTTGCGCGATTTCAATGACTTTTGGAAGTGTATCAGAATTTATTGATCACGGTGTACATGTTTTTACAAATAATATCCAACATGAATACAACAAGCAGTTTACTCTTTCTCAGATTATCTTTGATATTGTTTCAGATGCTGAAGACTTTCAAACATTTGTTTTGAATCTAGTTGGTTTATAACACTTTCAACATATAAGCAACACGAGTTTATTGAACCGTATAACATTCATCTTTAGTGTAAATTTAGTTAATTGAAGTTGAAAAATATTTGAATGGTTTTTAACAAAACATTGGTATTTGCTTAGTGATTAGATAAAACTATTTTATGACATAGCGCTTCAAACTATTTTGATAAGTTTTGTTTTGATAAGTTATAATGGACTAGAATGCATGGTTACATTATTTTAACCAGCACTGGTATTATTTTCTGTCGTCTTTGACAGTTGAACTTGACAAACGATTTTTGATGTTTTATTTTTAACACTGCGTACATCCGTACATCTTGTATAAAGCTCGATTCTCTTATATCTAGACGCGTAAATCAGCTCAATCTCGGTAATGTTTTTTAAAAATAAAACATCTCAGCGGTCAAACTAAAGGTTTTTTATTGCACTTTTAAGGGAAAATATCAAAAGTTTTATTCCGTTTTGGTTTTGATGAAATGACATTTTTTTTTTATATATCTCGCATCATCTTTTGGGCACTCCGTTCGTCAACTTGAGCAGCCATTCACCATCTCTTCATATCTGAAGCATCCCAAGTCACTTTTCCAGTTTTTTTCAGCTTCGTTTATCAGTTGCCCAACATTTCTCCATTGGATGAAGTTGAGAGCACTTTCCAAGTAACATTGCCAAAACCATCCAGCTTCATTAAGTTTTATTAAAGTTTTATGAAAGCCGCTAGAAATCAATATGGTTTTATTATGGCACCAAGAGGTGCCATTAGGTTTCATATTTTAGTCAGGCTTATGAGAACTTACACAGCTTGTTAACAACGATCATAAAACCTTGTTTTCTCAAATTCCTTCCAAATTCCTATCAAAGGTTTTATTTAGACTTTATGAACTCGTAAAATGCTGTTTTGAAATGCCTTTTTAGGACTTATTCATGTTATCTTATTATGGTCAGTTGAAAAAGCATTTAAGAACCATTTTGCCTCCAGTGAATGCATTGAACGGCTTTTTAACATTCAGGGAAGTAATCAAATGACCAAATAGTTTGATAGTAGTCATTGCGAAGATAAATTGGCTTTTTGGCAAAACTGTGCATAGCATAGCATTTCCGACTATACACAATCCTGGGTTACCTGTTGTAGAGACGATGGAAGCGCCAGAAGAGCTGCCATGGATGTGACAGGCTCTTCATCCATCGATTTCTTAGCACAACACCTGGCCAGGTCCTTATGATTAGCAAGGAATGGGAGGGAAAGGTTGATTGGATGTCTACTTAAGAAAATGCTGAGAACTCATGCTATCTTCATGGACATCTGGAGTTGGAAGTTGGATGGGATTGTGCGAGAGGCTTTCCTTGACGAGAATGCATATGTATATTAAATGTATATAGGTCCTTGAGAGTGACGAAGCTAAGAAAATAAACTTTTAAGTAAATGTACGTGTTCCTCCCGATAACGGAAAATGGGTAGCAGATAGAGCGGTGATGGCTGCGATACAAGTGATGGGCAGATTCTCCATCCAGAAAGTAGTGTCCAGTTCATGCGAAGGGCTCGTGATTGCCAAAATTAACGGGATGTATCAGCTGCTATGCGCCCCCAAGGTGGACCATGGAGCAGTTCCACCAGATGCTGGATGCACTGACTGAAAAGCTCATCGGAAGAAGACCGGTCGTCATCGGAGGAGACTTCAATGCTTGGGCTGTGGAGTAGGGCAGCAGATGTACCATTGCTAGAGGGAGCAGCCTGCTAGAAACTCTGGCAAAGCTGGAAGTTACACTATCAAACGTAGGCTCCACTTTTCGCAGGGACGGTCGTGAATCTGTCATCGATGTTATCTTCTGTAATCCGTCGCTGATGACAAATATGAACTGGATAGTGTGTGAGGAGTATACCCATAGCGACCATCTGGCGCTCCGGTATAGCATCGTCCAGCGAAATCCTGTCGCAATACGAACGACAAATAGTTGCCAGCGGAAGTGGAACTCTTTGTTGAGGCACTTCGGTTCGACAACGAACTCTCGAACCGAAACGCGGACGAGCTGACGAATACGTTAGCAAGGGCATGCGACGCAACCATGCCGAGGAAACTGGAGCCGAGGAACAAGCGGCGCCCAGCTTACTGGTGGAATGAGCAACTCAGCATCATTCGCGCTTATTGTCTCAGAGTCAGAAGACGTGACCGCAGCAAACAGAGAGATACATAAGGTGGTGTTCCGAGCGGCCAGGACCGAATTAAAACGAGAGATAAGACTGAGCAAGACGAACTGCTACAAGCATCTGTGCCGAGCCGCTGATATTGACCCCTGGGGCGACGCGTACTGTATTGTCATGGCGAAGATCAAAGGTCCAACAGCGCTATGTCCAGCAAAACTGAAGGTTATCGTAGATGGACTTTTCCCGACGCTCGATCCAACGACGTGGCCACGTACTCCGTTCTGCGAGGAAGAGAGAAGTAATGTTGAGGGCATGCAAGTCTCGAACGAGGAGCTCGTGGCAGTGGCGAAAGGGCTTAAGGTGAGGAAGGCACTCGGACCAGATGGAATCCCTAACGTGGCTCTGAAAGTGGCGATTCAGGCATTTCCGGAAATGTTCAGGGATGTGCTACAGAAATGTCAAGAGGACACACACACACACACACACACACACACACACACACACACACACACACACACACACACACACACACACACACACACACACACACCGTTCCGTTATTTGTGTTTGTAAAACTTTGGATGGTAAAAGATAATGTGAACGTATGGAAACGATCTCATCCAATTAGCATCATCCGGGTTTTTCGCTTGGTGATGTTGTCGAAAGTTCCAAGAACTTGACCGAGGAATTAAGCTAGAAAGCTGGGGCATTTAGAGTTCGTAAAAAAGAAGACTGAAATAAAGAAATGTTATTTGATATATTTTTCATTCCCTTAAAGTTAAACGACAATATGCTCAAGAACGTATTTTTGGGAAGTAGTTCTTAGTGATGTAGTATACCGTGAACACCCTTCAGAATAATAATTTATTCATCATCACGATGTATATTTCAGAAATAAACAGGGATAACCCAGCCAAATGCAGATTCATATTATAAGTTCACATTACTTTTTATTTAATTGCCTGTGTATTTATGGAAAGATATTATCTTCAATTTTTTTTAAGCAAACATCCTTATCCTCGTTTTCCCTCCAAAATAACTTTTGAACGGATGATTTAAAAATCCTGTATTTTTATATAAAATGTGCATGTACTAAGTTATTTGCAGACGACACCTTTTACGTAAAACTTGAATCGAGAATTCTATGCAAAGAAAGCTGATTTTTTCAAACATACATCTAACATACGAGATAGATTTTTTATTTCAATACATTTAAGGACTAGCCCGATTGTTCTTTGTATCAAATTTAATAGTTACTTGAATTAGTGGCTTAAATTATTTAACTAGGTATGTTTGTAATAATCAATTTGCAAATTAATGAGAAACAAGGCAAATAAAATCGATGAGATACGGTGAGAACTTTTGCGAGCAAAAAAACCATGGTAACCGGTGGAACTTACACCCACAATCTCCAACTAAGAACGCGGATGTGTTTTCCGATGGCTTTTATCAATTAATAGTTCCATTTTGAAGCAACTATATTGCTGAAGATACTTTGGCTCATAAGTTTCATTAGCATTATTACAAATTACATATATTTGGGCAGAAAGTACAGATTGGTATGGATTTTTGCGAGTTTACACGGAAATCACTAAATTTTAAGTTGAAAATAGCTTACAAATCATAAATAGTGAGATATGCAAGACCATCAAAAACACATACATATATTTCTAGCAGAGGCGAAAACTTACAAGTTCACCCTTACACGTACCCCCTGACATATATAAAATGTGTCTCTGTGAAGCGCAGTGTAAACAGATCAAATTGCGATCAACAATCAAGAATGAACAAGAACGAAAAAAAACTATGTATTGACAGCTTGAATTTTGTGGATTCTTGTGATTCCTGCTTGGCTCAAATTATTTTTCAAGTTTATTCTTTGAATTTGGAAGAAGATTGCAATCAACTACCGTTATTGCTGCAAAGTCACGGAAAACTGCATTTAATGATCATTCTACGAAACATGAAAACAAAAGTGCTGAAACGTAGACATGTTTCATGTAGACATATAAATTTATTTTACATAGTATTTTACGCTATAGTACATAGCAATTTTAAGCCAAATCTTCGCCAAAATCAAACCTGGATAGAGAATTGGTTGGTGGCTTTTCCGATGCGGAGATAGCATTACTGTTAATCAGAAAAAATAATATTTTTATTACTTTCAGTATTGGACACGACACATCTGCGGATACTGGAGTACCACAAGTTTAAAGGGAAAGAACTTCTAAATAAAAGGTACAGAAATGCCGAGATGAATGGATCCGTGAACCACAGTACGACATACAGTTTGAGAGGTACGAAAACGACAAATAGTATGCTTGGTGCAAAGTGTGCCTCGACAAGCTCAGCATTAGGCGGGGAGGAAAATCCAATTTGACAGCCCATCTTTTGATGAAGCGCCTTAGAAAAACTGCTTTGAATGTTGTGTCAAGTAACAAACAATCCCGTTTCATTTTACTCAAATTATGAGTACAATTGTATACTATCTCTTTTTCTCTCACGAAAATGTTACTCAATTTTCGTAAAAAGTGGATCTACTATGTTTTATGAGTAGATCCACTTTTTCCGAAAATTGAGTAACATTTCCGTGAGAGAAAAAGAGATAGTATACAATTGTACTCATAAATTGAGTAAAATGAATCGGAAAGTAAGTTGGACACCTTCGTGACTGTTCAGAAGGAAGTCATGACAGTTGTTGATAACAAAATTTCGTTCGCAGTGTTGGGGAAATTTAAACTAGGAAGAACAAAAACAACTGCTGTAGTTGGTGCAGTTTTAGAAGAGGAACAGCATGATGAGCTGGCCTCAAAGCACTGTAATTTTTTCGTGATCATCGCCGAATCAATCGTCATAAGAACAACACAAACTATGGCGATGGTTGTAAGAATTTGCAACGTACCGACGAGATACGATCAATCAAAGCCTCCTGGGCTAGTTCGTCACCTAATTGTTATAAAGTGTACGTGCCATTCATTCGCATTATGTGCGATTTATGATTGTGAAAACATCTCTGATTACCTAGAGCATCTTATGAAAGATATTTACATCGAATAGTCCTAAGAGAACTAGCGAATTCAACATGATTCGGGAAATCCTTGACCCTGAACCACCAAAAACGCTCCACCATCTGCAACCAGATGGCTGTCATTGGAAACGGTCGTCAAGAGAAGTATTGCTCTGATGCCGATTATTATTTGATATTATTTTTCAAGTTCCAATGCCATGATGGTTACAATCAGATTGCGTGCAGAAGACTGACGTGTCTGCAAGAACAAATGACGTAGCCTTTGCTATTCTTTCTGAATAACTTCATGCCACAGAGTAATATACTAGATCGGTTGTTTCAGTCTAAGACTGCAACGAGACTTATACTGAAAAACAATTTGAGCATTACAAGCATTGAATTGTCATGCTGCTCCATACTCTGATATGATAAAATAACTTAAAATGCAAAGATGTCCCAAAGCGTGCTGAAATTATTAATTAAATGAGAATGGGAAATATACCCTACTCGAACACGATCTTCAGCCGCAGCCACTCACTTCCCTAATGCCAAGTTGACTTCATCGCCCAGGCTACGCCAACCAGCTTCTCCATGCTGAAATGCTGAAAAAATGTGTAGATAACTACAGTAGAAAAACTAACTAATGTGATACCTACAATGTTATATAAAAGTATCTACATCCTTCGATCCTTCGTACGGTAGAGATCTTCAAACGTTAAAAATGAATTCCGAGAATTGAGAATCAAGTTGCAACGTCAAAAGATAAGCATATCTGAGCACAAACAGCTTCAAGCTGCGAGCTTGAAGTGAATGGATGATGTTTCCGGTCCTCCGAACTTTTATTTTCAACATTCTAATAATTCCGCACTCTTCGGCAACTGTCGAGAGAATATTTTCGCAAAACAACAACAACAGATACAAATTTCGGAATCGACTTGGAAAAGATACTATAAATGCTATCTTGAGATCCAATGATCAAATAAAACAGCGAGGCAGTAGTAAAAATTTGGTTTTGAATGATAGTATACAGGTAAAATTGTCGAAGACCATGCATAAACACCATCGTACGAACGAGTAGTAAGGAATATTATAATTGTATTTAACACTGAATTCAAAGAATATGCTTGGTTTTGAACTAAAGTAGTAGTTCAAACTAATCATTTTAGTAAAGATTTAAATACAGATATTTTGGAAAACCGGTACAGATGAGAGTTTTTTATCATTCCCGGTACAGATGGAAATGTGGCAACACTGGTGTCAGCTCTAATTGCTGAAACTTGTTGAGTCTAACGGTTATGGGTCAGTCAAGGAATTACTTTTTGGAGCAAATTGTGCACTACCAGTCAGCTAAATACATTTACACCTAATAAAATCAGATATTTCAAAATTGCTCTGTGGAGAAAATTTGACAAAATTATGTTTTTGGTCGTAATTTTTCAAACTTGCAATATTTGACTAAGCTTTGGCATTTTTCTCAACATTATGATTGCAGCGGGATTGAATATAATTGTATTTCCTTTTAAAAAAATAAGTGCAAATTTCATGCCATCGAATCAATCTTCGAAAAAATCTTCGCATCTCAACTCATCTACTTGCATCGCACTGATTTTCATTTTCTGTAAATCCTCAAAATCATCATTAGTCTTCATTCTATCAACCAAGCATGGTTGAGATGCGAAAAGCGGGGTTTTCAAATATGTTGTAGCTCAGAGAGAGAGAGAGAGAGAGAGAGAAAGAGAGAGAGAAAGAGAGAGAGAAAGAAAGAGAGATAGAGAGATACGTACTTCTCGGAAATACCACATAATATGTAGGTACATAGTAAAAAGTCTTGAGTTTAACACCTTTGTCAAGCGTAGTGCAAAGCTGTGCGATACCTTCATTTATATCTATGATTTAGTTTCCATGTTACAATCAAAGCTATCACGTGACATGAAGTACCAACGATATATGAAATACCCTTATGGAGGTTTAAATTGTTTTCATTTATCATCGCAAATAAATGTTCTATTTGACCTCCCTCCACCGATTACATCAATTTTACATTCAGTTGAAATATTAACCATTTTGGCACCTACTTTGTCTGAAGCAAATAAATTGCCTGGCATCTTACCGTTATTTGCAACGGCAATGCAATATTACTATATTTCACACTTCCCCCATTGAAAAGCGTTACATTTATTGTGATGTATCGTATCCCTTTAAAATGCTTCACATAAAATTTCTAGTCCAAATTCCAGTCCCCTTCCCAGTCCATTTTGCTTTTTATTATGTTTTGACAAACTTATTTATTGCCTCAAATGTGCTCTACATAGCGATTGTGGTGTTTATTAGTGCACGAACTACATCATCTCCGAACAACATGAATAGAAAGAAAGATGACGTTGACCAGAACGAATCTGACTCGACACGGCCCAATAGTCCACACAAGCAAGGCGAAGGACGACGACGACGGTCGCAACCAACGATGACAACAGTTAGTTTGTAAGGTTCATTCCCTGTAGAAAATGTATGATTGAGAGTGATAGTTTATGGTCCTGGTTCATACTGCGAGCTTTTTTTCATTACAACATCCCTACATTCTCTGCTGAAAATGGTGCAGACGAAATTTCAAGCAAACGATACTTGGCATGTGACCAAAATGCTCGTAGAATATCAAAATATGAGATCTCATAATAATTTGAAAGTCTTATAGGGTAAACCGCACATTGTTTTTAATTACATGAAACTGAGATATTAACAAAAACGATAGAACCACATTCTTTCGTTGACAGGCATACATGTTTCAATTTAAGTAAAAATTAGTGGAGTTCTGAGAATTGCATTAGGTTTTTCTCCGGATATTTCGCGGCTATAAAAAAAAAAAGATTAACTATTAGTAGAAAACTACTTAGATTGGAGTATAGGATATTTTGGGCGATGGCTATATTTTATCATCCCAAAGGTGTCGTAGTAATCTTGGTTTAAGGGGATAGAGGAAGGTCGAGACCGCATACGTGTGATATCTCGCTTCATGTCTAATCATTATTCTTTGAACGCTCATGTATATTTTGTTGGGTTGAGTGATAGCAATCTCTGTGAATTTGGACAAGGTTACCAGTACGCAGATCACGTAAAAAAAATGTTACCTGACCCTCTCTAACCGTAAGCATCAGGTCTGTATCCACAATAATCTGAATACCTCTTAACAAAGGACGCGTTATTTTTCAATTGTAGTTGTTTATTTCAGATTCATGGAATATGATTTAACAATTCACAAGGTCAAAACAATGTTGTTTCGGCATACAATTTGAACTTTGCGCTAAACTCCACCCATAAGGATTTGAACAAACTCTACAGATACCGTGGTGGCCGTCTTTGTCCAAATTTGTAGGATGTTTTTGATATCTTTGATTTTTTGTTTCTTTCCAGAAAGCTTCCGTTCAATTAGAGCCCAATATCTCTCGATTGGAAATAACTCTGGACAATTTGACGGATTTGCGGATTTTTGTACAATATTCACTTGAATTGCTTCGCACTACTCCATCGCAGTTTTTATGTAAGGGCATGATAACAAATCGGGCCAGAAGGTTGCCAAAGGTTTTTCTTTGTAGTAACTTCTGAAAGCATTCTTTCTAGTAAATCTCCTTGTTGATCATACCTGTAGTGACGAAAGATTTAGTCTTTCTGTCAACTTCGATGCCTTCCTCGTCATGAAATGCTCAACTATAGCATTTCTGGCCATAGCAGAATAGAAAACCAGCCCCGAATGCTGTTTGAAATTCTCCAGGACATAAGTTTTATCGTCCATAAAAACGCATGAAAACTTCGTCAGCGATTTGCAGCACAAACGTCGAGCCCGTGATTTTACTGTCAAGTTCTGTTTGTCAATGCGTTTGAAACTGTTTTTACTTTATACGAGTTCAGCCTCGAACACTGTTTTGATTTTTGGAGAAAACCAGGTGACATTCCTATTTAACGAGTCTCCGTTCGAACAGAGAGATTCGGATTTTCTTTCAATATCCTCTTCATCTTTCGATCCATAAAAGGATCAGCACGTCCATTGTTTCCCGAGCAGGACCGAATAACTTGATAACTGGCCTTGGTATTTAAGAGCTCAGATTAAGAGGTAAAATACCTGAGGATAATACCATAAAATCGTTCTCACAATGTTATGCGACTACCAAATTGAGGTAAGACATTTTTTTGTATTAGTATGATTGTGTGGCATCTACAATCGTACGCTATGCCCAGGGAGACGAGAAATTTTCCTCTACGAAAAATGCCAAGACCAGACCGGGAATCGAACCCAGCCACGTCCAGCAAGGTTTTGCTTTGTAGCTGCGCCTTTACCGACTGAGCTAAAGGAGGACCTTTTCCAGTACTTATAGTATCCTATAATATTAATACATGTCTTAATACTAATATATATCTAGTTTTTTTTTTAAATACCATTCCAGTGGATGTCAGATATATTTTTTACTTACGCATGGTATGTTCTCGTATTGATTTACTGTATCCGCTTTTTACAAGGTCAAGAAATTTAAATTTTGTCTTAAAATTTCATGTTCTTCATTCAAGTTAGAAATTTGTATAAATAGCATTTTTGTCTTTTATGATATCTTAGTTATTTATGTGAGAAAAGTAAGACCTTGCAAAGAACGAGCAAAGTATATGTATTTCAGTTTTTGATTTATTTCAAATTGGATCAGCTTATAAAAGCATATGAGTGCTATACGAATAACAAGCAGAAAAAGATGCGTTTAAAAGTTTTATTTTTTGAATACTAGGTGGGGTGAAAAGTAACCTTACTGACCGCCAAAACACGATGCTACTGCAAAAAAGGTGATAGTGCCTTGTAGTCCGTTCATATTTAAGCATACACGCCAAATTTCAATGCGATACTGCCCTTAGTTTTGTTTTGACAGCTGATTGTGTTTGGCATCATGTTGAATATGGATAAAAACGATTTTCGTTCTCTCATAAAACATTATGTTTTGAGAGGCAAAACGGTGAAGGAAACAAAAGAAAAGTTGGATAAGTATTATGGGGTAAATTCTCTGTCAGATTACACCGTCAAATATTGGTTTACAGAGTTTCGTGGTGGCCGCAACTCCACTACCGATCATGTCCGCAGCGGCAGGCCCTTCGATGCGGTTACAGAGGACAATGTCAAAAAAGTTCATGAAATGGTGTTGGCTGGCCGGAAAGTGAAGGTGCGTGAGCTAGCAGATGCCACAAAGATTAGTACTGAGCGCACACGCCATATTTTGGACGAGATTCTGCATATGAAAAGGTTATCCTGCCGCTGGGTGCCGCGCATGCTCACTCCTGGCCAAAAACACGAACGCGAGAGCACTTCGAAACAGTGTTTTAGGCTTGCTGATGCGGAATCGGAAGAACTTTTGGCGTCGATTGGTAACTGTTGATGAAACCTGGATCCACTATTACACATCAGCGAAAAAATGAGGCATTGGACTGAAGCCGGCACGAGTGCTCCGAAGCGGCCTAGGGAGGCTCAATGGGTCAAAAAGATTTTGGTGTCAGTTTTCTGGGATTGTCATGGCATCCTCTTCGTGGACTACCTCGAAAAGAATAAAACCATCTACAGCGAGTATTACTGTGCATTGCTCTATTTGAAATAATTGAAGGCCGAAATCGCTGCAAAACGATCGCACATGAAGAGAAAAATAATTTTGGTTTTTGGAAGACAATGCGCCGGCGCACAAAAGCATCACAACCACGGCTTAAATCAAGGACTTACGGCTCCAATTGCTTCCGCATACGGTGACCCGATTTGGCTCCCTCGGACTATGGTTACCTGTTCCCAGACCTCAAAAGAATGCTCATCAATAAAAAAAATTTAGCTCACGTGAGGAAATCAAGAAGTTGGAAAATCGCTGGGAAAAGTTTATCGGAAAGGGATCTCTTTAAATTAAAATCAACAAACTAAGAATTTGTTTTCAAAACTCTACTATATATACTAGGCCTGCGATGTTCTCTTCCAGTTGAGCACTCGACACTGAAGAAGTCTGTAAGTCGCATACGAAAAAGGCCTATCTGTCAAAAGATTAGCTTTCTGTGGTGGAATTTAACGAAATTTGTTGGCGTTTACTAGTGATAGTTTAAAAAAGTGTTTCAGTTTTTATTTTTTTTAAGTGATCAAGTAAAGTGTTAATTTAAATTTTCCTAGTTTTCCAAGAATTTTTTGTTCCGTCTACCGCTGCGAAAATCATCATACGAGCTGTGCAATATTTGGGCCTATCAATTGAATGATGGCCACTAACAATAAAAACTGCGTCACATTTCATTTGACTATGTCCAAATTTAAATTTAAATAATAGGTCAGACGCAGTGATAGCCATAACAACACGACAATCAATTGCGTATGCCCATTTTGGAATTAAACAAAGCTCTTATCAGTGAATCTAGCGATTAAGAAAATCATTGTAACAAAACGGTCTACAAGCATGATAAATATATAAATAAAACGGTCTACAACGAATAAATAAATAGATGAAAAATTTAAAAACGAACCAAAATCAATACAAATTATAGCTATTTGTTTCAGTGGGATCACAATCCACAAAAAAAGAAACAAGCTTAGAAACAAGAAACATGCTACAACATATTTATACACCGTTTACATTTCGTAAGCTACGCACAGTCTAAGCAAGTGGGGGTCTAGTGCGGAAAAGTGTCATAAATTAATAGAATCAAAATTTCCTTTTCCTACCTCCGCTTGTTCAGTAGCACTGTAACCGAAATGGCAACAAAAGGAAAATAAAATAAAATTTATAAATCCCCTGTAATTGCCGGGGAATACTTCCCTTTTACATCAAGCTTGCCCATATCTGCGATCTCCGTGAACGTGTAGCTGCAAAGCCATTCATGGGTAAGACTCCCTCCCCGAGGGAATCTGGCAGTGTGGTTCACTTTTGCTGTTCAGTTACCCGCGAAAAACGAAAACCCATCCCGATGCGTTTTGGAAACGAATAGGAATCATACAGCAGAGCAGCAGGTACGAGAGCGCGAGTGGCAAATCAAGTATTAATAGAATTTATACCATCAGCAGAGCCGTACGGAGGATATTTTTCAGGCTGCATATTTCCAACTGTGCGGCATATGTTTTCCCTAGGTTTTCAGATCGTCAGTTAAGTTTTCAGAACTTATGTTATATTTGATTATTTTTATTAATTTTTACAACACTTTCTATCGGATGTTCATAATACTTTTCTAAAGCTCACAAAATTTAAACAAATAAATCCAGCTCTTCTGAAAATTGCAATTCAAAATTTTGAGCATGAGCATGAGCATGATTGACCGCCCACGGATGCAATTCCGTTATTGCCAGATCAGCTGTATTTGCACAAAGAACCAACAGATGATGTTTGGGACTAACATACATCTTCAATGTGTAAAAACTGGTGACCCATTATAAAGCAATACCGGCGCCGGCCGTGCCCGAATGCTGGTCAATTAGGGAATGGGAACGAACGTGTTGACGTGATACTCGCTTTGAAGGAAGCCGAGAAATCCTCTGCACTTCCACGAGAAATCACTGGGATGTTGGATAGCTGGGGAAAGGTTAGCAGCAGGGTTCGTTTTGGTTAACAATACGCTGAAAGTACATACCTACACCATCCGCCAAAAGCAATAGACCGCTCAAATGTGACTGAAAATAGACAAACATAACGAAAAACAAAACAAAACAAAATAGACAAAATAAAATCAAATCAAATAAAACAGGATATTAGATATTGTCTTCAAAATATGGTAGAAATAAATAATTTGTTGCTTTGCCAACCGGCTCTCCTCGATGTCCTAGATGGCCACGTCCTGCTGGACCCGCAGCTGCTGCCGTCGGCACTCGTCCACATCAACCCGGCCGTCGCCGACGTGTCGGAAACCTTCCAGTAGTAACATGATATCTTTGTCTAATACACTCTTCTTGCACCGATTAATTTACAAACTAGGCCTGCACACCAAATCAAAATTCACTTTGGCACGGTTGTGGTATTTTGCTTCAAAATCTAGTTCTAGATATTTGCACTTGGTTGCAGGAAACAGAATCAATAATAATAATAAACTCGCTTATGACCTCTAACTTTACACGGTTGCTGAACAATACACACTATCTTCCCCCACAATACCCGCGAACGACGACACTTTGGACCTGAGCTCGCTTGAGGAAAAATCACCAACACAACACAGCGCAATTGATAGTATGCAGTTTTTTGAAAGAATCGCGAGCACGGCGCGATCCCTCTACACGCAACACTCTTCTAACTTCAGCTCACCGGAACCAATTGCACACGCACACTAGTAATCCGCGACGCAGACAACGCGACGCGCGATGAGGTGCTACTGCCGCAGTCGTCGTGCTAGATGATAACGTTGTTGTTGTTGTTGCCGACGATGCGATGCAAACTACTGCCAACACGCACAACCACCTACCTCTCTATCTTTACGTTTTGATGCATCGCATCCAGGGTGGGCGAAAAAAAAATTCAATCCATCAAACTCACACCAACACCACTGCGCTTCTCCCACAATGTGCAAACGCGAGCGACAGACACAGAGAGAGAGCTATCCGTTCAGCGCGAGAGGGAGAACATTTTCAGCAAGAAAACTCCTCTTCACTGCCAATGGAGGCTGAGAACCAAGCAAAAAAAAGTGTTTTCACCACTTTTTCAAACTGTTTAGCGACGGAAAATATCACTTCCACAACGTACGCGATTGCTGCTAGCCTGGAGAACACTTTTCAGGCGCTTTCGAGTGCGATTTCACCCGCACAGTACGGACTTTTTGGGACGGTTTGGGTGAAAATGGGGGTTTTGCAAGTTGACTGTTTATTTTAAGTATGTCGAAAGTTAGCAAGGCTCAATGCATATTTCTAAAGTTGTTTAAAGTTACCTGTTATTAACCCAAAGTCGTAGTTTTTTATATGTGAAAGGAATGTGTAGAAAAAATGTGTAAAGAAACATAAACAATAGGAGGATATCGACCGGCGGTGGCTTTCTCTTTGCAGTTAGTTCCAGCCTGAAAGCAAGTGCAAATTATGACGATTCTTGGATCACCGTGGAACAAGTTTGGGTAGCAATTCAGCCTGAAGGCCGTCAACTAAGAGTTCTCTGAGCGGTATGCATTCCTCCGGATTGAGCTCGAGACTTGGAACTAATTGATGCGCATTGCCGATCTGTCTCTGCTGCTTCGTATAGGGTTGCCCTCAATGATTATGTGATTGTTTAGGGATACTGCAACGTAGAGGGCATTGTATGGACTCCAACTCACAGCAGCATCCTCCGGCCCGACAATGAGCGTTCTTCTTTCCACGCAAGGGCCGCTTGTATTCCAAATTAATTATGTGGTAAATGAAAACAATCGTTCTCTAGATACCGCACTGTCATCTCTACGGCACCAGTGGCTCTTGTTAAGGATGTTTCTCACCATCCTTCTCTAATAGTTGCTCTCGAGAACTTTGTTGCTCGAGACTTCGTTGACACTCCTGTGACTTCCGTAAAGCTGACTATCGCAATATTGGTGTAGTATAGTCTGATTTTTGATTAGCAGAGCATTCTTGATCCTACCGACGTTAATATCACTTCAACAGCCAAAGGAAGAGCGCGTAAGTTGTACACGAGTTTGTTGACCAAGTTTGATTGCGTCATAATGGACGACGAAACATACGTCAAGGCTGATTTCAAGCAGTTCCCAGGTCAAGAGTTTTATACGGCTACCGGAAAAGGAAAGGTTCCAGATAAGTTTAAGCAGAAAAAATGTCCACGTTCCTGAAAAAAAAATACTTGGTTTGGCAGGCGATTCAGCCCACAGATGAAAAGCGAAAGTTTCGTGACACTGGCACTGTCAACCAAGATTGGAAATTTATGTAAAGGAATGCTTGCAAAAACGCTTATTGCCTTTCTTGACGAAACATAGTTGATCCGTGCTGTTTTGGCCAGACCTTGCTTCTTGCCACTACGGAAAAATGGCTCAGTAATGGTGCAACAGTTAGTGTGCAAACCGTACCCATGGAAAAAAAACCCTCCAAACTCGCCCGAACTGCGCCTAATTGAAAAATATTGGGCAATCGTGAAGAAAAACCTCAAGAGAACTCAAAAACAGTTGGAAGTGAAAAACAGTTCATGGCAAGTTGGCGTTGAGCATCAAATAAGGTGGATATTACAGCGGTACAAAACTTGATGGAAGATGTGAAACGTAAAGCCCGACAGTTCGTGTTTGGAAAATAGAAAGCCTAATCAAATAATTTTCCTGTGTTTTCTAGACGATGAAGACGATAACATAAAATAAAATAAATTGACTGTGACATTCTCAGTTCTTTGGCCATCTTTCGGCCACACTTACCAGGATTCCGCCGAATTCGCTTTCTCACTCGTTTGATGGCTTCCGGATACCAGACAGTGAATTTACGGCCAGGTTTGGGAGGTATTTTCCAAGAACCGGTTTCTCTGTAGCGTTTGATGGTGCGAAAGATGAATCTTTCTTTTCTTTAAGTTGGTTTCAATTTCTTAAAATAGTTCACGGTCTAAAATGTTTCAAAAACAGACGAGCTCCCTTTTCACGTCCATGTCCAATTGAATGAGAATTCAAAATAAATTTGCCGTGTTGGCATTTGAAAACATTCTAAAAGAAAAATATACAAACATGTCTGGGATGAAACCATCTATAGTTACACTTGTTTAAAAACACTGACAAGAATTACCACTCACCCTGTAAATTGATGAAAACATTCTTAACTGCTTCAGAAAAAATCGATCAACATGATGCCAACATGATTTTGTCGGTTGTTGCTGAATTTATGACATATTTGATATATAGGCAGAATGAAGAAGCAAGGCTGACATTACATCCCGTTACCCTTAATAAAATAAAATATTTTACCGAAAAAAATATAAACTACTGCATTAATGACCTATGAGATCGAAATGATTGTACAAAACTGCAACGATTTTATTACTACCGCAAGCTGACCATCACAATGTCCATCTGGGAAATCAAAACAAGCAAAATTTCTGCTCTCGTGGTTTTCATTTCGGCGCAACCTTCACCACTTTCTGAATACGGCTCTGGTCAGCAGCCAAAAGGTGCATGCTGTATCATGTTATACGACGCGACGGCAGTCAGGGAAATGTCTACGTTCATGTTTCTACATTACAACTTTTGGAGTCATCGCCTTCGTGCTCCAGAATGCCGAAGGCGAAGGCTAACCTTGAAAGCTTATTCCCCACAACACAGAACAGAAAATAGGCAAAAACCGGAGAAGAAACACCAGATGAAAAATGAAATAGCATATCGTCACCGCAGCCATCCCTTGTGATTGCATTCGTTGAGTGAAGTCTCCTGCGTCCCGGAAGCCGAAAAAGCCATTCCACCCTCCTTCTCCCTACCGAGTGATAGAGGATTCTGCAAGCTGAAGGGGGAAAATGGAATGCTTGACTAGCGTAAAGAAATAAATTTGCCACCTCGATTTCATTATCTGCAGTGTGTTGTGCGTGGTAAAAGTTTATAAACATTGAACCCGTGTTTGGTAACTTTGAATTACGTTTCCCTTCGGTGGAATCAGGCGTATAAATTTACGGGTAAATGAACGACACCGTTTGACGATCATACCAAGTTATCTACATCTGGGGTTATCCACACAACACGCAAGCGGGCATGAGGATAGTTAATGCCTGATGATACTGACTTTTTTCTGCTCTAATCACAGCAATGAACTAATCGAGTTTTGTTCCTCTAGTGCTCACAAACTCAGCATATCAATTTAACCTGAAGAGTGCATATCTTAAAGTTCACCTGGTCGAAGCGTCTTCCTGCATGAAACACTTAGATCCAAGAACGTTGTAATATGTTTTCGAGATTTCGTGGTGTTTCCTCATGTATGTAAGTACTTACACGGGTCAATGACCTTGAACTGATAACTGTGCAATAGCTTTTTATCACAATCTTAGTTGAACACAAAGTGCATATGACGAATGACCATACATTTTCCTTTGTTTCGTAAACATAGGCACTACTCGGTAGGTGAAATAATGCCTATGTATTTTAGGTAGGCTACTTTTCTTTGTTTGCAAAGGTTATTTCTTTTGGAACATACAGATTTAAGTTTCGAATAGTTATCTAAACTATGTTTAATTGCAACCAGAAAATTGATCTGCCTTCAATTCGTTAAGTTTCAACCAACATCACCTAGAGTAACCGCCTAACAAAACATTCATCCCACGTATTAAAACAACGTTTAAAAAAGAAATCTGAAGGAAAATAATATGTCGTTATGTGCAGAATTAAAAAAGGTTTACTGTGTTTTTACTTTATTGTTAATTGAAATTATTATGCTGCTCATTGACAGCAAAATTCTTAATTTTAAATTTGACATTTGATTTTTCAATGTTATACCATTTTCGTCTATTTCTATGGAAACCATTTTTAACGGTGTAGTCTTTTTGTAAGTTTAGAGGTGATTAGAATCTAAAATTTTATGTTTTCAAAAGATTCTAGAAAGAACTTTAAATGCACACTTAGGAATTATTAATTTTACACGAGACGTAATCTATGGCAGGGTAATAAAACATCAAAAAATGGAAAAAATAGCAATAAAAATATGTGAAATCGCCACTAAGTTATTAAACACTATACCAACGAAAAAATAAAAATTCGCACTAGAAAAACTTAAAATAGCAATAAAAAATTGATTATGCACTTTCAATAATTCAAAAGTGACCGGTAAAACTTTCAAAAAAAAAAAGCAATGGCAATTAGTATAAACGCAATAATAAGCTGATAGTTTTCCGACATAATAATAAGTTCTAGCGCTATACATGTAAAAAAGTCTTCGAATCTTTCAAATCTTTCCAATTGAAACCAAACAAATTATTTTTTTTATTGAGATTGAGAAAAAAATAATGAGCAACTTTATTTCCAGAATTTTCTGATTTTGGATTTGACACCACCCATCAGTTTTGGACAGTAGTTTTGTAGCATTTTCTGGAAGCCGCAGACCAATTCTTTTCGAACTCTTCCATGGTCTTGCAATCTTCACCACTTTTCTTGAAGTTGTACTTGACGATAGCCCAGTAGTGTTCAATTGGATGAAGTTGTGGACAATTAGGGGGATTGATGTATTTCTCAAAGAAATCTACTCAATTTTCTTACATCCATTGTACTGTGGTTTGGGCGTAACAAGCTGACGCCAAATCAAGCCAAAACAAAGGAGGGACCTATTGCTGCTTGTATAAATTCTTCTTCTTTAGCATTTTAAGCTTATTGCTTTCGCAATTAGCTTATTGCTTGCTCTCAACTTAGTGTTCTAAATGCACGTCCAGTTATTAATTAAGAACTTTCGATGCCAATTACCATTTTTGCATTAATATGATTGTGAGACAAGTACAATCATACGCCATGCCCTGGGGAGTCTGAGAAATTTTTCCTTAACGAAAAATTCCTAGATTAGACCGGGAATCGAACCCAGCAACCTCCAGCATGGTGTTGCTTTGTAGCTGCGCCTTTAACCGACTGAGCTAAGGGAGGACTTCTAGTATAACGGAAGCATCCTTTTCAGCAAACACTCGAACGACTTTTCGTTGAGGGTGGAGATACTCACATCTTCGCCGATGACCATGGTGTAAATTTGCGGTCCTGGAAGCGTTCTGGAGTCCTCTTTCACATATGTTTTGTCATCGATCAAAACGCAGGCAGACGGTCATTGCAAAAGTTGGCTGTATAAGTTTCTGGCTCTGGTTTTCACCCTGGATTTTTGCTCAGCACTTTGTTTTGCTATTTTCTGCGTCTTACAAGTCTTTAGGTTGTTATGTTTCTTGATCAACCTTTTTGGCCAAATCACGAATCAACATAGATCTATTTCGAAGGATGAGGTTGACTACCTTTCGATCCCATTTTGGTTCAGCTGAACCTGCTTTTCTTCCTCTTCTTGGCAGCCCATCGAATGAGTAGTGTTACCCGAACTTGTTGATGATAGATTTTATGCTGTTGTGATGAATTCCGAAACGTTTCACCATGTTGTTCATCGAGACATCCTTCTCACGAAGCCACGTATCGAAGCTTATGAAGCCACGTACTTTAATTTTAACACCCTTTTTGATTGGCGGCATCTCGAAAACGACCACTGTTTATCGAAAGTTCAGGAGCTGATCAAGTTGTTAAAAAATGAGCGCGTCAAATGTAGGTATGCTAAAACGATTGTCTTACGCGTATATGTGTGAGCGATTCATAAAAGTTGCCAGTTTATTTTTGTAACAATCTTTATTGTTAGCAGTCAATGTTTGACAGCGATGTCAATTAATTTGCAGAAGGCAAGGCGAAAGCAGTTAAAAACCTCCTTTCGGTGGTATGTTCTTACTACCGCTTACACCCCGGGGCGAAGAAATCCGCCATATTAGAGCACTTCATCTTGATGGGATACAGCAAATCTGGCAACTACCAGATCATCGCCTTTCCTTGTTCTGGCTGTCCGTCGGTCCTGCGCGACCGGAAAATCAAAATCGAGGGTAAGGTGATGAAATCCTTCCGTGCATTGCGCCGAGAGGTCGGTGTTACCGAACAAACTGTCAAAAGATACCTTCTTTGGCCTTCAGGACCAGCTGCAGGCGCTTTGGCATGCTATCCAGCAGGTTCCTTAGGTGCTGTCGATGAAACTCTTCCCAGGCGCGCTTCAGGGCTTCAAATAGTTGAATTTAACCAGTTTTGTCACCGTTTTGCACATCACGAACCACCAATTTTAGGATACACAAGGGAATTGCTTTCGAAATCACTGCGTTCTCCAGTTTTTCAACTGAATCAAACGCGATGACGTGTACAAATGCACCAGGTCAAGCCGTTTCTTTAGACGGAAACATATCGATTTTTGAAGTTGGCACTTTATTTTTGTCACTGTTTTTTTTTTTTCAATACAAATTGATTTTTTAGTTCTTTAATTCTTTTTTTTATTATTATTCCATTAGTTCCACTCGAAAAGGATATAAAAAATAAGATATCAAAAAAGACTACTGTGTGTGTTTACTTTAATTCAGAGACCGAAATTTTCGCCTACTTGAGAAGAGAAACGTCCTTTTTCACACGCTTGGAGAAACAGATGAGAATGTGAGAAGCGAGAGATTATTATACGCTCACAGCAGTTTTCGCGAGAAAAGCAACGGCGATTTATAATTTTCGGAGAGCATGAGTAGCTGATAAATCGTTTCTTTTTCGGTGAATCCTAGATGCCGATAATTTTTTTTCACTTACTTTTTGACACCTGAAATGCAGCAGTCTTCATTTATCATTTATGGTCCATGCACCAGTTTTTCATTTATGGTTCATGGCGGTACCAGTGTGCCCCGTCTTGGCCTTGTTTTCGGTTTTTGCTTCTCGTATACGATCTAGGTAGCATGTTTTCAGTGAAAAATGTGACATGAGAAAATATTTTCGTTGAATTTTGGAGAGAGATATTTTCGCATATGCAAGAGAGAGGATAATGAATTATCGGCGAAAAATGAGAGATGAAAATTTGAACGGTTCGCTACTCATCAACAACCTGCTTGAGAGAGAGAGCATGGTTTCACCCAGCTGAGTGAGAATTTCGATCTCTGCTTTAATTTGAACCAAATAAATGAGAGAAATTCAATAAATGATGAGGTGGGCACTTTATTTTGCCTATCAGTGTAGCATCGGCACACTACCTCAAAAGGTCTTTGAAAGAGCTGAACCGCCTGAACATCATTTTTGTTACCGAAGTACATGAACCGTCCGAATGCTCTCCAGCTACGGTCAATCGAGAATTTCTGGGCCAACTTTAAATGCGGGATTTATTACAACAACTTTGTGGCCAAAAAAGCAAAGAAGTAGCTGAAGAATATCCCATCATCATTCTTTTATACGGTTATGGCCAAGGTCACGGTCTCGTCAAGATATGGAAGCATTCTTGTAAAATGCTCGACACATGTCAGATTTGAGGAAAATATGTTTCATATATTTATAATACAATCATAATTCTAGATGGTGAACAAAATAGGTCATAGTTAGGAACTATATATTTACCCCTTGATTTGCTTTTACAGTTTTCTTGTGAAATCACCCTCCATTCTTCTATAGGAACAGTTAATTTATAACGCGTGATTTTTTTTGTGTATATCTGGGTTGTTGTACTAGGTATATCGGTTCAATTTAGCCAAATTTAAGGCACCCCGCAGTTTTTGAAGATAATCAGTTTTGTTTAACCAACAAAATCATAGCGGCAATGTTCAGAAAATCGGAAATTGTGTCCTTATTTAAGAAATTTCAACTGATGATAGATGATCACATTAGATGATTAAAATGTCTTCTGTGCTTGTGATCTAATCTCAATTTGGTACTGAACGTTTTGTGTTTTGAGCAATGTTCTCACTAAACTTGCTTCACCTCGAAGAGCATGCTACATAGCGCAAATTTCATGTTTCATTCGAAAACTGATGAAATTTCTCAATTCACACAACACATTTCACAAATTGTACTGTCAATAAAGTTGAATAACTTTTTAAAGATAACAAAGTGAAAAGTTAGCGTGTTTTCAAACACTTTTATAAATTTCGTTTAAGAAATCTCGAGTACTTTTTCAAACAGACGTATCTCATTTTGTAAACAAAGTAGGGAAGTAAGATTCAAACGTAAATTTTTCAAAACTCTCAGTACTCTCACGGAAAGTAGTATCACCGTCATGTTAGGGATCCTTGTGTTGGTGGCCCTAGTTTGCATGAAAGTGCTAAAGGTCTCAAGATTTCAACGTTTGAATCTTACTTCCCCTCTTTGTTTACAAGATCAGATATGTCTACTTGAAAGAGTACTCGAGAAATGCATGATAATTTCCCTACATAATTAAACCTCTAAACGCCCACTTTGATTTGCTCTTTGACACCATACAGTTATTTCTATAAGTTATCCTGCCAGATTATTGTACACCCATCGTTTCAGCTGACGAATTACCAATACTTTTCTTATTGAATGAGGTTAACACTCAGTAATATTTTTAAATAAAAAGAGAAAACAATGCTTTTGGAGGAAACTACATGACATTAGACACCCCTCGTTGGAAGGTGATTTTGAATATGTTTACCCTTTAAAAGACCAGCAAGGGTACCCGGTTACCCGAGAATTAAAATGATCATAGCGTTACCAAATTTCAATCGTTTTGACCAGACGTATATGACCCATAAACTCATCTATTTCGTGGATACGGTAAAAATAAAGCAGTTTTTGAATGGTAACATACAGTGTTTTCTGAAAGTTTTATCGATCTGCTAATTTCCAACAACATGAGTATCCAGTTTTCTGGAATTGCCTTAGAAGTATGTTTCTCGCCATTATGACTCTTTTTGATGACTTGACCCAGGAGTGGCCATCTCATCACGACTTCTCCGTGGGGCCAAAAGTGGCCAGAATCTGATTCCAGATTGCAATAACGTATGCATAAAAAATGGACTAATTTCAAAAGGCGATGAAAAAATAACTACAAAAGATAATTAAACGGAACAAATTTTCCTTAATCCTACGTAAATTAAGCTCTCTACGAAAATGCTTCAATGCCCTGCCGACAATTGGCCGGAACTTTAGCCACGGGCGTGGCTCTTTCGTGGCCTTGACCTTCCGTTTTGGCCACGAAAATGTTGGAGTAGATCCTTTGTTTGAGGTTCGCCCAAAAAAAATCTATTGTAGCTGGGAGACTTTTGGAGAGTTGCCGGTCTTCTGTACAATGTATTCCTTCCATTTCCTCCAGTGATCTCTTGGTCTAATGGGCCGACGCCAGTTCCAGCCAAAAACTACATTCTTCTTCATATGATACTTTTTAATGAAGGCGGCAACTTCTGGCAGGTATTTCATACTGTATAACTCCCTGTTCACCTCAAGCTTCGAAAGAAAGAACAGTGGGTTGGACATTCCCTTCTCGCCGTAGAAGGACCTTCTTCGGGAACGTGGTGTGGGAGATTATATTTGACGTAAATGCTTACCTCGTTGGTGGGGAACGTAATGAGCCCGGCCCCTCACCAGTTGTTGCCGTCCAGCGTCAAGGAAGTCTCGTCATCTATTATGACCATGACATTGCGTTTTGCCGGAAATACGGTTTTCACTAACACCTTCTGGGTGATTGCCTGCTGCTCAGATATGGCGGCCTTGACTGACGCTTCCGTATAGCAATGTTCATCTTCCCCTGGTATTTCTGCTCTGTTTGGCCGGTTCCACCCATGGTACGGAACGATTAGGCCACCTCCAAGTAACACACAAAACCTCTTATTTAGAATAACTTATAATAGTTTGTTTTATAAATGTATTAGAAACGTGTTGCCAAACATGTCGAGTTTGGAGCGGTTGTTTTTATCTCGCACCGTCCATTTAGACCCCCTGGTGACTTGACTCTAAAGGTGAATCATGCAATTGGAGAATTTAAAGCTACAACTTCGGTAGTCCGCATCGAGCTCTCATGCCGTGCGGTTCTACTTTCTTTTGCTGAAGGAAGTATTTTTGCTACCTAAAGCTATAACAAAATCAAACAGCACTTTTCAGTGCTTAACATTACCTGCCCATTTTTTATTTTTTACCCTTATTCCTTTTCGATCTTTGTCTGGACCCTACGCGAGGTAATCCGACTTGGATATCGATTTGGAAAATTCCTCTTTGACCCTTCGGATTCTTGTAGAATCTGCTTGGAAGTTGATTAGGAGAAAACGTATAAATTCTAATCATTTTGGAGAAAATGGCGCCTAAACGCAAAAGAAAGGGACAATCTCTGGATTCCCCTTCTAACAATATTGATTTGAGCAATCAATTCGATATTCTGACTGATGATGAGAATGATCCATCAGTCAGGCAAAAATCTTCGAAGCATTCCCGAATTAATGCAGGGAAAGAAAAGGTTCCACCTATTGTGGTAACAACATCTGATTTTCATGGGCTCCGTAAGGAACTCACGAATTTCATTAAAGATTCTAAATTTTCCTTTCAAATTGGTCGTCGGGGTGAATGCCGTGTATTGGCTGAAACCTTGATCGGATTTAAACTTCTCGTGGAGTATCTTGCTCAAAGAGGCATCAAATTCTTTACACATGACACTAAAACTGAACGTCTGTTCAAGGTGGTCTTAAAAGGTCTAGCCAGTGGTGAATCCCTGGATGAGATCAAACAAGAAATTATCAAATTGCTTGGAGTTACACCAGTTCAAGTGATAAAGATGAAAAAGAAATCCCAACCTGGCGATTCTCGCAATGGGATTTCTAACGATTTTTATTTAGTTCATTTTAAATCAAATGAACTGAATAACCTCAAGGCATTGGAAAAAGCCAGCCTTATGCTCCATGTCAGAGTGAAGTGGGAACACTTCAGGAAGACTGGAGGAAATTCTCAACACCTCACCCAGTGCCGTAAATGCCAGGGATGGGGTCACGGGACGAAAAATTGTCACATGGATGCCAAATGCATGCATTGTGGCGATTCCTCTCACGCCAAGGACAACTGTCCTGTGAAGGATCCCAAAAATTTTAAATGTGCGAATTGTGGTGGAAACCACAAATCCAATTTTTGGGAATGCAAGACTCGCAAAGCGATCTTGAATTCTCGTGCTAAGCATCAGGTAGGGACCGCTACACGTTCCCGACCAGGTAATTATTCCTCGGCTGTTAACAACGGTCATCGAGGAGGAAATCCAAAATTCGTACCAGACGGTACGATCAATGCCCAACCGTCAAATTTTCCACTGCTATCTGCTGTTAACAATGGTCAGCGAAGTACAAATGTACCCGTAAGTACAAACAGAGCACAAGTTTTCAATGCTCAATTCTTACCTGCTGGTAGCAATGTACAGCTAGGTAATGGAGCTTCCTACGCTGCCGTTACAGCCGCTAGAAACCAAAATTCTACCAGAAATGTTGAAGATTTTGACTTAGGTAGCATAACCGCTCCAAAAATGGATTTTTTACAGAAATCATTAATCGATATGATTAATGGAATGTTAAATACAAACTCCATGTTTGATGCAATTCAAACTGGTATAAAATTTGCAAACAATATTGTCATGACCCTGAAATTCAGCAATGGGTATTAAGACACTGAATATTTTAAATTGGAATGCTCGATCTCTTAAAAATAATGAAGACGAGCTGTTTAACTTTTTACGAGTTCATAACGTGCATATTGCCGTTGTAACTGAAACTTTTCTTAAACCAGGTGATAAAATAAAAAGGGATCCTAATTATTTCGTACACCGCAATGATCGTCTTGAAAGTCCAGGTGGTGGCGTTGCCACAATTGTTCATAGGCGTATCAAACATCAAATTCTTTCTTCATTTGATACCACAGTTTTTGAAACTTTGGGGGTTTCTGTTGAAACAAAATTTGGTCAACTTACACTATTAGCTGCCTATTTACCATTCCAATGCGTAGGTCAGCAAAAGAATCTTCTCAAGAGTGACCTACAGAAGCTTACCCGTAATAGGTCAAAATTCTTCATTATTGGTGATTTTAATGCAAAACACCGATCGTGGAACAATGCTCAAAGTAATTCCAATGGTAATATACTATTTGATAATTGTTCTGCGGGTTATTACAGTATCCAATACCCAAACAGCCCAACTTGCTTTTCTTCAACCAGAAATCCCTCAACTATTGATTTGGTCTTAACTGATTCATGTCAACTTTGTAGCCAATTGGTTACCCATGCTGACTTCGGTTCGGATCACCTTCCAGTAACTTTTGAAATATCTCAAGAAATAATTTCTAATCCCAACAGTTCTACTTTCAATTATCATAGAGCTGATTGGAACCAATATCAAACATTCATGGAATATAACTTTGATCCTAATATTCCTTTGGAAACTAAAAATGATATCGATAATGCTCTTGACTCTCTGACTTCTTCCATAGTTGAAGCAAGAGCTGTCTCAGTTCCAAAATGCGAGGTAAAGTTCAATACAATTATAATAGACGACGATCTTCAGCTTTTGATCCGTCTGAAAAATATCCGTAGAAGACAATATCAAAGAACACGCGATCCCGCCATGAAAGTTATCTGGCGAGTTTGCAAAAACAAATTAAAAAACGTTTCTCTGCCCTGAGGAACAAACAATTTGAAAATAATGTGTCAAAATTAGAGCCGAGTTCCAAACCTTTTTGGAAACTCTCCAAAATTTTAAAGAAACCCCAAAAGCCTATTCCAGCGCTCAAAGAAGGTGATAAAATATTGCTAACATATGTGGAAAAAGCTCAAAAACTTGCTGAGCAGTTTGAGAGTTCCCATAATTTCAGTTTGGGTCTTACTAGTCCTATTGAGAAGCAGGTTGCTCTTGATTATCTGAATATTTCCTCAAGGGAAAATATTTTTGATGTATCCTGGGGTACTGATTTGGATGAAGTAAAAACTATAACTAAAAAGTTTAAAAACATGAAGGCTCCAGGTGATGATTTTCTATATACTCATCAAAAAACTCCCAGTGAGTACCTTGTCTTTCATGGTAAAATTGTTTAATAAATGTTTTCATTTGTCATACTTTCCTGGCAAATGTAAAAATGCCAAAGTTGTTCCAATTTTGAAGCCCGAGAAAGATCCAGCTGAAGCTTCTAGCTACAGACCAATAAGTTTACTTCCTTCAATCAGTAAACTTTTTGAAAAGCTAATTTTGAATAGAATGATGCTTCATATCAATACAAACTCAATTTTTGCATATGAGCAATTTGGTTTTCGCCATGGCCATTCAACTACTCATCAACTTTTGAGAGTTACTAATTTAATTCGTTCAAACAAATCTGAAGGCTGCTCAACTGGAGTTGCTCTTCTAGACATAGAAAAAGCATTCGACAGTGTTTGGCATGAAGGTTTGATTGCTTAATTGAAAAACTTTAATTTTCCGCTCTATATTATAAAATTAATTCAAAATTATTTAACTGACAGAACTCTGCAGGTAAATTATCAGAATTCCAAATCTGATCGACTACCTGTTAGAGCTGGAGTTCCTCAGGGTAGCATTCTTGGGCCGATACTATATAACATTTTTACTTCCGACCTCCCTGATTTGCCTCAGGGTTGTCAGAAATCCTTGTTTGCTGATGACACAGGCATCTCCGCTAAAGGAAGAAGTCTTCGTGTCATTTGCAGGAGACTGCAGAAAAGTTTGGACATTTTCTCTTCTTATTTACAGAAATGGAAGATTTCTCCCAACGCTTCCAAAACTCAACTAATAATATTCCCACATAAACCTAGAGCTTCTTTTTTGAAACCTAGAAGTAGTCACATCGTTACTATGAGCGGTGTTCCAATTTCCTGGTCAAGCGAAGTGAAATACCTTGGTCTATTACTTGATCAAAAATTAAATTTTAAAAATCACATTGAAGGCATTCAAGCCAAATGTAATAAATATATAAAATGTTTATATCCTCTTATAAACAGAAAATCCAAACTATGTCTGAAGAACAAACTACTAATATTTAAACAAATTTTTAGACCGGCCATGCTTTATGCTGTTCCAATATGGTCTAGTTGTTGTGCTACCAGGAAAAAAATACTTCAAAGGATTCAGAACAAAGTTCTGAAGATGATTTTGAAGCTGCTTTCTTGGTACAGTACTAACGAAGTACATAGAATTTCGAATGTTGAGACTTTAGAACAAATGTCCAACAAAATAATTAATAATTCCAGACAAAAATCGTTGCAATCTTCTATTGCAATGATTAATTCCCTTTATGCTTAGTTAAGATTAATTTTAGTTTGTTTTTAGTTTTAAGATTATTATTGTTATACTGACACGCAGGAATAAAAACCTGTTTAAAATACTGAACTGCTAAGGCATGAACAATGTAAACAAAATTAGATACATATTTTAACAATTAAGGTTGATACGTTACGGTAGTAGCTGGAGCACCTAGATTAACATGAAATGTAAATATGAATAAATTTAGAACAAATAAAGAGGTAAAAAAAAAAAAATAGGGGAAAGTGCTCTAATGTGGGTCTATGTATCTAGAATTCGGCCTATCGTTAAAAATTGCCTGTCTTTAATTTTTCTTCATATTGATATGTCAGTGAGACAATACTACTGTATATTTTTGATTTTCAGGGTAAAAATAGTGAATTAATATTTACTTCGAATTTTAAGCATAGACCGAATCCTAGATCCATAGACCCACATTAGAGCACCTTCCCCTATGTCACACAGACAATTTGCTTGGCGGAAAAAGTTTTTTTAGGGATTTTTGGCAGCTTTTTTTTTCTGGGAAAATTTGGGTTTTTCTTTTTGGGCATAAAACAATACAAAACCCATTCCTGGGGTTTTTTTCAGGGTGACAAAGGTTGCTTGTGAGTGTTTTTTTTTATCTCGGTTTTGCTCTTCCACTTTTGTGCGCTCCTATTTTTGTATTTTTTTTTTTATGTGTGTGTCTCTGTGGTTTGGGCGGTGTGTTTTTTTTTGCGGGGGTTTGTCCCCATTTTGTGGTGCAAGAGAATTACTTTCCCCCCCAACAAAAAAAAAAAAAAAGGGACGGCCACAACCAAAAACAAACATGGACCTTAAGCAACGGTTGACCTAGACCTCATCCAAAATAATGGTGAAACGCATAAGGGAATGAATTCTCCGGAATCCGATACCATTAGGGTGAGCGATGACCAAGAATCTGAATATTTACCATTCGTCGATCCAGGATATCATCACCCATTATTTGAAACTAAAAGCGCCTAAAAAACAGCGGATTCACGGATTAACCGAAAAACAAAAGAAGGCTCGAATGGTTCGAAGTGGAGTTGCTGAAGTGGCACATCGAACGTGTTTTGCAGAACCACTTGTTACTCCATGCGTCGAGATTGATTGTAGACAGAAATGACTGTTTTCAACAGGATTCTGCCCCTTCTCGTCAATCAAAAATAACACAAGAGTGGTGTCTCCATAATTTTCCCCATATCATATCATCAAAAGAATGGCCTGCCTCATTGTCCGATCTCAATCCTTTGGATTTTTCTTTTGCATGAGGCTACTTGCTCAGTAGAAGCACAAAATGTTACACCCTGGGATCTTTCAAGAAACTCTTGAACAATATTTAGGACAACATGACTCAAGAAACGACACCTGCCAGTCACGAGCGTTTAAAACACGTCGGGGGTAAAAAAAAATAATTTTTTTGCCACCCTTTTATCTTTCATAGACGCAAGTCTCATCGTCCATAATGTATCATGAATATGATGTCAAATAATTGCAGTACAGTTCTTGCATACGTGAATTTGCTGTCAAATTCTGTTTATGTTGTTGTTGATGGCTTTTTTGACTTTGTGCAACTTCAATCCAGAATGTAGCTTTGACGAATCCTTGGGTCATTCCAATCTCCCGAGCCTCTGTTCAAATAGGTCGGGTTCCTTTTTAACATCTTCTTCACCTTTCTGTTCGTAGTAGAGTATAGTATAGTAAGTACATTTAATTTTATTGTTGGTTTTTTTTTTCGATAGTCAAACGTTCAGAAAATGTTATAGCAATACAGTGTGAACTGTAGATTTGGGAAATCAAGGTTTTGGTGTTGATTGGATTTTCCCGTTTTGACACAGCTTTGGAAATGTCAAAACCAACCATATTCTTTTCAAGCAGAGACACCCAGCTCTGTTTGAGTTAAATTTTTCAGGCTTGGCTCAAATATGTAAAAAGTAATAGTGTTTTGAGTGTGTCCAGATTATCTCAGGTTCAAATCTCATATTACTGGGAATCCAATACCCACGAATGTTGTCGTAAATTAGGTAACGATCCAGGCAATTTTCGAAACATTCGCACCCAACTGTTAAATTGTTTTAGCCATCAAAAAAAGATAAGTTCCTGGTAAATGTCACCATTATCATACACTCTTAAAAATAATTAATATTACGAGTGATGTAATCCTTGTTGTACATAAATATTTCGAGACTCAAAGATTAACAAGACTCAATTGTAGATTCTATTTGATGTGTTTTTAAACCCCAATTTGATACCCAAAATAATAAATACTGACACATTCAAAGTTACGTTCCGGATGCTACACTCTTAGAAATAATCATGTAAAATTAAGTCTTCTTGGATGCACATAAAAGGAGCGGCCCGTTAGACCGAATTTGGCGTCTGTTCTTAAATTTAAAAGACCATATAAACTCGAAATGATATATTACATGATATGACGTAAAAATTAGTTGAGGTACACAAAACTACATTTTCCAAATGCTGCTACTCTTAATGCAAATACATACTTCTTGATGCTAGTTTCGATTTCAAGGGTTAGAAATAGACCCTAGATCCTAGAATATACCGTCAAAAAAAATCTGGTTGCGGTAATGAAATTTAATTAAAAAAATATGTTTTTCAAGGCCATGGGATGTAGTGGTTAAATTAGCTCAATTTTTTATTGTAGGGCTCATTTTGTTCCTTCATCGCCAAATGCTTTTGAAAATTGAAATTTAAATTGTGCAAAACTCGGTGGTCGGCCTTCGTCAAAAATATTTTAAGATGCTAGAAGTAAGCTAATATTCGAGCATTACATTTACGAACAATAAAATTCGATCTATTATGCATAGCATTCAACATGAAGTAATCGTTTTTACAATCTATCACGGACGAGAACGAATTTGAACTTGTGACGCGTGGAACCGACTGAATTAAAAACAGGTCTGTTGCTATAATAACACCAAAGACAAAGATCATGTAAATTTAAGGCTTAACAATCCCAGTATTCAGTCAAGTGGCTACTTTTTAACGCTTACGGACTTAGATTTGAGTTTAGTTTAGAAGTTGTTGTAAATGTAGCATCCGGAACGTAACTTTGAGTGTGTCAGTATTTATTATTTTGGGTATCAAATTGGGGTTTAAAAACACATAGAATCTACAATTGAGTCTTGTTAATCTTTGAGTCTCGAAATATTTATGTACAACAAGGATTACATCACTCGTAATATTAATTATTTTTAAGAGTGTTGTTTAGGTAGTGAGGCGGGTAGTTTTTTGGACCGAGAAAAACTGTTCATGTTTTTAATTTATGAGATCGTTTTTCAATTACTTTTGAAATAACATAACTGCGCGGTCTTCATGATAACATAAGGTTAGAAAAGGGCCTTTTCCAAAATAATAAAATACTAACAGAACAGATGTGAGAAAACAAGATCTATCATTCGAAATAAATCTATTTTGATTTCAATATGATCCAAGCCACTGATACTATAAGCGCAGGAAAAACAAGCTTCAATAGAAAATGGAACGATACAAAAATACAAATTATCTAGTTCCTGATTACTGTAAGCTATCTTAATCATGCTGCCCATATGCTGGTTTTTTTGTACAGCTTTGTAGTACTCTGAATAAACTCGAAAACTAATCTGTTGATCGGATTATATTTTGCGTAATCGTATTCGATATGAGTCAAAGTTTTCTATTTCCATGCTTAAAATAAATTGGTTTCTTCACAAATAGCAACCCGTAAAACGCAGACAAGTCCAATTGTCCTGATTGGAATGTGCCACACACATCAAATTGAGATTTACAAAAAAAAAAAACAAAACAAAACACATGTTATATTCCTTGCTTTTATGTTCACATTTGTAATCATAACTGAAACAATTACAATAATTGAAGTACGTTGTTTTTCATAATTGACTGCTACCGATGATATCAATCATAATTATGTGTCGGAAAAAAATCTCGCTGCTTCTGTTACAGTCTCAGTTTCCCGAAACGGAAATTCATTTGGGTCCATCAAATTAATTACACTTTTATTGAATTATTGCACAACTTTATTCCCTTCACTGAACAAGCCTTCAACAATGCACGGTTCATCGGCAGCCCTTACGAAAGTTGATACAGCAGTGCAAACGTTAGCTATTTCGCTCCTGCAGGCGTTGCTTTCTATCCTGGCGCAATCCTAGCTAATTCGAAATCGAGAGCACTTATTCTTTGAACTATGATAAATGATACTTTTAATTGTGATCCTTTTTTACTAATGATAGGGCTAGGGTCGATGTTTTCCGTCCCCTCGTGATTTGAGATTCGTTTTCATTGTGTTTTGGCAAATTTATTTATTATATTAGATGTGCTCTACATTTCACGATGTTTATTAGCGTGTAGTGGAACATAAATAAAAAGATGACGTTTGGCGCGCCGGAAGAGAAACATAACCCAGCGCCGGTCAGGAATGTTCGATGCTTGTATGAATGTTCGAGTCCCTGCGGAAAATGCGTGATTGAACATGGTTATTGTTTATGGGTTATGTACATGTAGACGTATATTCCGGTGTTGCACAGAGTCAAGTTAGTAGGGTCGGGTAGCAAGCAGCCAGGGGGATAAGGGATTGCTGTCATAAATTAATTGAACCCTAGTTTTTTCTTCTTCTTATTTTGTTCCTATGCATGCTTTAATTTAAATACCAACCAAAAATTTTGTTATTCGCTTGTTCTATGGTAGCTTTTTGGATCCTGGTAAATACGAGCGTCTTTAGTGGAAAACGTGCATCAAGTGCAAGATAAGGATGAGTAATTTACTCTATACCTACTCAACTATTACTACAAGACACTGAAGAAGTCGGCACATTGTAGCCGAAATACGTGTATCTGTCAAAGGTACGTAAATATGATAGTGAGATTAATCAGCTTTTTGAAGACTTGGCTAAGAAAATGGGCTAGACTCCAATGATACAGCGGTGAAAAACAAATTCAAGCAAATGTTGAAATGAATTTCAACAATAAATTTTTAAAGACTCATTCGTTCAAAATTGAAAATAAATATTGACGAGCTTATTCTTAAAATAACATATTTCAATTGGAATTTATTTTGTCTACTAGGCCATATAAGATCTCGGCTTCATTGCGTTATCATTTGATTATTTTATTATGAAATGAACTCCGCTGATTCCATTTGTGGTAAGGATTTGTATTTACCACGCAGAATTATTGTAGGAAAAAAACACATTTTAGTATCTATGAGACTACTTTTTAGCTCAGCCAATACCATGACTATGACCACACGCAAGACCACGTTGGAAACGACTGGGTTTGAATCCCAGATTGAACTAGGAGTTTTCTTAGTTGAACCATTTCTTGTCTATCTGGTCATCAGATGTGGCTACATAAACCACTAATCGCATATTTATATAAATGGAATCATTGTTTTTAACTGCGTTAACAGCCAGTTAATAATAATCATTATATCATTAATGATAAGAAAGCGATTAAAAAAGATTTCCTTCTTACAAAGAAGGTTATCGCAACTGAATGAAAATCCTTCTTTCAATCCGCGGCTCTCAAGGTTATGTGTGAATTTGAACAATTGGATAATTTTATGCAAATAAAATGCTGCCAAGATTCGAAAGACGATGCCTAGATGCGAAAATATTTGAAAATCACGATGGATGACAATCAGGCTACTTTGAGGGCATCTAAATTGGATTGCCCAAGATTAAAGAAAAACTCTAACCAACTGCTTAGTGATGCTTTCAACTTGTCGATATGAGAAACTCATCATAAATTTATTGAAGTGTTATGATGGTATGATTTATTGATTTCACAAGAGAAATCATAGAATTAAATGATTTTATAGGCTTTAATCCCAACTCTACTTTCAATATGACCCACTCTCTCAGAAACAAAGAGTACTGTCCGGAAATTCAATGTGTTGATATTTTTACAAAATTGTCGAATTCCGTTTTGTTTTAAATTGACCCTAAACCGAATGTTTATTGCAAAATGTTTCTAATTTCTATAAAAGTAACAAGTTTTCTGCATGTGGAATACATTATCGTTTCCCTCTCCCCCGAGTGATATGATCCACACGCACAACTAACTTTCTGAACTTTCATCACAAATTCCTTACAATCAACAACTTAGTCAATCAGCTTCCGATGATCGAAACCGACCAGAAGTACTGATGGTTGGATATTTATATTGGTTCTCGGACATACAATCAAAAACAAAAACAAAAGCTACGCTTACTATTTGTTGCTTTTACTTGAGCCTCATACCTGCGCTCAATATGGTGTTGATTTTTTCTCTATCAACACAAAGGTCGAACGTCTTCCAAGAGTCACCCTCCAAAAATGTATCGTTTGTTGTAATGATATCCGTTGTCACCGAACAGCAAGTTTCTTCTCATTATGGTTTCCTCTTTGTAACGTTCTCTGTTCTATGCAAAAAGTTTAAATTGGGTGTGACTTGGCCAAATTGTTGTAATGAAAGTTTTCGTCTAGTTTGATTAGGTTTTTCTTGCCGATGGAAGTTTTTGCACGTAGGCTAAGTTGTCATAATATGTAGTAGAGTAAGTTTAATCTGGTTTTGGTTATGTAGCGTAATTTGAGTTCTATGGATTCTCGATTTGACAAAAAATTTAATCGAATAGACATGCAATACTATTCAGGAGTTACCTTTTTTATGTTTACACATGCATGTATCATGAAAAACTCGAAAGATTTACCCTTAATTCCCATGCATGCCTGGTAGTTTCTTTTGTTACTATTGATAACCTTGCATGGAAAAGCAATAAATTCAAAAATAAAATTCTAGCTCTCAATATAATTTAGTATGAGTATTAATGAAATAAACAAAACACCGGTATTAACCTATTTTATGCAATCAAGGCAAAGTCCACCCTTGAATGAGTGCTTCTTCAGCGTCGTGCAAACTTCACACGTTTTGATTTGTTTACATATTTTGCTCCTTTCTCGTTAATCTATTATAATCGACGAAATTATCCATAACTGCTTGAAAGTGTATCTATGGAGCACCAAACTTCTCTAGTATGTGTAACTATTCTCGGGAACCCCTGTTTAATTCGGCTATCAATCCATTTAAAATGCATGTTAAAAAAAATCTTCCATTGTAGCCAATACGAAGTCGGCTGCAATTTCGAGTGCGAGTGATTTATTTGAAGAAAAGTAAGGTATAACGGAATGGTTCACTATTTAAAAGATAGTCCAGTTCAAACTAAATAATCAAGATATCATATGAGTATAATCAATGAAGTATCAGATGTTATTGAATTAGAGGTTAAACAATGGATTGTCGAGTAGCCGATATTTCCTTATGCATGGAATTTATTTTTTTAAAGGGTGTTCGATTTTTCCGAAATTTCATCCACCCAAAGAGAATACGAATTCATGAACAGAAACAGTTTAAAAAAAAATCATTGTTGCAAGTTTTCCTGGAGAACTCCAGATCAATTTCTTCAATATTACCGGAAATCACCAGTTTCGAAAATTTGAAACTCTAGAATGGAGCATCGTATAACAGTACATTTTGACTAAAATTGTAAGGAAATGTGTAACTTGAAAACAAAAATAATTAAAAAAAAAAATAGCCAAAGGAAATTTAAGGTGGAGCAAAACCTGAAAAATATTATATGACATCATATTCCTAGGCTTTAGCGATGAAAATTGCAGGATGGACTATTATTTGCGCTCTATTAATGCCCGACAAGCTAATGATCGCTTATTTGCGGAGTTTACATGAAAGCTATCGTTTTATTGTTTGCTGGTAATTTTTTTCAGATTTTTGTTTGGCTTCTTTTTTACAAAAGGTTGCCGCTAGGTGAAAATTTGAACACTTTTAAATCCAGTTCGTTTGTTTTAAGATTGCAAAAGTGTTATGGTTAATTGATTTGCTATTTAACCTCTTTGTGTGTGTGCTGGCTAGATGCCCGTCCAAGTAACAATTTTAGTTATATTCCGATAACCGTCCTTCGGCTTTGTTGATAAAACTTCATTCAAAACAGTTTTGTCTACCAACACCTTCTCTATGCTTCTTTAGGGCCGAAATTTGTACAAAGTGGCCCACTCTAAAGACAGTTGTGAAAACAAGTTGATTAAATCTTTATAAGACCATAAAGATTTTGAAAATATTCTATTTAATGATGTAATGACCACTTGAAAACCTTCATAAAACCTATTGGCTGCCATGAACACCAGCATACGGCCAAATGGCCACAGCTGTCTAACTACACTGTGATATCGTGGTTGGTTTTTGTTGTTCTGCTTTGTTCGATTCTCTGATCTTCTGATTAATTTGACAGTAAACAATATCGAAGAAAAAAATTCTAGTGTTGCGGGAAATTTAGTTTAATAGTTTGAGTTTTTTTACAGCGTATCATGCTTCAAATCATATGCGTATTTAATTGTATGGTGAATGTTGTCGCATTTAATTTTATGGTGAATATTTACAACAACAACAAAAAAGTTTAAACAAATATATTCGATAAATTAATCATGAATTTCTGAAAATTGATGGAATTCAATAAGATTATCTAGAAGAAATTGGTCTCTGATCTACAGCTCACTTGCATTACATTTAAAATTTTGTGCATTTATTTTTCCACATTTCAATTATTCCGTATATTTCAATATAGCGATTGGAAAAAATCATAGTTTTGCCAAAAAGCCAATTTATCTTCTCAATGACTATTATGAAACTATTTGGTCATGCTTTTTGCCGTTTTAAAACCACTTGACTTCCCTTAATGCCAAATTGCCTTCAATGTATTTACTGGAGGCAAATGGTTTTAAAATGCTTTTTCAACTGACCTACCTACCAACATAATATAAATGAGTCCTGTAACGTAATTTCAAAACAGCATTTTACGAGTTCTTAAAGTCGAAATAAAACCTTTGATAGGAGTAAAAAGAATTTGAGGAAATAATTTAAACCTCGTTGTAAAGAAGCTGTGTAGGTTCTTATAAACCTGACTAAAATATGAAACCTATTGGCACCTGTTGGTGTCATAGTAAAACCAAATTGATCTCTAGTGGCTTTCATAAAACTTCAATAAAACTTAATAAAGCTGGATGGTTTAAGTAATTTCTTTTGGGCGGATACCTAGCTTCCATTTCAATAAACGAACAGGAAAAACGCCCAAACCAACCCCAACGGCAAATGGAATATATAGAGTCTTAGCAATCAGAACAGTTGTAAATAAAATTATTGATCTTATTTATTTATTTTTTCATCAATGAGTTTAACTAATGGGGGGGCTGCTACTCTACTGGTTTACTAATTTTGCAACCTTCAACCTTCAATTTTCTTCAACAAATTTTGAACTAAGTGTTCTATTGTTTTTATATTTTTTAATAAAAACTACAGAATACTTAGCGACAAAAATGAGACACACTCTTTATTTTTAACTTTTTAGTGTGTGGATTGCAATTGCGGCGAATGCTTCAATTTATGTTGCGCAAAAATCAACAAATTTTCTGCAATTCATGTATACAAAGTTCGAAGGACAAAAAAAAGAGTGATAAGGTTGTACCGGCAGTGGCTCACCAAACCAAGGTGCGTTGTTATAAAGCCGAGACGTATGTCAAGACCGACACTAAACAGTTGCCGGGATGGGAGTTCTACGTCACCATATTCCTGGTTGTTCCGGAGACCGTCTGGAAGAAAAAATTGTCAAAATTCGCCTAGAAGCTTCTTGTCTGGCAGGTGATTTGTGAATGTGGCAAAACGAGTCAGTCCTTCAATACCTAGAAACATGAATACCTCCAGAAGCGCTTTCTGCCCGTCCTCCAGCTCCCCGTAGGCCCGACCAGTAGTCTAAGACTGGCACAAAGACATCGAACAACAACAACAAATAGGTCAACCTTCCCTGTTCCCCCTGAACACACTGCAACTTCACTCAATCGAGTAATACACGGACATCATGAAGGGAAAACTGGGACTGAGACTGGATTTAAAGAAAGAGTGATTTTAACTGTAAAATCAAATTGTCCCATTTGGTTATCTGGTTACATTGCTTTTAAGATGCAAACAGCAGTCATTGTTTTTAAAATGAGCGCCATCATCATGATCGAAAATCAAACCTACTTGTTTCACCAAATAACTATCAATGAAAATTTGTTCACAGTGTCAACCGGATCATTTCATGAACAATGCTTTTGAAATAATGAGGAATGATGGTGGCTGCTTGTACCTTAATGACAAACGATGACCATTTCAATGATGGATCAAAAAAGTTCATTGCTCTTTCATCTGTAAAAAGAGGAAGCACCGAATAATCGTGTGTGGCAAACCGAATTTGGTCGTTTTATGTAATGAAGTGTCAGTCAATGCAAGGATTGTGAGTTCAAAATTACTACGGACATATCACTGATAACATTTGTTAATCGCCATGACTCAATTCCATGGAGACCTATGGCATCTGTTTAAATCACAATTTTGTTTTATTTAGGTCGAAAAAACCTTCAAGGATATGCATTTCATCCAAATGCATTCAAAAGATAATTATTTACACACATGATTTAAAACATAGATTCAATGCAACCAGCACTTTCATTTAATTTATCCGTGTTTCTTGATGCTTCAAAAAGGTTGTTCTATTATCTACGATTAACACGCAGAAATATGAACACTTTTATTCCAGTGAATCCTCAGATAACATTGAACCTCAATACTTGTTTCACACTATATCTTTGAAGCTCCATACACTACAATTGACGGGTCCGCTTGTAGAATGAAGTACTGCTCCAAATTGTTTTTTGGATAACATGCAAATTTTCTCATTATGATTCTCATTTCAGCCTTGATATTCAAACCACAATGAATTCATGTCACACTCATAAAATACCAAAAGAATATTGGTTTCATTTAAAGATATAGAGACGTTTATTCCATAGAGTTTCTGGGTGATCTAGAATATCTTTTCACTTCAATTCTTGTTTTAGATATTTGATCATTGGACCTCCATGAATTGATATCGTATCCATTAACTATCAATTGATTTTACTTGTATATTGGAGACTTTAACTCCAAAGAGATCTTGTACAACTAAGAAAAACCATTGACTTCAATAGTTGTTTTAGATTAGATTTTTGAATCTGCATGGATTAATATCATGACGTTATTATTTTCCTGATCAAGCTTTAATAACCACTGATTGTGTTCATCATCAAAGGCATCACCACCTATATTTTTCCACGGGAGAGTCTCCTTATACAGGGTGCGGCAGAAAATAATGCGAAAATTTGTTGTGTTTCTTTCAAATCCCATTTTCAACTAATTCAAGCAATAATGTCAACATTTTCGAGGGCAGTTATCTTTATAAAGTCCTTTTAAACAAATTTATTCAATGTGTCCTCCATTTTTATTAATAACATCCTCGAGCCGACGCCGGAAGCCAGAGCATGCCTTTCGGACGTAGTCCTCCGACATTGACTGCCATGTGCGTGTTATGGTTGACTTCAGGGTTTTCACACTAGGGTCTGATGTTTTGCAGGCTCGTGCTTCAACATATGCTCAAATCAAATAATCCAACGGATTAACATCTGGACTGCTAAGGGGCCACAAATCCTTCGGCCAAAACCTCATGTTATCGTTTAACCATTGTTGGGTTCGATTGGACGTGTGACACGGCGCTCCATCCTGCTGAAGGACAACGTTTTGGTCCTTGGAGAAGTTGGCCTTCACCCAGGGAAGCACTTGGTCCTTTAAAATACCGATATACACTTCGGTATTGATTTTAACTCCAGCATCAATGAAAACAGGCAGCATTTTCAATCCGTTAGACGCCACCAAACCAAACATCGTGACACCAGCCGGAAGTTTGGTTTGAAATTTGAATTGCACTTTTTCCGGAACGTTCTTCATTTTCTGCGGTGAAATGAACCGGTCCGTGCGGCTGTTGGCCATAGCATCGATGCTGAAAAGCTTTTCGTCGGAGAACAGGATTATCATTTTTTCCTTCTTCAACAAGGAAAGCAATCTCTTGGAACGAGTCACTCGTAGTTCCTTGACCCGGTCCGTTATCAAGTGGCGTTTCAATCTGGCTCTGGAAGATGCATGCAGGTCTTCTTTGATGATTCTCCGCATGGATTTTTCCGAAATATTGGCTTATGGAACGCATCGGGTTGCGAGCAATTTTTGCACGGACAGATTTATTTAATCACGTTCGGCGTGCGTGCAAAGCGCGGATGTCCGCTTCCCGGCTTCCGCAGCTTAGGACCACCCTGCAGGGACATTTTTATGCGGTAAACAAATAGAATGTTTGGATGCAGCACTTGAAAGTAAACATAAACAAATACACGTTCGACAGAAATTAGTCACTAGCTACACGAATTAACCCAATACTCAAGTTTGAACATTTTCGCATTATTTTCTGCCGCACCCTGTATGTATGTATAGAATATATTTGACATCCGGTGGTTTGTTAATGTAAAGAAAAAGATTTGTAGTAATACCTATATTAACAGTCCTCGAAGAATTGAAAAATAGAGCAGAACTTTCAAATAGTTATGGATCGAATTTCAATAAAAAGATATATTTCTCCCCTCGGATATTCTGGGCACGATGGGTGGGCCTTCGACATCAGCACTGAGATGGCAACCAAAGGCATATCCTGTCGTGGTGGTATCACATATTGACTTTATTAATTTAATGTCGCGTCACATATCTGGTACTGATGCAGTGATTTTACATATGTAATCTAACGGAAGTCCTATCTTGGAGCCTTGAATGCTGTTGAAGTCTGATTGGGCTCTCTACCTCAGTGATAATGATGTGGTATTGCTTCTTGGCTGCAACATCTTTCTTGGGTGTTCCCTGAGATGATGAGCCATAGCCACGCTTAAATCTAACTGTACAATCAAAAAACAATGCACCTTATATTTAAGTGCAATCACCTATAGATTTGGGCAAAGTGCATAGTTATTGCTCTGTTTTGGTGCGGCACTTATTTTTTATTAAATGTGGTCAATTAACCATATGTGCAATAAATATACAGTCTTTAAGTGCAAGAGCTGAATAGATATTAATTATAGTGTACATGGATTACATTAACTTGTCCTAGGAAAAATCAAATGAGTTTTTTAATACGTTTTATGTGAAAAGGTGCATGGATTTTATTTTTTCATAAAAAGTTTAGTATTGGATTTTTTGTACTTTTCATGTAATAAAACGAAATGTGTGAATAAAAGAGGTTTTATTTGTACCATCATAAAAACTTCATCACTTTTTGAAGCTATCGCGTTCAGCAGCTCTTCTGCGGGAATAGCAAAAATGCTCGGCAGCTCTGAAATATTCACAATAAACACCGTTAACATGGCAAAGAAGAACATCCATAGTAATTTATTACCTTCAAAAAAGTTAGTGACTTCCGCTGGCAAACCAAGTACCTAAACCACTACATGGTAAACTTCACTTTGCTTCTCCATTTTGCAGTTTTTTTTTTTCTTCTAGAACGATAAAGCAGCTGATTGTTTTTCGTGCACGGTTTTTTATTCCGTTTTAAGTGCGAAGATGGATAGAATAGGGCAAAATGAAAACACACTTGAATGACATTTCTCGCTCTATTGCAAATTATGTGCGGACCATATCAGTCTCATTGGAAACGAACCTGTGTATTAAGTGACGGGTGTTAAAAATTATGTGCGGCAAATGAAAATCATACTGGCTCACATGATTTCAATTCGAAGCAAAAAATGACCGATTTAAGTGCCAATTTTAATAATAAAAATTATTGATTTATTTTCAGTGTAGCTCAGGCTTGTTTGCGACAAAATCTGGACACCTCTAAATACGTATATCTCTGGAAATACTTCATCAACGCATGAAATATTTCGCAGACTGATAAACGTATGTCTGTTCATTGTGTAAAAACAAATTTTTGTTGGTACTACAAGCTATAAGATCGAAGATGGCGTCGAAAGAAGAGCAAGTGTGAAAAGCAATTGTGTGCGGACGCAATAAAAATCCGGATCTGTCAGTAAGAAACCTTCCAAAAAAGCTTGGTTTTCTTGCAAGCACTGTCCATAACGTTCTTAAATCTTTCGATACACTTTTGACAACAGCCAGGAAGGCTGGAAGCAGAACAAAAACGGATCTCAGGAATAACCAGAAGGACGCGAAGGTGAAGCAAATATTGCAGAAGAGACCAGATCTTTCGGTACGTACTAGAAAAATAAAAATGTCCCCAACTTTCGTGCATACTTCCAAGCACCGGAAAGGTATAAAGTCGTTCAAGGTGAAAACTGTCCCGAGCCGTAACGATAAACAGAATTTGACGGCTAAAACCCGTGCTCGCAAGTTGTAACGCGAATATTTGACGAAGTTTTCCTGCGTGTTAATGGACGATGAAACTTTTGTGCTGGAAGACTTTAAGCAGCTTCCCGGAATGTCTTTTATACTGCCATGCAACGGAACGGCGTAGAGGAGCATTTCAGGACGAAGAAAAAGGCCAATCTTCCCAAAAAATATTTGGTTTGGCAATATGCAGCTGTGGTCGAACATGCCTAAAAAAAAACATCGCTAGAACCATTCTGTGCCTTTGGCAGTGTTTGAGCGCAATCAGATATAGACAATTTTTGCCAGTGAAGGTGGCGGACTTGTCCCTGCCTTCACCTACCCCGCAGTGGGATGTTTGGCAAAGATGTCTATGTCTGCTTCGAAATACTGCCAAAACAAAGCCCTACGCTCAATTTCAAACTACTTCTATTCAATTTCATAACCTGCAGAGCTCTATCGGACCTATCGATACTTTCTCTTCACATCTTTGGTTCTAGCAGAAACTGCTGCTCACTACTGGGCTCCCATGGTGTTGAGAAGATATTTCCAATTTTCAAAACATTAACAGTTATTAGTTTCAAGATGACTAATGATGCACAATAAAATGAATAAAAATATGCATCTTGGATTGAGCTAATAGCAAATTTGTTTTATTCCAAATTTAATCTGTCCAGATTTTGGTCGCGAACAGGCCTTAGACAGGTTTATAATGATAGACAATGTGCTCAAGATTATCAGAATTCGTAGGGAATCAACTGTTGAATTCACTGAGTTCTTAAAGGGTGTATCGTTTAAAACCCGCACACACTCACATTGCTTTAACTTTTGATCCGTTGGGTAAAATTAATTTAAATTTTGCGTAGAAATAGTTCAATTTGTATTGTTTACACTCTGTGAGATGATTTCATCAAGTGCGCAAAGGTTCTCAAAATGGCGACGAAAGAACAGTGCGTGTGCGAAAAAGTTTTGCACGAGTACTTTGAGAATAAGGATCTGTCGCATCGTGCCATCGAAAAAATTTTGGGAATCGCAAATTCCACGGTGTCTGGTATCATAAAACGGTTCAAAACACGTCTGACTGTTGATCGATAGCGAAGACCCAGCAAAAAAGCCGTCAGGTTAAAGGGAACGATCACAAACGCGTGGTTGAGGCCTTTAAACGGAAACCGAACGCCTCAGTTCGAGATGTGGCTAAAAAGTTGCATGTGAACAAGACTTTCATGTAGAACACCAAAACTCGAGCTGGAATACGTACGTTTAAGGTTCAGAAGTCCCAAAACCGTGACAAGAAACAGAATAAGGTCGCAAAAAGCCGTGCCCGGAAGTTGTACGGCCAGAAGTTAACGAAACCACACTGCTGCGTAATGGATGACGAGTCATATGTGAAGGCGGACTTCAACCAGATTCCAGGAAACCTGTATGTGACTGCCAAGTATAAGTGTGTATTTCCGAGAACCTCCGGGCACAGAAGATGTCGAAGTTCACCAAGACGTTTCAATTTGGCTAGCGATTTGTTATTGCGGAAAGCGGAGTACACCTTTCGTTACCGCAAGCACCATGAATGGACAGGTGTATTTGGAAGAGTGTCTCCAAAAGCGGCTTCTCTCTCTCCTGAAGGCTCACGATGGTCCGGCGATATCCGGATTTAGCAGCATGCCACTACACAAAGGACGTGCTACAGTGGTATAAGACGAATGATGTCGATTTCGTGCCGAACGATCTGAACCCCCCAAACACTCCGGAACTGCGCCCAATAGAAAAATACTGGGCCATTATGAAGGAGCACCTTCTAAAACGACCTAAAGTGGTGAAGAATGTAGAAGAAATTAAGAGGGCATGGGTTAATATGCAAAACACTGTCGATTCTGAGGTCGTGCATAACCTTATGGCTAGGGTTAAGGCAAACGTTCACGCATTCGGATATAAAGGCGAAATAAATTAAATGAATGATTTCAAAACTAACTCTAATTATTTCTTTTTTCTCCCTGACAATTTAGTGATAATCGAAAAAAAAAACTCGAATCTTGAGAATGAATTTTGTGTGTGCGGATTTTAAACAATACGCCCTTTATAAAGGGCTCCGTTCTCGATAATTTTATAACAAGAGATAGGGAAGAGACATGATTAAGCTTTACTTTGCTACCGAAAGGTGAATCTTTTAGCTGACCACCACTCAAATAATTATTGTTAGGCTGCACATACATGTAAGACTTTGAAGCGATTAAACGACTTAGAGATTAGTATTAGACAAATAAAAAGAAGGCAATGAACCAACAAGTAAACGTAAACTTTTCTACAATGGCTATAGAATTTAATTGAATAACGCAGAAGACAAGAACTGACTTAGGCAGACAATAAATTGATAGGTGCATTTAACGACGCACGACGAAGCATGCATCGATAATTTTCAGAGCGCATAAGAAATAGACATTAATAAACTAAATTATAAACAACTGAAGAAGTAACGACATGCCCGCTTAAACGGAACCTTGAGTGACAAACTAAATAACATAATGAGACGCAACGACATCCCAAACTCTTTTTAAGGAAACTTCTCTCTCATGAGTCCCATCAATAAACCATAAAAATTATATTGTTAGGACTACATGATGCTTGCACGGCTTATCTAATGCTTCAAAAAGATGAAATTATATCATTCTAACGCACAAGGAACAATACAATAACTTCTTATTTTTCGTTCAAGAAAACTGATTCGAAAAACTCATAATATCTGGTTGTGTAATGGTTAGAATAGAATAGAAAAAGAATAGACGAAAACTGCTTTGGAAGAGTTTAAGAGCACACAAATGACATACCAACAGACTAAATTACAAAAGACTGCAGAAATTACGATACACCTTATTAAACTTCTAAACGTAACACTGACAAACAAAATAACAAAAAGACAATGGAAGAAACAGACGAAAGGATTCAAAATTCTCAAACGTGGCTTCTTCCGAGTCATTTGCAACAGTGTCTTCTCAAATGACATGATCCGTATACGGCTGGCGAAATGATTCAAAAGGATTTCCGCAACGATATCACCAAAGGCCTAGTGTAATGGTTTCTACTCTATTCAGTGTCCCGCTAGTATTCACAATAAAATATAAATAAAATACAAAAATCTAATTTCCATAAAAAGGATTTTTTTAGTTTTCAACAAATTAGCAGATCTAGACATGCTTTCGAAAGTTTTCTTTTTACCATTCTTGATACACTTCAAGATAGCCATATGAGTAATCGAAGATTACTATAGTATGATGATTTCTAAAATAAACAAAATATTCAATCATTAAACCACTGAACAAATTTAAAAATAATCCTATACTACTTATAAGTACATGCCAGTGTTTTATAGCAATAGTAGTTAAGAAGTGCAATTGTAATGTAAATAGTATGCTGAAATGCTGAAAACCCAATAAGGCCTTATATGCTTGTTATGCTGCTTCATGCTCTTACAAAAAATGGTTTGGGAATCGAAGATGATCCCAAAGCGTGCTGAAATTATTAATTAAATGAGATTAGAAAATATACAAGGTGATTTCCAAGTGCAAGATCTTCAATTGCACCCCCTGACTTTACCAATGTCAAATTGACAACATAGCCCAGGCTACGCCAACCAGCGTCTCCATGTTTCAGCTGGCAGTCTTTTGTGATCATATGACTCGTGAGGTAGGGAGGTCGGTCGCACACTCCTTCAAGGTTGTCAACTCATCATTTGAAACCAAACCTGCAAGGATTAATATCGTATTCACAAACTACCGAAAGATTGAAGGTTTCCATTTGTTATTACTTTATTTCTCATAGTCCTTGGATAACCTATGACAACTTTTCACCTCAATGCTTCTTTGAACATAGATCTACGAGCCTCCATGAATTCATGTAATGACATATGTAAAACCACACATAAATCAATTCCACTTGAAATTTTCGAAATCTGCTCAACTAACTTAATACCAATGGAAATTTATTTTTACAAACTCTCTAACGATTATTTTACTAAATTCTAACTAAATACTAAATTAACTAAATTCGAAATAACGAGGTTTGCACTATCGAACTAATTCAATTTACGGACCCCCGCATTGTTGCACAACTACCTAGCAACACCATGCTAAGGTTACTGCGTACGTTTTCCGATCTTGGCTAAGAATTTCTTCGTAATGGTAGATTTCTCGAATCTCTGGACATATTGTTGCACTTCCCACACTATCATACTAATACAAAAATAACGAATAACTGAGAGTGTAAATTAAGTACATGTTGCGAGCTAGGAATAAGCTAACTGCAATAAGAGATAAGATTGAAAATGCCATGAAAGAAAAAATCTACTTTCTGAATAATTACAACGGTTGAGTGTAATGGCCGATGGGTTGACTAGTTTGTAATAGAACAAGTGTTCAGTAGGACACAATCGAGTCTCAATTAAGATGATATTACGCAAACCAAAATCCTTGTCCGAATTCAGTGATTGCATATTTTACGTCTGCATTTGGCTTGAAAAGGACATCAACTCTGAAATTACTGTTTTACTTTACAATAACAGGTACGATGAAAGCATTTACTGAAACAAAACAAAACATCCGCCCTTGCTCCGATTTACCGCTTATCAAATTTCCCAATCAGCCACCAACCAATTTTATTGTTATCCAATTACACATAAAATTCACGAAGTCAGCTATTTCCTGGTGCTATCATCGATACCGATCTAAATTGTGCAATATTGTTTGCAAAATACGCTCGTCAGTGAGTGGCAGGAATCGGATATCTTGGCAATAGAATCGGAGGGTGAAATCGATTTTAAACGAAATTTTGTTTTACAGCCGCTCAGTCGACACCGTATCAGAGAAGAAAATGGTAACTGGTTCCGGGTATAGTCAAATAAAAAGATTCCTGCTGAGTAATGGGAAGAATGGTGGTTGATAGGTAGGTAGGTATAAATACTCCCGCCAAGGATTTATCAAAACAATCAGCATCCAATTATGGTAATGAGAGAAACAGTTTACGAAGGTTCGGCTATGTTTTCTTCTTTTGTTACACTAACTGTTTACGCGGACAATTCAAGTGAATCCTTGAGGAAAATTGGACGGTTCTTGATTTCGTAGGTAAGTATCTGAAAATGGCCAAATTTGCATTTGTTGGAACTGTCATGGCATCGATGATTAAAATTTTCAGTGGATATTGAATGCTTTGTCAGAATTTTTAAACAATTTGAATAGTATGCCTACGACATTGCTTGACTTTGTGATATTCCTCTGTTGAAAGAATGTGCAAGATACTGCTCTAAAAATATTCCAAGAGTAAGAAAAAAGCAATCAATTCAATATGTCCAATTAGCGATTTTTACCTCTCTTTTTTTAGTTGAGTTCGTATCCGACAAGAAAAATTATTACGGCAGAGATTGAGAGGAATAAAAATTAATAATTGGTTTGATTTTTTTTATTAAATCGATCATGATATTACAGGGTTTGGTAAATGTACATTTTTTGAAAAACCATCGCCTGCTGCGAAAATTTCAAGCTCGCATACTAGCAATCGTGTTTGAATGCAGATCTAGCATGATATCAATTAGAAACAAAAAAATGTTACCTCTCCTTCTGCCGGCATTTTCATATAGTTTAGAAATTGCGTGTGACTGTATTTTGTGGCTTCATTAAAAATGTACTCAGTTTACTGCCTGTAATCGCATACCAGCCGTTTTTGAGTTATGTTGCGCAATTGCCTTATTTTTGAACATATTTTGAAAGGTCGGTTTGTCCCATCTTGAAAGTAACCGCATATGAGTCCCGTTTTTGAAATGGCAGTAAAATAAGAATATCTAACACTTTTTATAATTAATTCTTTGTTTTTCTCGAATGTTCAATCCTTATTAGAGGCATAATGAAATAATTAATGAAATAAAAAATGTAAATGTAACATGTAAATGAAGTGAAAGGTATTATGCTGTTGAAAAGAAATGTTCCGGCAGCATTTCAAATACCTCGACTTTTTCTTTTGGGTGAGCGACCACTGCTTGGAAATCGGGGTAGATAATTGGTGGTTTACGTCGCATTGCTCCTTCAACGGCGGCGTGAAAACTAAAAATTTCAGAATCAATTCCTTCAACTGTACATTTTCTTAGTTAACCAGAAGTATCAGATGAATGAAAAGATTCCATTTTTTATTCTGTTGTCACAGTTGTCCACCCATAAAACAAGATGTTTCACGTCTCCGAACCTAGTTATGACCCGATGAAAACATCCAGATATGTCGTTGGAAGAACCGATTCATTCCATAGACACGCGATAACCTGCGTGGACCGTGTATACTCGCTTACGGAAGCAAACGTGGCATTGAAAGCAATGAGCCGCTGTGAGAAGACGACCAATATCAGCCCATTCAAACGTGGTAGCTGTATGACCTGTGAACAATTTTTTTTTTTACTTTGCTGCAAATTCATACAGTGATGAACTTTTTAAACATACCTTCTGTAGGTCAACCGCTAGTAGCATATGTCCAGGGTTAACGGAATCCCCGTTCTCTCTATATTCCAAACGGGCTGCTTTGCTCAACCGAAGGTGCTCTTGGTATTGCTCGCATATACTACAACCCAATCGACACACAAGTTTTATAACTTTTATATAACTAGATTTGGTTATAAAAAAGCTTACTCAACATAAAAACATGAAGATGTGTTACTCGGGAAGTACCGTTTCGTGGTGGATCCTCTTTGGAATGTCCTGATGTTTTTTGATGCTGCATTGCGGAATCATTGTCGTATTATGAAAGATATGAATATTTCAAAAGTCAAACTAAGACTGGTACCTTACGTAAACATCGTGAGTTTGTGTGTAGTTCCGGAGCATTTCCTTGACGGACAAGTCCGATGGTAAATACAACCGAGGATCCTTAGCGTGAGAAATGTACAAATTATAAATACTTAGCTTTGATGGAGCTACGATTTTCAGCATTGTGCACATATGCGGCCTGGCTTCTTCATCATCGTCTGCATCATTCACCATGCGGTAGGGTGGGTAATGTTTTTGTAACAATAAAAAAAAATTAAGTATTAGGTGCGCAACTAAGTTCTCGCTGTTTGTTTTTGGTGAAAAAGGAACTTTATTTTGAAAACAAAGGTTACAAACGAATTATTCAAAGTATTGCCCATCACTAGCTACGACTTTTTCCCATCTTTCTGGTAGAACGTGAATACCATTTCGATAGAACTGTTCGTCTTTTGATGCTATCCAAGAATCAAGCCATTTTGAGATGTCATCATATGAGTGGAATTGCTGACCAGTGAGACCATGTGCCATCGAACGGAAGTCGGAAGTTCCAAGTAGGTTTTCACGGGTTTCGCAACGTGAGGTCGAGCGTTGTCATGCTGAAGAATCACTTTTTCGTGTCCGTGCTCGTATTGTGGCCGTTTTTCGTGCAGTGCTCGGCTCAATCGCATCAATTGAGTTCGATACCGTTCCCCGGTAATGGTTTCGTTTGGTTTCAACAGCTCATAATAAATAACACCAACTTGGTCCCACCAAATACACAGCATAACCTTCGCAGCGTGAATATTCGGCCTAGGCGACGATGTTGAAGCATGCCCGGGCAGTCCCCATGAATGTTTCCGTTTTGGGTTACTGTAATGAATCCATTTTTCGTCACCCGTCACAATGCGATGTAGAAAACTCTTCCTTTTTTGCCGCTGGAGCAGTTGTTCACAGACGAAAAAACGACGCTCAACATCTCTTGGCTTCAAATCGTAAGGAACCCAAGTTCCTTGCTTTTGAATCATTCCCAACGCATGCAATCGCTTAGAAACGGCTTGGCGGGAAACTCCTAATCCTGAACCAAGCTCTTCTTGCGTTTGACACGGATCCTCATCGAGCAATGCCGCCAATTCAGAGTCTTCGTAGTTTTTTGGCCTTCCTTCACGCGGACGATCATCAACACTGAAATCACCGTTTTTGAAGCGACGAAACCAATCACGACACGTTGTTTCACTCAGAACAGCATCACCGTAATCTTTTTGGAGCTCTCGATGTGCTTCAGCCGCCGTTATCTTCGAATGAAAGAAGAAAATCAACACTTCCCGCAAATGACGATTATTTGGCACGAAATCAGACATCTTCAAACAACCAAAATATATAACACTAAACCAAAATCACTGATCTTGCAAAGCGGTTTGTTTACCGTATGTCTGATCTTGGTTTATGACGCTTGAGATGTACAACATTCTACCAGCACTTACTACTGGCGCCATCTATTGCTAAACAGCGGGAACTTAGTTGCGCACCTAATACAATCCAACTATTAATCTTAACGAAACCTTACATGCAATTTTCTCCGTATCCTAGAATATTGAGAAAGAACTTTCTGCATACCGTTGGTGATTCGTCACTTGTCACCGTACCAATGTGAAAATCGTAGGAGTGGCGCATTCGTAGATTGTCGCCAATGAAAAAAATACGACTACGTTTTCCGATGGCTGAACCCTTTCCCGAATGAAATGCTTTTGACCGGCCGCGTTCAAGCCCAGAAGGTTTTATTTATTTCCATCTTGTCATCTTTGGAGACCAAATTGCCGCACTCCTTGACGCATTTGCAATTCTCCAAAATTAAAGCATGGACAAGGCGCCGTCTTTCAGAATGTCACGCTTCCGAGATTGTTTTTTTTTGACAGCGATTTTGTTGTTCCGATGTTCATTAATTCCATCTTTGTGGCGAAAAAGCTACTATCTGAATCCTGATCAACGTGTATAAAACGTGAACTATCATTCGATGTATCACGGAGCTTCTGTTTATCCGCATTCGAAGATGTGCATCTAAGGCTGCATCATCTTCATGACCATTATAACAAGAACTTCCGCATGTTGCATCATTACCAGAGTGCTTTATTTAGAAGCTGGTCTGTATTTAAAAACAAGAATTAGCTCACATTATCGAATTGCTATGATCCTTTTCTTTCTCGTCCGACAGGAAAGAATCGAGACTCGACCAAAATCTTCGCATTTTTTTACGATATTAGATGGAAATAACATACCGGCTCTTGTCTTCTCATCAAATCCACAATCCTCGTCGACGGAACTTTCATCACTATCACAAAAGTAACTCTTGATTATCTCTAATGAGGACATTTTAATTCCGTAAAGAAATGTGAAATTCCCGTGAAACACAAGCTAAAAATAGCAATTTCGAACTCGTTCAGTTTCCAAGCTGTTGGTGACTGACAACTGACTTTCTTGGCCAGGTAAACATGCATGGAGTCGGTCAAATATGACATAATACGCTAAATAACGGGAGCAGGCTTCGCGTCTTTTTATGTGCAAAATTTATAATTCTACATTTTTGGCCACGTTACGTTAGGGAGGGGTGTTCAACATATGTTACGAATGTACTACATGGTGAGGATGGAGTTAAAATGATTGAAAATGTCTTACGTAATATTTGAACGAACCCCATGACAAAGCATGCCGCGGCCGTGCGATAAAGTTGAACAATCAGAATGGGACTGGTATGCGGTTACATTTATGATTCACAGACAAAGTAACTGCATATCATGTCCCAATGCGTTTGTTCTCAAAACAACATTTGTTGGTTATAATTGATTGTATAGTAAACAATACATACTATTAAACATAAACTATCAAAATATACTGTAAAAAAGTACGCCAAACAGGCTGAATCGAGAAAAATGCATTCCCAACTTGAATGGCCGTTTTCTCGGTTTGCTGTTTTTCATTATGGGACTGATATGCGGTTACAGGCAGTTTAGTAATCGGCGATTATGAGTGATTAGTATACATTAGTATAGTTGGATCACATACAATCAATATTATATTTATATGGTATTAAGCTCGAGCTCCGTCGGCCACACCTGATGCAGGTTTGATTTGCTTGAGTACATCGTGTTATTGTTGTTTATCAGATTCTGCATGAAGGTTCTTCATCACGCAAAAGAGAACTTTGTAGTTGAGGATCGAATGACGTCAGCTCAAAGTAGTTGGATTCCGTAACGTCTAATTGAAGCATTATGCCATCCCGGAGTGCATCAAAGAAGGGGCTTACAGTTAAAAATTATTGGTTACAAGACTAAACGCCTCGATAGGTGCAAATGAGTCTGTAGAAGTTGTACGAAAAATGGCGGAGCAAAGCGGAAACTTTTTGAGGACAGTCCGTTCCGCTACCTTGTGCTGTGCCATGCGGGGAAAGTGGGAATCAGAATGGAATGTGGCCCTTGCTTTTTTCGAAGTTGAAATCGAAGAAAAAGTAAAGATGGTTGCCGCTTTGAATGAGCGATGATCAACGATGATAAAGTTCCCGCCAGTGCTAGTAAGATTAGCGACGACCATTCGACCCATTCGGACTTTTTTACTGAGGCTTTTAAAGAGTTGTTTTTTTTTGTGATGAACATCTCCACCGATTTTATCGGTGAAACCCCCAGAAAATAGGGAATCTAATGAAGAATATTTAAGAGGTAAGCAAGATATGGTGTATCACCGAACAATCAAGCCGAAAAAGTATTGGATTCTGAGTAGCGGCACAGCCATACGATTTTTCTCTAAGTCAGATTTGTATTAGAAACCAATATTTTGAATTATAATGTTTAGAGTAAATTGTCTGAAAAAGAGATTTCTTCGTTATTTTCCTAGCATATCTATTTTGCAGAGCTTCAGGTCCAGCCTACATTTCTTTTTAGGCGGTCGTACTCTACTCTCGGTGTTTTCCGTTGAGCTGTTTCAATGTTTCAATGTTCACGGGTAAAAATCCACACATATTTATTGGCAAACATCCATGTAAAATTCCACATCATATTCATTTGTTCACCCATAAACAGAACCCTCTGAGAAACACATATGAAGTTTATGTGGCAAATGAAAAGTGTGTGTGGCCACACATAGTGGTTATTTGTGCACATAGGAAGTATGTGTGGTTACAAATAGATATCATTTGTTGATCAAATTGCAAAAATTCATGTGTGGGACACATAGATATTATCATTGCTTTTTTATCAGTGTTGCTGAGTGAACGCCCCACACCACGTGGTTGCTTTGCGCAAACAGCAGCATGCTGCAGGTCATGCTGCAGATGGCAGTGCTGCTAGAAAAAACAGTCCAATCGGCCGTTTGTTTGGATAGTAATCAGTATTAGCAGAATAACTTTTTCCACAAGCGTCGAATCGCTTTGTGGTCTTGGAAGAAAAGTTTTCTTGAAAGATTTTCCAGAGATTGATTGGATTGACTTATTTTTAGAGGAAAACGGGTTACCGCACCAGATTTTTCTTTGAAAAAGTAAGTTCCCCCATGGAAAATCCTATGGAAAATTAAAACCACGAGCGCTAAAATATAGTTTCACCGATCGAGCTGAAATTTTGCACATTTATTATAGGACCCCAAAGGCTTCAAAAAATAAAAGGGGAACTGGAATTTAAATTTTGTCCCAGGCTAGTGAACATAGCACATTGGGGTGTCCTGTTTCCTAAGAAAACCACGAAGAGATATTAATTCCTTATGCATACCTCGCCCACCGTCCTTTTTAAATTTTACATGTGTTTGACCGACATTTTTATGATCGAAAACTATCTATGTCGTCAATTGTCGTCAGATTTGAGTAGTGCTGTGCTCAAACACGTCTGTTGAGCCTTTCCCACAAGAACTCAATGAGATGCAGATCTAAACATTGACTAAGCCACTCCATAACCTCAGCTATAACCTCCATAACCTCATAAGCTCAGAAAAAAACGTACTCTAGCGAAAATATTACCCACACAGGCAGAAAAAGTGATCAGCCTTCGCTGGTATTGCTTCATAATGGGTCACCAGTTTTTACACATTGAGGATGTATGTTAGTACCAAACATCATCTGTTGATTCTTTGTGTAAATACAGCTGATCTGGCAATAACGGAATAGCATCCGTGGGCGGTCAATCATGCTCATGCTAATGCTCAAACATTCATTCAATGATATAATTGCGAAATATTATGTTGATCTCTTACCACGCTAAGCACCTTATCAAACGACTTTTGAGTTAAATAATGTAGACAAAACGACGACAAAACTCAAATTCACACCAAAATTCACAAACTGCCATATTGCCGGTATACCGCGCAAATAAAGAAGCACAACAAAACAAATAACCGTCATATTGGAAATGATTGCAGTGTTACCATTTTTATTAATTTTTTAAATTTACTGTCGAATTACTTTTGAGCGCTAATGTACGAACAATGAGAGCGTCACGAAGAGTGGTCTCCTTTTGAACGTTAATAAGTCAGTCATTTCTCGTAAGATTTCCAAAATTTTTGCAGAAATTGGAACTGTAACTCGTCAGCAAACTACACCATTCAGCCTTCCAATCCATGTACTTCCGGGCGAATTTGAGCCGGATTGGTTATGCGTGAGGTTATGCTTAAGCTTAAGCCGATTCTTTCATTTGATGTTTGTTTTAACAAAACGATACCGTTGTTCCCATGCAATGAGTAAAGTGAGCTCCAAAAAAAAAAATTTTTTTGAATTTTTTTTGTTGTGGGTAACTGAACACCAATAGATTTTTTGTAGGAAGTTTTAAATTTTTATTAAAAGTCACTTAAATTTAATCAATTTTTATACATCACGGTACATCTTTGCAGCAATTCCACGATTTTTTACAGTATCGAGCCATAATTGTCATTGGAAATAAAATCATAGACCATGGCAATCTCACCCATAAAACATTGTCTAAGAGATTAAAAATATGGTTTTATTAATGGTCGGCTGGTACTGCAGCTACTATCACTTTTAATTAAATTATTAATAATCTGCTTTATGACACCCCCGAGCCAACATATCCTACATACCAGTGTGCACAGAAGTTTAACATCTATTCACAAGCTGAGTAGTCTTTGTTTTAATTATATTACCTTAACTCTAAAACAGGTAGATTGTGAACGCGGCGATATACGTTGATGATTCAACACGTTATTCTTTTATCACTACTACGTGACATTTTATGATCGTAATCAGGAATGCTAATATGGACTATGGTCTGACGGAGACGATTGTTGGTTTTAAAGAAGTTATTACAAAAAGATTTATTTACATGCGATTAATGCTTGTTCAGCCATAGATTATATAGCACACAGATTTTCAACATAAATTTAAATTTATTTTTTATCTGAACAAGAAGCTCTATAGAAAATCTGGTAACATTTTCATAATTGAGAAAACATTTTATGCCAAAAAAGTTGTTCAATACAATAGCGAAGGTATACGCTCTAGTGTTAATCAAGTCGTTTCGAAATTCACCCTGCACGTTAAAAAATGTAATGTTTTTATTTTTTATTCATTAAACGTAATTGAAATAAATTTTGAAATTTTGACATCTAAAATTGTAATTGAAACGAAGCTGTATGGCTTTACTGAACTTATATAAAGATATCATCACTGCAACAGTTATCACTTTATGTGCTTTTAAAATGAAACCTTCATTTACGAATCGATCGGGAGTTCATAAATTGAATTAGGAGGTGTTACTGACTAAATTTGAACAAATTTAAATTCACAGGATTCTTTTAATCATGCACTTTAAAAACACCTAAGCACCTCTCATTTCGTAAATGTGTGCATCCAGAATGATGCCTCCTATTTATTTTGACAATTTCTCTTCAGTGATCAAAATGGCGTCAATGCAATAAACTGTACGCGACTATTCTGACGAAATTCAATTGCGTGGAAATAGACGACTTCAAACAGCTTGCTGAGCAGAAGTTTTATACGGCAACCGAAGAGAGAAACGTTGCAGACATTTTAAAGCATATAATACTATCAAAGTTCGCTTAGAAATATCAAGTTTGACATGCTATCTGTACCTATGGCTTGAAAAGTGACATTTTGATTTCAACCGGGACCACCAACCAGGAAATTTCATTGAACGAGTATATGAAAATACGCCTACTGCCTTTCCTAAAGTGACACGATTGTTTCGTTATGTATTGGACATCCTGCTTCTGCCCAAAATGCAGGTGGTGCCGAAAAGCAAGAACCCTCCCAAGAGCCTCATCGAATCGAGAAATGTTGGCCATCGTTAAGCAGAACCAGAACAAAACATCAAAATACTGTTGGAAGTGAGAAGCTGTTTCAGGCAAAGTGGCATTCTTCTGCGAACAAAGTCGGCCAAGCGGCTATACGTAATCTAATGGTAAGGGTTAAACGAAAGGCCCGGTAATAAATATTTGGTCAACTGGAAGGGTAAACATGCTTTTGGAGATAAATATTAATAAACGATACATTAAAAACATTAAAAATCGTTCCAAAAAACACCTTCTTGACTTATAAGACTCTAATGAATGTCCAAAATTTATGGGATTGATCCATAAAATTCGTCAATGTAATCCATATTTGTTATACATTTCAGCAACACAATGTAAAAAATGTAACATCAATTGACAAGAATTTGGAACGGTGTGTTAGATATATTTCAATCTAAACAAAATCTTTTGTTGTGAAAATCAAATTTGTCGTCTTAAATAGGACTGATTTTATATGGGTCATGTATGATCGATCTTCTTTGGCCTGTCGCATTCATTATGTCATTATGTCAAAATGATGACTAAAAGCTGGTCATGCTAATGTTGCTAGTTAATGCATTTTCTACACACATTAGCGATTATGATGACGGCTGGTTTCTACAGTTCATACCACTTAATCACCTTACCGAAAGATGGCTGCCAACTCACACTTATTGCACGGTTGCGCCAACCGGCTGGCTACAAATTCACCACTGGCTTGGTTAACCGACTGCATAATCAATGGCTGCCTAGCACCGGTTGTCTAGCCAAAAGCGATAAATCCATAAGCTACATGGCCAATGTTGCTCACCAGAGCATCCTCCAGGGTATTTGTCACCGCCAGTTGCTAATTCAATACAGTCCGGATCCAGCGGAGGGAACATCTACTGCCACTGCCGGTAAAACTGCGAGTACAAGGCATTGATTCATACAAAGCTACATATTCTATATGATTCGGTGAAGGAGTTCTCTACCAAAGAGGAAACAGTTTTTATTGAATCAGGGTTCGACAACTGCAAAAAAAATTAAGTTGAAAGCTTCAAGCTGCATCAACAATCGGCGTGCTACAAAGAGGCGGTGATAAAGCTCGTTAAGAGGATCAGTTATGGTCGTTGCGCAGATCTTGGACCAGAAGAAGAAAGAAATATTGGTGAACCGAACGTGCTTGAAAAAGATGTTTTCTTCGCTACTGTACTTGGCGTCCCAGGGTCTTGCAATCCACGGTCACAATGATGACGCAAGCAATTCCGTGCCTTTATTGAATTTGCGATGTAAGGATGGTTTGGAGTTAAAATAGTGGTTGAAACGTTAATCGTATACTTGATCTAGTCATGGAATTCAAAACGAAATTCTGGACCTCCTGAGTCATACTCTTCTTCGTAATTTACTTGCGATTATTAAGAACGTGGGTGCTTATGCTATTATTTGTGGCAAGACAGCGAATATTTCTAGAAAGAAGCAGTTTTCCTTTTGCATCCGGTTCACCACGAATTCGTTGGAGGCCGAAGATTTTTTTTTCTCGGCTTCTACCAGGTGGAATCTATAACCGCTGCAACGCTGTAGTCTGCCATCAAGGATATAATTATCCAATTTGATTTGTCTCTTTCAAAGTGTAGTGGGCAATGCTATGATGGTGCTAGGATTATCCCAACAAACATCAATGCTGAATAACAGTTTGTTAAAACAAAATTGGAATCGTTGTTCAGCTTTTTTTTCTAGAACGCTGAATAACTTCTCCAATTTGTTTGAAAAGGGGGGGAGGGTTTTTACATAGACTGCTGCGCATATTTTGGATATACATGAACAAAATAGTATTCTGTTTTAACTAAAATGTTCGACTTTATGTGAACTTTAGAAGGAAAACCCGACCAGAAGAGTATAACATAAAAATAATAAAATTATAACAACTCTTCTTACGACTAACTGATTATGATATAAGTTTGTAAAAGACGTTTTCATCTGGATAATTGTATAACATATTTATAACAAATTATAATAAGATATAATGCCCTGGGAGGCACAATCTGCGTGACGAAATAGATTTTAACAATAGCTGATATAATTTTGCTGCATCGCAACAAAACTGTAACAAAATTTGTTTTGTTTGTGTTATGTCTACATCATAGTTTGTTATAATTTTGTTACTGCTTGAGGAATTTTTCTAACGATTTCTATTATTTTAACTACATCCGCGATTTAAATTCTAACAACCTCTGTTATAAAAACAGCGTAACTGAATAACAAATTTTGAAATAATTTTGTTGTTTCCATCTGGTCGGGAATACAGAAAAAAATTAATCATCTCGAATTCGAAGAAATTTGCGGACTTTTCCCGGAATACGTTTCATCATCCGGCGCACATTATTCTCATCCATCGTTTTGGCAATCTTATTCCACTTGGTTCTCAATTCATTGATGCTTTTGACGACACTGCCATTCACCTTCAGCTTCATCTTTATAATAGCCCAAAATCTCTCTATCGGTCTGAGCTGGGGACAGTTTGGTGGGTTGAGTTCTTTCGGTATAAACTGAATCCCGTTGGTTTCATACCACTGTAGCACTGTTTTACTGTAATGACAGCTTGCAAGATCTGACCAAAACATGACAGGTTCATTGTGGGATCTGATGAATGGCCTTAATCGCTTTTGGAAACATTCCGTTCTGTACAGCTCTGAATTAAATGTCTTATCAGTGATGAAAACCGCAGCTACAGATGCCTTACCAAATCATGTATTTACAATTGGCAAATTGACGTGAAAATTTATCTGCAAACACAAACTTGAATTTGGCAGGAACATCTCCCCGAGCCGAAGCCAAGTAAAAATTTTGTCCCGGTAGCTGTTTGAAATCGGCCTTTACATAGGTTTCATCATCCATGAGGAGACAGCCATTGAATTTTGTCAACACCTGATCATACAGTTTTCTGGCACGGATTCTGGCCATATTGTTCTGCTTTTGATCCCTATTTGGTTGTCTATAGGCACGGTATGACTTGAAGCCTTCCCGAAGACGAATCCGTTGCACCGTACTGCGAGCGGCGCGAATCTTTTTGGTCAAATCGCGGTCTGAGATGTTGGAGTTTGCCTTAATTATCTTGATACCTTTGTTTCGCACTTGGCGGTTGACAGTACCCGCCCGACGCTTGCTTTGAGGCTTGCGATCCGTCGACAAAGTTTCTTTGTACTTTGTCAAAACAAGTCACACGGGGCTGCAAAATGGTGAGTAGATAGCTGGGATGGAGCGTGCGTCCTCGCAACATAGCTATGGTCCTCACAAGTTCCTACCTCATGCTTCCACGGGTCAAGAGATGACAAAGACCGCCAGCTAAGGGTTGCGTACTTAGCTGGTAGTGCAGCCTGGGCACTGTTGTCCTTCTGACTTCAGCTAGATTGAGGAGGTGCGTGCTGAGCGTCTGTCCACCAAGGAGGTGCGGCTCAAACAGCGTCTGTCCTGGCATCCAGCGGTTGAGTAAGAAACGCGGTATCGCGTCAACTATACATTAGGTGGCAGCCGCACCAAGGCGAGGTAGGCAGCGTGACCCCGGTTAAGTAGCATGCTGAAATCTTACTCTGCATCGAAAAATGGAAGTATTCTTTATACGGTATATCCATAGAATTCCCGGGTATTGTGAAATGGGTTTAAATTGTTTTCTTCCCCCGTGGCTATGATAATGCAAGTCCGTCTACAATTGCAGTAGGATCAGCAGACATGCAGACATTACAAATATAATTGTTATTATCATTTTATATTATAACATCCCTTCACAATATTTTTTTATGCTATTTTCAGCTTTGCATTTGCATCGTTGTAAGTTTTGGCCCACCTAACTCACGTTATGTATTTGAAAAGATAGGATGGTTTTTACCGTTTTTTTAGAGAGAGGAATATAGGTATACGACAAATTCTACAAAAAAAATTCGTTATGGATTTATTGAGTTTCCGTTTTTGGGCAGTAATCATACTCATATGAAATTTATTTGCCTAAATTTTCTTTGTTATTTTGCTAGGAGGCCAGGTGATCAATTTTATTTCATTATATCACGTTGGAATTTTCGCTATTTTAGAGTTTCAATCATCTAACATCGCAGCGGAAGAGGCAAATAGCGGCATTTAATTATTATATGTACATTATGTAGTATTTCTTTACAACATCGTATTATTTCCATCATATCATACCCTTCACATTTTCAAACAAAAAACCTGATTTAGGCGGTATCTGGCTTAAACACGAAATATCCCTTCAATTTATGACATCTAGCATTCCATATATGTCCAGTATATAACGCAGAAAATTACAGCTGTGGTAGGCTTTTGAAAATTACGAAATTTGTGGTAGGCTTTTGCACTTATTGCTGAATGTATTTTTCATTTTCGGTTTGCAAATGGACTTTTTACCAATTCTGAGCTGAGCTGATTCATGCAGCGCTGTGTGCCATTTGGCTAGTGTTTGATTTTACATTCAATCTTTGTCATTACTTCATCATAACATACAATATCATTATATTTGGTAATATTATTTTATTGATTTTACTTCATAGATGATATAAACATTACTTATTGTTTTTTTTTTTGCCCATTTATCTTAAACTCCCTTCCAGTTAAATCTTCCCATTCCTAACTCGGTAGCAATAACTATTAAATCAGCAAACATAAAAGCGGATTGCTGTTATAAAATCAGCATCAAGTAGCAAATAGTGACCATGGCAACAGTAAATTAAAATGTATAAATGTTAGTTTTGTAAAATTTCAATAGATTTAACAAACATTTTCAGGATACCTCAAATCAAGATTTTGGTGAATTGCTGCTATCGCTGAAAACGAACGAAAACGTGCTTAAGCGCCACTTTAACACTTTACATCATTTCTTGCATTTCAGGATCAACCGAATGAATATCATATATAATAGATACGAGTGCTTGTAGTATTTTTCATTTACATATACATATATACACTATTATATAAATATTTCATGGGAATGGGAGGGACCATCAGGGCACCCGATTGAAGCACTCTGGATGGGGAGAGTGGGAATGCCAACTCCCCATTGCTAGCAGTTTGTGAATAGAGGGCGGGCTCTTCTCCCCGCCCATTGGGGCATCCTCATGTTAGATAGCTTGCTCTTTTGACCAATTGTTCAGTTGGAAGTTGGAAGGAGATTCTTTATATCCCTGTGGATACGTATAAGTGATGTTGCATATCGATCCACCCAACCCCTTTTTAGCCCTTCATACAACGGCATGATTAGGATAATCAGTGTTTATTAAAGCTTGATCAAGTCTAACAGAGGGGAGAGCCCATTGCTGTCGGACTTAGTTTCCGTGCTACAATGGGTGGTAGTACATATCATCACATCATACAGTTTTGATTTTTCCGGATTTTGGCAAAAGGTAACCTCGGATAAACCTGTCGAAGTAGGAGTACCTCAGACACCAAGAAATAGAAAGGCTCCGAACGTTTTGATACAGACGATCAACCACAGACTACTCGTTTGATTTGAAGAGATTCGTGATATCTCAATCTGTGTACATCACCGCAAACATTCTAAAATCTCTTGACTGTCGATTTGACACCGCATTTTACAAATTCCTTTTGGAAGATCAACAGTTCCTATTGGGCGCTGACCAAAATTAAGAGAAAATTGTTAGCTTTTATCAAGGCAACACCGATCCGGAGCGGTTGAAGGTACAACGAGATATTGATTTTTGCAGTGTGTCTTAGAGGTCGTGGACTATCGGAAGGAACAACCACATTTGATAGATCTTCTGCCAGAATTTATTAAGTTTCTAATAGTATTCAAAGTACCATTCCGACATCTTTTACTACTTCTGAGCGATCGATTTTTTGGGCTCCGAAGGTTGAAAATCTATTTGAGATCCAGTATGGGACAACAGCGACTGAATTACATATCTCTACTGAACTTGCATGATGGACATGGTGAATGATTTGAATGTGGATGAAGTCGTTAATGAATTTATTTCCAGAAATTGTCAGGGAAAAACTAGGTTTTTTATGTAAGCAGGGCTTAAAGTTTTGTAAAATCGCATGAATAAGTATTTGAACTGTTTTTGATTTAATTTCCAGGAGTCCGAATTGAACAATTTTATTTCTCTTTTTTCCATTTTTGCAAAGCACCACCCCCAATAATTTTATGAACTTGGCGCCTATGATGACGAGAATGAAATTTAAAATTGCAAAATACGCAATACTGTTGAATGCGTAAATAATACAGTAGAGGGCACGTATACATTGCAGCAACACCATAAAAACAATCACATACTCAAAAATAATTAATTTTGTTAAACCATGTCCTTATACTTTTGCTACTTTTGCCCGGTAGTGTATGACGGTACATTTGTGACATTTTATTGCTAAAATTTGTATAAAATATGGATCACATGGATGAATTTCATGGATCATTTCCATTTTTTTTAATAATTTTCAACAAAGTCTTATGGTACATGATTGCGTTTTCTAATGAAACAACTTTCAAACTTTTATGGATTTTATCTTCAATTTTAAAGATGCAAATTTAGTTCTGCCAACTGGCAGCATAGCTGAATATGCTTTTTTAGTATTTTACACTAAATGTACTTCAAAAAAGAATACGGCTTTAATATGATTGATTTGAGACATTGAAAAGTAAATCAATAAATTTATAAACATTCTAGTATAACCAGATTCTATCAATCAAAATGGCGTACGTTTAGTAGCGTAGTCCTACGTCATCTTTTCGAACAACCCAATGGGGCTGTACCTTGTTGTTGTTTTTTTCTTTATAATTCGTTTAGATTTATTTTACATTCTTATGTAGGTGCGCTCTAGAATATTGCGTGCATGCTTTTAATACTATGTGTAGAAAAACATATTTCTTGCGATCAACTCAAATAAAATAATTTTTTGAACAGCTACCATATATTATTGCAAATAAAAGAATTCTACACTGAATGAACACGTATTAGTCAAGTGCCTTCCTTATCTAAATATGTAAACGCACGGTAATACAATGAACTGTCCTTGATACAATTGTACAAGAGGGAATCAACTATGCACAGTTGTTTTAATTCAGAAAATCAGGTACTCATCCATAGCACATTTTTAATTTCCCATCTTGAACAGATTTGAGCAGTCGAACTCAATCGACTGTTCAAAATCTGTAACGGATTACTTTTCTTGTTTCTTGTTCGCAGCTGTGAATTATTTCATTTAGAACTGCACACATTCATTCAACGCTGGGCAAATATCGCAACAGATGCTATATCCCACAGCATTTTTCACGCAGCCCTTCGCGAGATATTTTCCCTATGCGTAAAATATTAATACATCGTTCTTTTAGATCATGGAGCTCGTTCCTAAACAAATATTTAATCTCCTTCCTGGCCCTGACAGCGAAAGCGAAGGTCCGCCGCCGAAAATCTATCAAATGGAATACTATTTCTAGTGGAGAGAGAAAATATTCAAAGAAGCACTCTCGAGTTCGTTTGCCATTTAACTTGAAACAAAGTGTAAGCGCTTACGACCGGAGGGTTTTGTGTACACAGAGAAATGGTTCAGAAAAGTTGATACGGCACACTTCCAGAACAATGCCGCTGGCGATAGTCAGAAATTATCGCACATGACGGTCGTATCATCGTTTCCTTCGAACCGAACAGACATAGGGCGTTCACACAAGACGCGTAAGTGATGTGTTTTTTGTTTATCCGCACTGTCCGTAAAGGGCAACATTTTGACGCTCTATCAAAATAATTTCCATCACAATCAATCTCATCCACACCCAACACCCCCAAAAATCCTTAGACGCGTCTCCTTTTCCGAAAATACTCATCTACAAAAATACCCTCATCTAGCATCAATTCGACTATAGTAACTTTATCTTCGGATAGATTTATCTCGTGAGGGCGCGCTCCGCATGTTTAATAGATAGTTTTCGCCAACACATGCCACGTTGACACAGCGACGGCGTTGGCAAATATCATAACCCATCAACTGTCACTACGCACATAGAGAAAGGCACATCAATCCATGGTCCACAGCAAACAAGTGTTCCATAACGAAAGACATCCTTCGGTATGACTCAGTCACAGGATATACTTGACTAATGCATCAATATCAAAACAAAATAGCATTTTGCGAAAGTAACAATAGGGGATGAACATGAGAGAGGAATTAACGTTGACATCTTGACATCTCACCCCCTGGCGAACTCATTTCGGCAGGCAGGCAGTAGACTGTTGACTTGTGACTTGCTTGATCGATGCCATCATTTTGGTCATTTTTGTCAAATAGGTAAAGTGCAATGCTGTTTTTGGTGGGTAAATGATGGAAATCTAAATTTTAAAATAGTACTTGAACATTGGCTGACGACTATTGGCATAGCTTCAACCTATAAATTTTCGTACATGATATAAGCGCGATATTTTTTTTTTTTTTGTAATTTTCTTAATTTGCATGCTGAATTGAATAAGTTTTACAGTGTCAAGTCATCTATTTCGTATGTCAGCTGCGAGTAAACCTTCGCACTGATACAAATTGAATCCAATGCCTTATAGTTTCCACAATTTCTAAGTTATTTCTAATTTTCCAGTGAATTATTTTTTATAGCGAAATAAACCTGTAGGATCATATTATAAATCCACTGCATGCGATAATGTAATCTGTCGTCCTTCTTTGTCCATGTTTTCAAGAGATTCAACTATTTTTATGTCTGAATCCTTTCCTTTCAGCAAATGTTACCAAACAAGAGATTTTTTTAGATTGAGCTATGGAACGTGACTTATTGTAAAACTGTTTGTGTTGTTTCATGTTGCACTTTGAGATTTAAATAGGTAATATAAATGTAATGTCTCAAATATGTTACATTATGTTTGCAAGTTTATGTATTATTTTCAAGCTTGGTATGTTCCTCGCTTTTTTAACCAGTTTATTTGGCTCTTATAGCAAAATTATATCTAAGACACATTACCAGAAATTCGAGTTTTTATAATTACATATACTTAACCTACCTTGCCATATATAAGAGTGTTACCTCGGTGTAATACTTTAAGGCATTTGCGCCTATCTCATATGCCTGAACGATGGGCGACACTGCTAACCGCACGACCAAGAAACCCACGTATTTAAATCGAATATTCGAATGTCGTTAATTGATTATTTAATCAACTCGACATTTGTTTACTGTATTATTTATTTCATTATGAATGGCATATTCCTGTTAACCAGGACCTATTGACAATCCAGGCAACGCTATTGTTTGACCAAAATAGAAACCGCTACCCGCGCTGCTATTGAGTAGCTATATTTGAGCACGCGATACAATTTTATGGATGGAAAAATTGCGGTGGAAATTTTGAACAAAGCATAAGGAACAATGGTTTCTTATACCTAGAACTTCAAAATACAATTTTTTAATTGAACGTTTTCAATTTAAAAAAAAATAACTCACTCACACACACACAACACACGCGCGCGCACACACACACACACACACACACACACACACACACACACACACACACACACACACACACACACACACACACACACACACGCGCGCGCGCGCGCACGCAATCATAGGACGATGATGCTCTGGGATGCCTCGAAGTTTCATGGATAAATCAAAATGAACCGAATTTCCGAAATCGAAGAAGCAACCACGATTGGAAATGTTCGGCGAAGGGCTGACATCCTGTGTTATGTTCAAATGGTACAACGCCATGAAGCAAGTTTGAGGATTCAACTCGAGAAGCTTTTCAAAGTTTTCGATTACCTGAGGGTTCATAACTGCACACCTGTTGAGGAGCCGGAGAGACAATTTTCAAAACCGATCCGAGAGTGGCAACATGCCAGCCAGCACTTCAAGACTCATGGTGTGAGTCGAGTGCATGCAACCTAACGCGATACAAAGACACCGATACTGAATACGTTCAAGTTTGATGATGTGCGACCGAGCCGCCGACAGAAAACAAAAACTACCGTATTCTAAAACCTACAACATCTTTGCCCGGTACAACGTTAGAAGATCCTGGGGATGGGCTCCCCACCAGGTTCCAGTTATTGTGCAGAAAAAGTCACTTAGACAACCATAAACGGACATCAAAATTATACAAAAGGGGACTTAAACATGATCCCTGGGGGAGACCCATGTAGCTAAATCGAAAAGCTGTAGAGTTTCGATGAGAAAAACTCATATGTTTCTCTGACAGCAAATTGTACAAAAAATTGTTCATTAAAGCCACAAGCGTGGAGTTTATCTGAGAGAACTTCAACAAATACTGAATCAAAAGCCCCCTTGATATCCAAGAAAACAGAAGCCATTTGCTCTTTTTTAGCAAAAGCTAACTGAATCTCTGTGGAAAACAACGCGAGACCGTTTCGTTCCCTTACCTCTGCGGAAACCATATTGAGTATCTAAAAGCAGGTTATTTGTCTCAACCCATTTGTCCAGGATCATTTTCTCCAACAACTTTCGAATACAAGATAACATCGCGATGGATCGATAGGAGTTGTGGTCGGACGCGGGTTTACCAGGTTTTTGAATGGCAATAACTCTCACCCGTCTCCAGTCATCCGGTACAATGTTGAGTTCCAGAAACTGATTAAACAAGTTCAACATGCGCCTCTTAGCGACGTCTGGATGGTTCTTAAGCAAGTTGAACTTGATCCTATCAGCCCCTGGAGTCGTATTGCCACACGAAAGGAGTGCGAGAGAGAGTTCTGCCATTTAAAAAGGTTGGCTGATCTCATCTATCGAATTCGTGGTTTTGCGAGGAAACATTTGTGCTGGCATAGAATCTGGACAAACTTTTCGTGCGAACTTGAGGATCCATTGGTCCGAATACTCCTGATTCTCGTTGTTCGTAGTTCTGTTACGCAATCTTCGCGCCGTATTCCAAAGGGTATTCATCGACGTTTCACGTGATAGCCCGTCCACGAATCGTGGCCAGTAACCGCGTTTCTTGGCCTTGATGAGGCTCTTAAATTCGCGTTCGAGAGCCGTGTACCTTTCGAAGTGTTCAGGTGTTCCACGTCTACGAAAAACTTTGAACGCGTCGGACTTTTTGCGGTAAACCTCGGTGCATTGCTGATCCCACCATGGTGAAGGAGGTTTCCTGCGAAATGACGTTTCTGGAACTGGTCGAGTTTGAGCTTGAAGCGCGCTTTCCAAAATCAGGTTGGAGAGGACGTTATATTCCTCCAGCGGTGGAAGCCCTTCTACCGTTGTTACGGCTTCATCTATTGCTGTCTTGAACCTTCTCCATTCGATACTACGAGTTAGATCATACGTGACGTTGATGGATTCCGGCGCATTGAACCGGGTGGCAACCGAAATTTTAAAAGGCAAGTGATCACTACCGTGGGGATCCTGGATCACATTCCACGTGCAGTCCAACGATAATGAATTCGAGCAAAGTGTGAGGTCTAATCTACTGCCAATTTAGGATGGACCAGCCAAGCGTGTAACTTCTCCATTGTTGAGAACTGTCATATTGAAGTTGTCACAGAGGTCATATATCAAAGAAGAACGGTTGTCATCATACAGTTCTCCCAAGCCTGTACCGTGAGAGTTAAAATCTCCCATGATCAACCGCGGAGCAGGAAGAACCGAACAAATATCTGAAAGTTGTTTTTGGTTAATTGGTGCTGTAGGAGGAATGTACACAGAAGCAATGCAAAGGCTTTTATTTTTAATAACAGCCTGACATGCGACAACTTCAATACCAGGATTTGGAGGAAAATTCACTCTATAGAAGGAGTAGCACTTTTTGATCCCCAAAAGTACTCCTCCTCTAAGTGAATCCTCACGATCAAGCTGTATAATGTTGAAATCATGAATCGGAAGATCGATTTCGGACGAAAGCCATGTTTCACAAAGAGCAAATGCATCACAACCGATATTGTGAGCTAAAAATTTAAATGATTCCAATTTAGAAATAAGACTTCGACAATTCCACTGCAGAACAGTGATTAAATCCCCCACCTCTTTTGGCAAATTGACCATCGAAGGAAGTGATAGCTGCAATGAGGGGCAACTTTAATGTTAATTTCTTCAAAAAATTTTTTTTCCTCTGTTCGGGACATTAACCACTGCGACCAGTAATTTGATCTATTGTAGTATATCCCGTATCCTTTGTTTAGTGCATGTCGAGTTACTTCATCACCATTGAGAAATGATGAAGTATTCGGTGTTTTTTACAGTTGTCTTTGCTTGTTTTGTTGGCTATGAATCGAGTTTTTTGAAAGTTTCCGCTATTTAAACCCTTTGTGAGTGACAGCACTCTTCAAAGACGCGCCCCTTTATCAGTCAAAGCCGGATTCATTGCAAACAAAACAAACAGTGACTCCGATACTGACCATGCATCAGAACCCTAGTCCTAACCAATTCAAACTATAGAACATCAAATAGAAAATGAGAATTCACATAAATGAAGACTAACCATGTTTTCCTTATTCCAGGCTCATCCTCGGTGGAACAATCCGAGTATTGTCGCTTTTCACAAGTAATAAAATGTAATAAGGACTAATATCGTTCCTTTGACTACAAAAACAAATATGTTCCCTAGTTTGAATTAATTCGGGGGGTCGGGGGGGGATCTGATATCTCGCGCGCCGCGGTAAGAGATGTTACTAGCATACGGGTGGGGGACAGTTTCGTTGGGTCAGCTGTTATTTTATTTTAAATAAAAAGTTTCTTTTTGGGCTGAAAGTAATAACCCATGAGTACCCGCGTTATTTGTTGCGATCGTGGGCGATCATATTTTTGTCTCCCCCTCCACATGGGGAAAGTGCATTTTTTGTCTCACACACCCCGTCTCGAAGAAACCCCTCCAACATGCACGCTTTGTGTCTCTCTCGTGTGGCGTTGAACGCCCCCAACAATTTAAATCACACACAACCACAAAATACGAACACACAAATTAAAGCTAAACTCCATTGGGATGAGAGACAGAGAAAAAAAAACTTAACTAATATTACTGATCTGTTGCTGCTGCTGACGCACCGTATGCGTGAACGTCGCACTTCCATGCAGGCAGCGGGGAGCGGTGCGCTGCGTGGGTGTACGGGTGAATCCAATGGCCTTCGGGTGCACTCGCCCAACAATGTCGGATGACCGTTGGCGACGTAGTAGTGTATCGCTGGTTAGCGTCGCCACGCGGAGATGAAGCGAAAATTGGGTTGATAATGCGCCAGCAAGCACTGCTTGATTTTCTAATTTTACTGGAAAACCGCACTGCCTTCTTAGAAAAAAAAACTCACTTTCACTCTATTCACTGGAGTTAATAGATTTTGAGAAAAAACTAATATTTTCGAAGGATCGCACTCGAATAAATCTTCCAAAATAACGGAGCGCTGGATCGAACGAACTTTCTTCTTGTGCTGAACGAAGTGGTGGTAGGTAATGTTGTTGCACTGCAATAATTAATTCGAAACCGGAAGGGTAAGATTGCTCTAAGGCTACGATGTATCTTCACCTTATTAGTTGTTAAATTACATCTACTGGGAGCACTACAAAAAAAAGCAATATATTTATTGATATATTATTTTAAAACATTGCGGATTCTTCTTCATCTACTAGGTTAGTCAAAAAGTTTTTAAAGCGGAAATGAAAATACATTTTTTTGGGGGAAATCACTTTTATTGCTCAGTATAGTCTCTCATAAGATCAATTCACTTGGTCAAACGATCTTCCAACTTTGTTTACCCATTATAGAAGTGACTTTCTGGAAGGCCTGCAAAATACTCCTTGACGACGGCTATAACCTCGTTTGAATTTTTTGAGGTGTGAGAACAGCCAGAAGTCAGAGGGAGCTAAATCTGGCGAATAGGGTGGATGCTGCAACAATTCGTACCCCAATTCACTGATTTTCGCGATGGTTGTTTGAGCTGTGTGAGCAGTTGCATTGTCTTGATGAAACATGTTTTTTTTTTCTTCTGGAAACCGGGTTTTTTTTCACAAATTTTTTAATCAAATGGGTCACAATAATAATCAGAGTTGATTGTCTTGTCAGTTTGGAGATAATCTATCAATAAAATTCCTTTTGCATAAAAAAAAAACGGACGCTAACACCTTCTTGGCCGATTTCTGGACACAAACTCGCTTCGGAGCCGAAGTGCCTGATTCACACCACTCCTTTGCTTCTTGTTTTGATTCAGGATAATGGTGGTAGATCCAAGTCTCATCCTTATTTGATATTATTCATATTCCATACACTATGATATTCGGATTTTTTCATTGTTAAAAATACACCGACACGTCAACTTCAAATGGCATGTAAACAAAAAATGAATTGACAGATAGAAATGAAATTTTGAGTACGTACTTATGAAAGATGAAATATTAAAATGGCATAATGGATATCGGTTTTCTACTGATCAATAGATGTTACTTTCAAATTGTTTTGAGTGACCTCGTATTTTTATTATTAAATGCATTTCCACAGCTAGTATTGAGAGCGTTAGGTGTCAACACCAATGCAAAAGTTTATATAATGTGTGGCAGCACTCATAGAAGTTGAGAACATCCCCAAATAAAACAAAATGTCTTCGACCAGGAATTAAACCGGCCTTAATTTTTTTACATGAATTTTTTTACATGAAAAATATTTACACTATACTTTCTTTTTTTGCTTCAATATGACGAGAATAAAATAGAACAGAATATGAGTTTTCATCATATATCCTATAACACAAGTGCATCGACTATTCAGAATAAGATAATGTTTTCGAAAACCGAAAACTATTACTTTATTATGGCATGTAACCAAATATTACATTTTAATAAATTATAGAATCATAAATAGGACGCATTAAAACATACTCATAAAGCAGTCAACACAAACAACCAACAAGCCAACAGATGTATATCCACGACTTTGAATTGCTTTTCAAATTCTTCTCAAACATAAAATAATCCTACCCAACAAATTAGTATACCAACAATTTCCATGATATTTCCTACATAAAGCAACAAACCCAAACAAGCAGACGACTGTAAATCTAAAGTGGCGCCTTGCAGACGCGCCAAGTTGACTCAACGAGTTCGAATAATCGATAGAGTGAAATGGATGCTGCTGTGTGCAAATACGTCCTCGGGGTGCTAACAACTGAGCATAACCTCTGGTCATGCTTTGTTCCGTTTGCCTCGGTCAGGAATAACATGGAACTCGATATCGTTTCACAAGTTTCGAAGCAACAAGCGGAGCTGTAGCTTTGATTCGAAACTTTAGCCATTCTGATGCATCAGTGTTGCAGAGCTAAACATGTTTATGGCGTTCTAAAATTCCGCTAGCAAACTGAAACAATGTCATTTTCGTAAGCTTTACATTCTTCGTTTGCAAGCACAGAAAAATCATCATTTTCAAGTGGGACGTAGAAATTATGCCGGGGGTTCCTTTCTTAATTCCACGCGAATTCATCACAGGAATTTCTTCGCCATAAATTTTCCACTGGTACGTGTACCGTTCCGTTTCTTCTGGCTGCCTTCTCTGTATTTAGCTACTGGAAACTGCCATGGACAATTGAAACCGAATGCCATATAAAACAATTGCTCCATGCTTTGGGCGTGGACGATTTCTTTCGAGATTTATTAAAGGGACTCCAGAGAGTAAGGACCGAAGAAAAATCACTGCTGTATAAATCATTAGATTCGGTTATTTTACACAACGAGTGGAGTGTTTCGGAGCGCTTGTGGAAAGAGTACTATTAACAATTCTTCGAGAATTATCAAGAGTTGAAAAGATTATAACTCACAGATTTTAAAATTGAAATTTACAAGGGTTCGGTAGTCTAGCTGTTATGTCACCGTTTTGATAAAATTAAGGTAACAAGTGCACCAGGAACAAAAATAGCGCATTTGTGCATTCGTGTTTTATTTATTTGAATAAGTTTGTTCAATTGTTTTAGAAACTTAATTCAGTTTAAGGTTCACATTTTCAACTAAAATCAATTCGATAGTAGTGGTAAAACACGCTCTCTTTGCGAAAGCGTAGAAAGTAAGACTCCTGGTACACAATCACTCTCTGAAGAAATTGGGGTGAATTTATTTTTATGGATGTGAAATGACTAGATAATACCGATTGTTGTTTCTATTTCTGTTTCTATCGAAAAGTAAAAGGTTGAAGCCATTTTTCAAAAACATATCTATTTTTTCGTTAGCAGTAAAGACTTTTTCTTTCCATCCTAAGAAACCATCCTTCTAAGAAAATAAATTTCCACCCATGAGTGACGATCATTCACAAGGGAAAGCAGAACAATAGCAGGAAGCGGAGAATCAAGAAAATATTCTAGCTAAGGAAACGGTACAGTTTTCCTTCTATCAGATAAAACCGACAAATATCATATAAAATTTTATTGTTTACTGTTTACGTTTCTTCTCCCCTCTTCTAATATAACACCCTTGGTAGATTTCATCCAACTAAATGTATAAGGAGCACGGTCATTCAGGAACTAATCCCGAAAAGTGCACCAGCCTCAATATTCGAGTGAAGTTGTATGCAGCAGTAGGAGAGAAGGGTTTGCATCTGGAAAAACCCTTTCAATATGATAAACTGGTGCTGTATGATATAACAATCAAGAAATTGGTCAAACTAAATTACGGTCATAACGCTACTCAACAAAGCTTTTCTACCTAACTTGAATTTGTGTCGGTGTTAGTAATAAAATAATAAATTAATATTATATCTTTTCTAATAATACTTCTTTAAACTAACATCTTATACGTGAGTTATGCGTACATAAGTATTTTAATAACGTTTTATTTATTCCTATTACTGCTGCTCTTGAACCGAGGTAACAAATGCATTAAAAAAATGAATTTATTTCGGATGACTATGAAAAAATAACCACAAAAGATAGGTCAATCGAACAATGGAACAAATAATCCTCCTACGTTTCTTAGCCTGTTACAAAAATTGCGGCAGCTGGCCGGGACCATTCCCAAGGTCAATAAGCAGATGGATGTCAGCATGTTCTTCAGCTTTTTCGTAGGTTTTCGTAGATCCTCGCTTTGAGGTTCACCCAAAAGTTTTCTAACGGTTGCATATGGGGGACGCTGGGAGGTTTGGCGGTCTTCGGTACAACGTTAATCTTCAGCTGCTTCATCTCCTCCAGTGATTGTAGTCCAATCTTGGCATAACGAGCCGTAACCAGGTCCAGCCAAAAGACCACATCCTCCTTAGCGTCATACTTCTTGATGAAGTTGGAAATTCCTACATTCACCGCAAACCCCGAAGGAAAGAACAACGGCTTCGAAATCCCCTTTTTACTGATCGTCAGCAACAGAAGTACCTTCTTCGGAAACTTGGTGTAGAAGATATATATGACGTCAGAGCTAACCTCTTACCCGGACCCCTGGCAGTCATTATCAATCAGCGTCAATTAGGTTTTGTCATCCATTATGACCACGATTATTGAGTTTCCGCCTTTGGGCAGTAATCATACTCGTATGAAATTTCTCTCTCTCTCTCTCTCTCTCTCTCTCTCTCTCTCTCTCTCTCTCTCTCTCTCTCTCTCTCTCTCTGTGTGTGTGTGTGTGTGTGTGTGTGTGTGTGTGTGTGTGTGTGTGTGTGTGTGTGTGTGTGTGTGTGTGTGTGTGTGTGTGTGTGTGTGTGTGTGTGTGTGTCCAAACTAATCTCCATCGGCCGGCACTGGTATTATGGAAGAAATCTGTTTACAACAGTCATTCAAGTGACCATTGGAAGCAGCTTTAATCCGGGACCTAGAAAGTGATAGCTCTACTGCAGATCCAGCAACCCATTTCAGAATGTCTGGAGAGTCACGCCCATTCCGAGGTTACTTTCACATACAATAAGCCACGCATGTAAACATTACCGATATCAATTGGATAAGGGCACCGCAACACACTTCCAGATTTGCAAATTTTTAAATTCCAAACCTGGCACGTATTTAGTATTATTTGAAAATAAGATTATTTTTATATAGTAATAATCAGATAGATCTCACCCATGTCAGCCTCCTCAATCACACTATCTTGTTCATTCGTAAAAATGAAAACTTTCGACGTTTATTCGTAATTAATTTCATGCATTCGCGATTATATATGCGCAAGAATTAACGTTGCTAAACCGCCCGTTGGATATGCAACCTGCATAACAAAACTCTGTTTACCCCGTGGTGAATGCACCTAAAATTATGTGCAAGCTTTTCACCCGCCCAGCCGCGTTGTTTTCGTTTGCTGCTTCTGACCAGCAAATGGCCGTTGTCTACATTGCACTAGTCTTCTTTTTTTTTCACTCCACACTCTACTAATAATGCAAATCTCCGCTATGCGGCGACTTTATAGTCTATATCGAACTTTAAAACTGTTAATAATCATCGATTCACTCGCGATAAAGCGCAAAAACACTCTAACTTAATAATTTATGTCCGGGTGTCACAATACTACCACTTATAAACAAAACTAAGCTGATGTAACTCTTCTTCCGGGTGCGGGGGCGAAGCAAAAAACCAAAAACAAAAAACGAGGAAATACTGCCGACACTCACACATTTCGAGAGGGAATCGATTGTATTCACTACGGCTTACACAATGCACTCGGAGATTTTATGATTTCACTGTTAGCTCAAGTTAAATTACGAATTATTGTTTGATTTTTTTTTTCGCGAAAACGGCGCAGCAAAAACAAAACACGTCAGTTTCGAAACACGGCTTGCTGCGATCTGTCTACTCGTATGAAATTTATCTGCTTAAATTTTCTTTGCTATTTTGCTAGGATGCCAGGTGATCAACTTTATTTATATCACGTTGGAATTTTTGCTATTTTAGAGTTTTAATCATCTAACATCGCAGCGGAAGAGGCAAATAGCGGCATTTAATTATTATATGTACATTATGTAGTATTTCTTTACAACATCGTATTATTTCCATCATTTCATGACCTTCACATTTTCATGCAACAAACCTGGTTAAGGCGGTATCTGGCTTAAACACGAAACATACCTTCAATTTATGACATCTAGCATTCCTTATATGTCCAGTATATAACGCAGAAAATTACAGCTGTGGTAGGCTTTTGAAAATTACGGAATCTGTGGTAGGCTTTTGCACTTATTGCTGAATGTATTTTTCATTACCGGTTTACAAATGGACAATTCTGAGCTGATCTGATTCATGCAGCGCTGTGTGCCATTGGCTAGTGTTTGATTTTACATTTCAATCTTTGTCATTACTTGATCATAACTCACAATATAATTATATTTGGTAATATTGTTTTATTGATTTTACTTCAAAGATGATTAAAATATTACTTATTGTTTTTTTGCCCATTTATCTTTAACTCCCTTCCAGTTAAATCTTCCCATTCCTAACTCGGTAGCAATAACTATTAGGTCAGCACAAATAAAAGCGGATTGCTATTATAAAATCAGCATCAAGTAGCAAATAGTGGCCATGGCAACAGTAAATTAAAATGTATAAATGTTAGTTTTGTAAAATTTCAATATATTTAATAAACTTTTTCAGGATACCTCAAATGGAGATCTTGGTGAAATGCTGCTATCGCTGAAAACGGACGAAAACGTGCTTAAGCGCGAACCACAGAACTCTACACTTTAACATTTTACAACATTTCTTGCATTTCAGGATCAACCGAATGAAGATCATATATTATAGATACGAATGCTTGTAGTATTTTTCATTTACATAAATATATACACCATAATATAAATATTTCATGGGAATGGGAGGGACCATCAGGGCACCCGATTGAAGCACTCTGGATGGGGAGAGTGGGAATGCCAACTCCCCATTGCTAACAGTTTGTGAATAGAGGGTGGGCTCTTCTCCCCGCCCATTGGGGCATCCTCATGTTAGATAGCTTGCTCTTTTGACCAATTGTTCAGTCTTGTTGTTGGAAGGAGATTCTTTATATCCCTGTGGATACGTATAAGTGATGTTGCATATCGATCCACCCAACCCCTTTTTGGCCCTTCATACAACGGCATGATTAGGATAATCAGTGGTTATTAAAGCTTGATCAAGTCGAACAGAGAGGAGAGCCCATTGCTGTCGGACTTAGTTTCCGTGCTACAATGGGTGGTAGTACATATCATACATCATACATCATACATTATGACCACGATGTGGCGCTTCGCCGGAAAGATGTTTTTCATCAGAACCTTCAACCGCTCCTTCTGGGTGATTTTCTGCTGCTCAGAAACGGCTGGCCTCTACTGACGCTTCCGCATAACAATCTCCATCTTGTCCAGGTACTTCTTCACCGGTTGGCTGTTTCCTTAAGCCTCTCGGCTCAAGGCATGGAACGATGAGGGCACTTTTCCCTTGCACTATATTTTTTTGAAAAAATCATTTAAACTTGTTAACAAACTTTGATTTTTTTGATTTTCATCAAAAAATCACAGCGGAATTAATGGAACGCGGTTTGTGTCGATTTTAATGATAAGATATTATAAAAGAGTTTTATATGGTTGCTTTTTGGCACCGTCAAGAACAGTCGTGAAAGAAACCAGAATTTTTTTGGGGGATTTATGGCCGTCAACCAAACTACGGAGAGCGACTTTCTCAAGTCCCAATTTCTTTCTGGAATCACCCATAGCCAATCAGACGAACTCCTGACGTTTTTTCGCTGCCTAAAGCCGAGCGTTTTGGGATATTCAATTCATCAAGATACTTGCAATCGCCAATCGATCATACCTAATCTGGGGTAAAATTTGACACTGTTGATAGAACAATAAATGTGGTTTAAACTAGACCTGTGCACCGCCGCTGGTCATATTCTTACGCCACTGTCACCGATGACAATCAATCGGTACTCCGCCGAATTGAAATCAGTCTCACTACCAAATTCATGTCACTCCAAGAAGAGAGAGTATGTTACAGGCTATACCCGGCGGACACGAAGTGCCTCGCGATGTCCTACATCTTCGATTTGGGGTGGAGCTGGTAATTCGCATAAACCAAAGGAAGTAAATGCTTCACTTTTTTCGCAATCGCTGCTATCAAACTGATAATCTACTGATAATGGCTTCATTTTTTTCTTTACACATCAGGGTTACTATCTGTGAATTAACCGCCAGGTGGCAGAGTAATCGCATGTAAATAGCTAAAATCAGTCTATTTTTAATGCATGTGTTATAGAAAACTACATGCTAGTCAATGTTTTGACGTTTGCACTCGTCGTGGATGGAGCTATGTGCGATGATCTTATTTTTATTTTCCACATACATTCTTTACTTTCTTCAAACAGTATTAATTCAAAATTTCTTCCTTTTTGAAGAGGTAGGATGATATCCTTTGTCAAAAAAGGGTGCAAATTGAAAACTCTAATATTGGGAGTGTTACAAAAAGTGGTTCTCAACGTTCATAACTAAATGACTCCTCATTAAATTTTCAAAAAAATTACCTCAATCGATTGGAAATATCCCTAGCAATTGGTTTCTTATTTCAAAACTTTTGGTTTTTAGTAAAAAAAACATTAAAAATTTGCATATCACATAGTCTTGTCTTATACTTTTGAAAATTTATAATTCCACAAAGACTTCCCTAGGGCCTGTTAAGTATGGATTTTTTATGGAGCATTGACATTGATGCCCGTATTGATCCCAAAAATCTAGCTGTTCCCATGGGTCAAACAATTATGATTCCATTGCAAAGCTGGAAAATCACATAAGACCAACTTCTCCATAAGCCAAACAAAGGATCACCGAATGAGTCAAATTGAATAAGACAACATATGTCTAGTGTAACATTATTAAAATATTGCATAGTAAACTTAACACAAAGACTGTGAAATGTTATCCCTGCATTTAGAATGAGCATAACAGTACTCAGGCAGTTTTTCTATATTTCTTACAAAAGTTACAGTAGCTCAACGGTGCAAACAAGAAATTTGTCGGAAAAATGTTCAAACAAATAAAAGAATTACAAATAAATTCAAAAAAATTAATTTTACTTCAGAATATAGATGGGCTAGTTATAAACCATACGCCACAACAATTTTCAGAGTAAAAAATACATTTACTCAAATGAACTCCATAGCTTTATTTTATCTACCAGAACCTCTCCTTTTATGAAAACACATGTAGAACGATTAGAATCAGTACAACAACAGTTTCTCTTGTATGCTCTCCGTCAATTAGGCTGGACAACATTTCCACTTCCGTTTTACGAAGCACGATGTATGCTTATTGACATTCAAACTCTAAACTCATTTCCTCCACTAACTTATTATGTAGTCTAGAAACTTGGTTGCATTAAATACCAATCGGACAAACTATGCGAAATTTTGACCAATTGACCGAATGATGTCTCTTTATAATCTGCATTGTGAATCAATTGATATAACAATGTCACGTAGAATCCTGAGACATTATTTTATTACTAGGCGATCTTTAAGAAGATAGAACTAAGTGTAAATATGTAGTCTACGATTGGTTGACGAAATAAATAAATAGATATATAAATAGAAACTAAGTAAGCGGTTAACTATTGATGGTGGATAGTAAGACTTACAAAAAAGTTATGCGGATTGATTTTTTTGCTAGATAAGCACCTCAACAAGCCAAAACTCCATGCTGCTGATTAATTCAGTTTCCAATTATAAACAGCGTTTTTGTGTTCTTTTATGCGAGCCTTTCCTTTGCAGTGGGTTTGTCCGATGTACACAGAAGTAGTCCTGGCAGAGAATTTGGAAAATCCCCGAATTTTCGCCCAGTGGAACCTTGTCCTTCAAATTGCATAGAACGTCACGTAAAGTGTTTTCGTTCTTGTAATTTATGTGTATTCCTTGCCGTTGGAGTATGTTTTTTGTTGGGTTGGTGACGGTAGGCTAATTCTTCGTACATTTTCTTTCTCTGGTTTAAGTGTGTTGGTGTTTTTTATGAGTTGCTTTCGTTTGTGTTTTTGTCGATTTTTTTCTGTGAACTCTTTCTCGTAACCATTATAGTCAGCTACCTGGTCAATACGTTCTTTATCTTCTGCGAATTCTTTTTCCTCCATAGGTACATTGTATACACTGAAAATTGATTTATTTTAGTTTATATTACGAAACCGAAGGTAAGACTAACAAATCTATTCGTTGCTTCCTGCAACGAAACTGATTTGTACTTTTTATGTAGCTTCCTTCGTAATAAATGGCACACGCGCAACTGTCAAAACAATACAAAGAGCTGCGATAATTTGTTTACTAATTAAAAAGAAACGCCTCTCTAGTGATTGCCTTACTGATCTACTATATCGACTCGAAATGTAATTGAAAAAAAAAGCGCAACCACGTGGAGTTGTCCAGCGTTTTTTTTTCTTTCTATGTTTCTGACATGCAACCCGGTAACAACTTGACAGCTCCAGAGTAAAGTCAATGTACCCCGATAATCTTGGCTCACTGGTTCTGTCAAATCGAATGAATCCAAGAACAAATTATCAATTGAACGAATTTACATCGACTTTAATTTTGAAAGCTCATATTCGTACTTGATGAATATAATGCTGACGATATGTGGTAATTTTTCCTATATGTTAAATGGTGGATATTTGTACCCTTCTTACAGAGAATATATAGAATCATAAACACACTCGAGACTTAGACTACTACCAAAAGATTGAATTATTAAAAAACCGTAATTATAAAAACACTCCGCAATTTACAGCACTTGAAAAATATCCGAAAGCTAGGAAGGCGTGAATAAAATGGCAGCATACTTCACTTTTAAATAGCGCACTATACTTCTCAATGTGTGACGCTCTGAAACCTTCAGCACAATGGAAAGCCACCGAAGCAAAAAAAAAAAAACGGTTTGCTAGAGTACAAAGAGAAAGTAAACGCAAACATATTCTAGTTTCATTTAACAGGAATTTCACGTTGAATTGGGCACAAACATCATATTACTTGACTACCTACGGTGATTAAACAAACTGAAATTTTGAGTTATTATTTCGGGAATTAAGCAGTTAAGTTCAACTGACATGCGTTTGAATTTACCATTATGTTGATTGTTTCATTGTGACAGCTACGAAAACGAACAGATTTGTGGATTGATTCTACCAACGCTTATTGTTTATTTCAAAAATGAAAAAAAAAATTAATATGATTTAACTGAATTGCTGTTTGAAGCAGACAAACAAAAGCTATTGAAACAACAAACATTTCCGTTTACAATCACCTTACATTTCGTCTGTAATTTAAATTATTTGATTGAAATGCTAACACACATTAGAAAAGTGCACATTTACATTCTCTCACTGTAAGAGAAATCTACCAATATTAATGTGAACCTTTCTAATATTTACAGGTTTTTTTAAGTACAATATTAAATTTTCACCTATTGTTGACTCAGAGCATGTAATGTCTGGATGACGGAAAATAAAATAACTGGATGACGGAAAATAAAATAATCCAAAATAAATAGTTTGTTTCGAACTAAATTTTAAGTTATTTTTTCTCCAAACAAAATATCAGTTTGACTTAACCGCCGCTTTAGAAGAATCAATCTAAAATTTTAATTTATTCCCCTGAATCAACGCAACCTGTAGTTTGGTAATAATAAATCCCTTTCAAGGTGGAAACTACAATTATTAGTATTAGTTTAGAACAACCATGATTTGGTAATATCTTTAGGTAGAAACATGATTTGGTAATATCTTTAGGTAGAACCTGCCTGTCTGTTTCGAAAAAAAAAATTGATTTAAAACAACTAGTTTTACAGTTTGGATGTCAACAAACAAGTCTGTTGTTTCAAGCGGAAATGTTTTTTCTCCGTGGAGCAATGGTAGAATTAGAGCCTTCTCTCGTTTCTCTTTCAAGCACACATAATGGATTGGATTGAATTTTTTTCATCGAGGTGTGCTTGAAACAGAAAAGTCAATAAATTTCATCAAGTTTTATGCTTGGTACTGACAGAAGTGTAACTCATACATTAAATAAAAGAGAAACTCATACATTAAATAAAATTAATCTCCTCTTCTGCATTCTTCATCTCCCGTTTCTCTCTCTCTCCTTCCCTCTCTCTCTGTTTCTCTCTCTCTCTCTCTCTCTCTCTCTGTTTCTCTTTCCCTCATTCCTATTCTCAAGCAATGATGATTTATAATCGATACAATTGAAATCAAATTAATGGAAAGAGAGCCACATCAACATTACGCCTTAATAAAAATTTGTTCTTGCACTGCATTTTACATCCATATATAAGGAAACGAAAACATGTTACACAAGGCTAAAAAGCGGTAGTATGGAGAATGGATGGCCCTTTTGTTTATGCACGGTAGAGACATCTACAATTTGTAGATGGGTACGTGAAACTACGCTCATCTGTCAAGATGCTCGGGGGTTGCTGACATGGGATTCGATCCTGTATTTTTGGGAAGAGCTGTTACTGAATACGTGCTTGATCTCACTAGACCTTGGTGGCTCGTGAGATGAAGCTTGAATAATGAGTATGAAGTTATGACTCTTGGCAGCGCTTTATTTTTTTATTTTAAGATGGATAAATTATTCACGCCCTTCCCAGTAGCAACATCATGCATGACTACGATAAAAGAGAAGTAGCGATTGGCTGGTCTTTACTAAATTCATTTCGTGCATTATACAAAAACGTGTAATGATAGCATATCACCAGATAAAAAGCAACATGAATGTTTCATGCAATCTACGAGACATTTGTTCTTTGTACAAAATACATGTTTACGATACGAATGAAAGCTAATTTACGAAAATAAATTATCAGTGTAAACGGTGTGCCATGGAGTGAAAATAAGCTGCTTGCTTTTGGGATCCAAAATGATTGGAGTCGGTTGTAACGTACCGATCAGTCGATGTCGGTTTACGATAAATTCCAAATTTCAACGTGTCGTCCTCCTTCCTGGTGATCATTAAATCCAGGAAGGGTATTTTTCCGTTTATTTATTTTTCTTCCGTGAACATTATTGAGCTGTGACGTGAGTTAAGGATCCTGATCGTTTGATCTAGGTAGTGTTCTTTCACCGGTGCCAGTAAATCGTCAACATAATGTCACCTAATTCGAGGGAATGTTTTTCCTTCTCAGCAACTGCCTCGAAGTTGCTCATGGAGAGATTCGCCAATAGGGGTCAAAGTTTTCTTCCCATACTTAGACCAAACGGATGCTTGTAGAATTTTTCTCTAAATGTGAAAAAAAAATCTGGTCAGCCACAAGAAGATACGCGTCAATGTGATAATCATGCGCTCGACTGCGTTCTAAATGCCGACGCAGGCTTCGTAGATCATCGGCGGTTGGTACGCTGCAACGTCAAACGATACCAAAATTTCACCTTGTCTTACCTTGAGCCCTTCTAGCTGCTACGAGATCGACAGGATTTTTCACTCTTTTGCTGGTGTGCAAATATTTGAACAAATGGGCCGCACTACAGTAGGTTGTGTTGTCGATCTTCGGTAGGCAATATCAGCAGCCGAATTCCCGTGTTCAAAGAAAAATATCAAAAATGTCTTCAAGAAAAGAAATTCTCTTAATCTCTTTCTCTTCAACCAAATTTTCTTCTCTTTCAATCGAATTCCGAAACATTGAAGAGAAAGAGAAAATAATTATTTCGCTTGAAGAAAAAAATGTGCTTTTCGTTATGACCGCTAGATGGCATTAAGACGTTTTTCTCAAATGATAGTTCAAAACGTCCTGTTGCTCATTAGGTTTTTTGCTGCGATCTTTTTAATTGTTTTAATATTTTGCACCGAATAGGCTTTCTCATCAAGTTTTATCGACATATTAGTCTATTCTTAATAATATAGTTCAAACTACGCAAGTAAAACTACGCCAAGTGACTCAAACGGGTACGTATAAACATTTAATTGATCGGTCATCAAATGACAAAATCTTCATTGAGATATTTTCAAAACTTATTCTAGAAAAGTCCGTGTTTGTAAACAAACGGTGATGCTTATCTGCAGCAGTGAAATTTAATTTCAAAAAGTGCAAATCGGTACAAAAAATATTGAGAATGACATCTACCACAGCGTAAGTAAGAATTTGTTCAAAATATCTTCAATTAATTAATTAATCGATTAATTGGCATTAGGCTCAAAAAGTACATCACGATGGATAAAAAAAAAATACTTGGTGGACTACATTACCCAGAATTTGGACTTTGCCAACAACCGGTTCCAGTCATTGCGTGGGAAAGAGCTGCAACGACAAAAATGGGCTGAGCTAAGCAAGACGCTGAATGCTCTCGGCGGAGCTTCAAAATCAGCGGAACAATGGGAACTTTCATGGCGAGACCTGAAACAGAAAACAAAAACAAAGTGGTTGGGAATCCAAAACCTACAGAGCGGAGAGAACGGATTGGTCAAGAAGAAGCGAGATATTCTTTCGGAGCTCGAGAATATGATTCTTGCTGTCATGCAGAAAGATACATTAGACGGGGACGGCAAAACTCAGGAGGGTGGCCTCAATGAACCGGTTAGATAATGTTATTAGTGCTTTACCTCTTGTTCCTCACGATTTTATTCTTATTAGACTCTGCCAGTGGATTTCAATGACGACGAAGAACTACCTGAGCATTCACAGAACTATGAATGCAATTCAGCTAGCACCGAATTCCACGATATCGAGTACTTAGATGCTAGTGCTAGTGGAGCACATTGTGAACCAAATGCGAGTACGACATCGTCAGAAATACCACCAGAAAATGCGTATACTGAAGCAACTCCACGCACCAGTCAAGAAACCAGTGAATCAACCACACGTTCAAAAGCTACTCCGACGCCAAGAGGAAGACAACTCGGCAGCGGACAGCGATTTTCAGACACTGGAGTACAAACAATGGAATCGCACATTCTCAAAACGCTTCAATCCATGCAGGCGGACAAGAAGGAAGACAAGAAACGGAAACTTGATCTGCAAGAGAGGATGTTAAACATCGAGGAGAGAAAGCTTGAACTCAAGCAAAAAAAAATCGATGCATTGAAATCAATTGACCAAACCCTACCGCAGTATTTTAATCGCAATCACCAATGTTGATTTTTTTTCCTTTTTGTGATCTACCTTTGTTGAAATAGTCATTTATTGAAATACAGTCATATGGAATCTTTACATTAGTGGAAATAATTATTTACAATGTTTTGTCTTTCTCTTCTTCCTACGTCTAATAGTCCATCATTATCATCATTATGACCAACCTGTTCCGCAATTTGATTGACATCATTCCCGTCATTGTTAAGATCCTCATTCAAAATGTCTTCTACTGGGTATTTATGATTAATAAGGAAGTTATGAATTATCACACAGCAATTGATAATTTGACCACAGAAGTCCTTTTCATATCGTAGGAGAGAGTCACGTGAAATACATCTGAATCTAGACTTCAGACACCTGTTGCACCGCTCCACTGGATTTCGTGCCTTACAGTGGGCTGTGTTGAAGTCAGTTTCTGCCTGCCTTGTAGTCCTTGAATATTGTACAAGAAGCCATGGCTCCGTTGGGTAACTTCCGTCGCCTAGCAAAAACGTGTTTCTGCTTCCGTTATCATGTCGATGCTTCAGAAATTGTCGCACTTGGCTACGTTTCCATATGAATGCATCATGGGTTGAACCTCCGAATCTGGCATTCACATTGAATATGCGATGATCAATATCGCAAATCAATTGAACAATCTTCGAATGATAACCTTTTCTGTTTAAGTAAACGTGCTCAACTTCTTTCGAGGGGCTCAAAATAGCAACGTGGGTGCAATCAATTGCTCCAATTACCCCGGGAATGTTGAACTGTTCAAAAAATCTTTGTTTAATTCGAATGAGCTCATTACCAGTTGTAGGGAATACAACGAAGGTACCCAAAAGATATTTATCCATTGCCACGATAACATTTTTTAGGATACGATGGCATGTTGTTTGTGACACCGCCAACAAATTGTCTTGTCCAACTGTTACTTGATGAGAGCCTAAAATTTAATAAACCGATTTTTATGTTATTGTGCGATATTTGACAGTATGAAACAGGTTAACTCCCATATAAATGATTACATCACATCAATTTAATCAAACAGTTACCTGATCCAAGGTACCTCATCGTTGTTAGAACCTGTAAATGTACCGGTATTGTAGTGGTTCTTTCATCTTTTAAAGGAATCTCATTTAGAGGTCGATCCCTCAAATCGATGAGCTTCTCAGCCAAACATTTTGGCATTCGAAACAGTTTTTCAAAATTTCCATCCGATATTTCGAATGGATTGCTTATGTCTCTTAAATACCGACGATGTCGAATCAATTTTAACTTTTCCTGTCGCTTGTACCACTTTTTTCTTGCGATATAATAAGAAACAATTAATGCGTCCATGTTTAAGACCGATCAAAACAACTGTTACTTATATGACTTGATAAAATTTATGAGCAGCAGCAATTTTCTTTATGTGTTTCTTCCGCATAAATCTCGAAGAGAAAATTAATTTCTTTTTCTTTTCCAAACGTCAAAAAATTTCTTTCCACAAACATTCGGAATTCCACAAAAAGAAAATTTTCAAAATCTCTTCGGAATTTTCTTTTCTTCGAAGAAATTTTGTGCTCGGAATTCGGCTGCAGGTATACGAAATTATGTGAGTATGACTCTTAAATGACAAATGTCATAGCAGTTGATGTGTAGTTTGATTTAAAGGGGTGACAAATAGGTGTAAAAAAATTTATTATATCGAAAAAATAAAAAAAATAGTCCTATTTTTCCCATTTTTATGGGGGGGGTTATTTTTTTCCTTTTTTTTTTTTTATAATGTTTTATAAAAAAAAAAAATAATGTGGGGGGGGTGGAACTTTATTTTGTTTTGGTGTTTGTTTTTAAAAAAACAAAAAAAATTTATAAAGGGAGATATGGGAAAAAGTATGGTGGAGGGGGTGGTTTTGTTGTGGGTGGTGTGTCTTTTTTTTTTTTTAATATTTTTTTTGTTTTTTTTTGTTTTTTTATTATAAAAAAAAAATAATTTTTTTTTATAAAATAAAAAAAAAGGATAAAAAAAAAATAAAAAAAAAAAAAAAAAAAAAATCTCTTTTTTATTAAATTTTATGTCTTTCACAGGACAATTAAAATCCTGTACAAAATAAATATTCATACTTAAATTCATCGACGAAAATGTGTAGTATAAGAACACATTAACTTTGATCTGAATTTTTTGAAGTATCAATGAATGTTACCAATTTGCGGGAAAAGTTGCTGAGACATCAATTGATCCCTCACATGCATGGTGATTTGATCCCCTCCACAATTATCCACATACACTACTGAACAAAATGAATATACAACACACTAATCTAATTGAAGCCAGCAATGGCCATACTATGTCGAAAACTGACACTTTCACAAACAGATAATTTATAGCTGGAAATCCTGCTTAATTTATTTTCGTTTTCAATTTTATCAACAAATTTTCAGCAGTTGATTGGACACTGTTTAGTCTTTTCAGTAAAGCATACGAATTTTTTTTAGTACATCGAAAAAATCGAGCTAAAACCTTTTTTTTTAAAAAAAAAACCTAGATTAACCATATGAGGAATCAATTTTCCACTAATATAAGAAATATTATTTTATTTTATTTCAGTTCTCGGAGAGTGATAAATTGTGATTTGAAACTGAATAATTTTTGCTTTTGTTTCATTTTTCATCTAAGTAGGTTATCTTAAACTGGAAAATTTATTGAATTATTTCACCATTTTGCATACATATATTAAAAAATATTGAAACTGATCAACTCTCCTCAGTCTCCCCTCTCAGTATTTATCGTGTGTTTTAGAAATATCCCAATTTACAAACAGAATCGGCTTTCTGCCCCATTACAACATCAATTTTGAAAGCACGAAACGCGTTTGCAATTCAATGAATGCATAATTTCCAATCGATGTATTGACCGACAAAATCCCCCAGCCAGCTGAATAACATTCGGCAAATATTGGCTTAATATCATATTCAAATTTGTCATTCAACCACTCCTCCTGTATTGCTTCGAAGAAACCTGCAGGCGACACTGACAGAATTTGAATGATGCTCATCTAAATAGCTTAATGAATGCGTTTCCGCCTTCGCAATGGGATGCGATCAAAAGAATATTAATTCCTCGGTGAAGAAAATAGGCACTTCTGCTAGCCACCGACCGACCGGAATCATGTTGGTGACATTCTCCTTAGCTCTCCGAACCAATCCGCTAGGAAGTGCTTTATTAGATTAACCAACATCATTTGCAAGTAGGCAAACAAGGACGACGACTCTATTGTGTAACAAAACAATATCCCCTCTTTAGAAGCAGGAAGTCGCACCCTTTCTGACATTTCGTAGCCAGATTTATCCTAATTTGTTGCAAGGGGCTCTGTCAACATTGTGGTGACACGTGGAGTGGATTATTTTAAAAGTTTTAATTATCTCCTAGGAATGAGAGAATACCAAGCAAATATCCTTCTATCGCAACTCATAGTGTGCAGCGTAAAAGTAATTCTCACTGTTAAGTAAATATAAGAAGACTGATTGATTCGAGCTTGTTGAATAAATGAAATACAGCATCATGTCAAGCACACATCAATGAAATCCTTGCAGGAAAGCAGTTAATTGATTTAATAATATTTCTGGTTTGATGTTCCTGGAAAGCAGTTAATTGATTTAATAATATTTTATTCATATTCATATTTCACGAAAAAATGCACAATATCCGAAGCAGCCTTCTGTTTTTCAATAAACCAGAACACGTACCAGGACTGGAGTCCTCTTGATGTTAAACACACAAACATTCCTTATACCATTAGCATAGCGTAGGCAAAATGCCTCCGAATTTGTTTTGTTCTGCTTCTTTTTTCTAAATGGTTTTTGTCACTATAGTTGTTCCATCGGACCGGTAAGAAATTGACGAAAGATGTGAATACAGAGCAATCAATAGCTTTTGTCTGGTGCGAACATTTCTCCCAACACCTTTCTTTTCATTTGGGGTTTGACAGGAATGTGTTATGAGGGTGGACGCTACGCTGCCAGGAAGAAGAGAATTTTATATTTTCGATGCAGATCAAGGAAACAACAAAAAAAAGTTGAAAAGGCAAAAAACAAGAAAAATGTAATTTCAGAACGGTGGAAGTGCTAGCTCAGTGTACAGTGCAGCTATTTTTTAGTAGAAATTGAGGAATCCAAAAGGAAGTAGAAATTTAGGAATGCTTCTAAATCATCCAAAGTTTGTTAACTGTGTTGAATAACTTTTTTCTTAAAATAAATTTTATATCAATCAATTTCTTGACAAAATGATTTATATGGGTTGATCAATTTGAGAACTTTTCGGGAAACATAAAATATTCATTGATAAAAGTTAGAGTTACTATTTTCCACCAGACGTATTGAAAACAATAACACATCGGTCAATAAGTCCCAGGCCTAACTACCAGATGGTGCCACTAATAAAATATCCATATGATTTTTCAAAAGATTACTGTCAAAATTTCATGACGTTTGGTTTATTGTTTATCGAGTTACAGTGGTTTAAGTGACGCTACTTTCGTGATTCATCAAAACGAAGGATTCAAAGCAATTTCGTATGTTGATATATCATTGCTTTTTGATTGGGCAAAACACCGTTCAAGCCCAAGCTTGGCCTTTAAAAATGTTATCCGGACTCTGCCCCATCGAAAACGACCTTTAAACGATGGTTTGCCAATTTCAAACGTGGTCGTACGGACACCGATGATGCTGAACGCCTTGGTCGGCCAAATCAGGCAGTTATTTCGGAAAATATTGGAAAAAAAACCCTGAAAATCATCATGGGCAATGCAAGAGATAGCTGACACTCTGAAGGTATCAAAAGGTAGTGTTTACACCATCATACACGAACATTTGGGTATGAAAAAGCTGTTTTCCAAATGGGTGCCGCGTTTGCTCACACCAGAGCAAAAACAACGAGTCGATGATTCAAAGAGCTGTTTGGAGGTGTTCACGCGAAATAAGAATGAGTGTTTGCGTCGATACATCGCAATGGATGAAGCATGGATTCAACACTTCACTCCGGAACAGGGTTGCCACATGCACAGATTTATCTAGATTCACACAGATTTTTTTATTTTTTTTCATACAGATATCTCTATGTGAAGATTACAGATTTTTGAGAAAAACCAAGATTTTTAAGATTTTTGGCAATTGTCTTTCCACTCAAAAACCTCAAATTCAAAATAAGAGTATAGTTTAGAATCCAACATTTTATAAATACTACTTTCAGTATGATGTTTAGGCTTGAAGCAAAATAACACTACAGTGACAGATGACAGTATGAAAGTCAGTTTGTGTGTGTGCCCTAAAGGATTTCTCCATTAATTTTTTGATTATATTATGTTTGATAATTTTTGAAGAAAATTTCATAGAATTTCTCAAGATTCTCGAACATTCCTTTAAATATTTCTTCTTGCGTTTCTATAGGTATTCTTAATACGTTTGTAGGCATTCCTCCAGGGATTCTTTCATGAGTTTCTTCTGACATTGCATCGGGAGTTTTTTCAAAACTTTCTTGTGATGAAATGTTGGGAGGAATCTCTGATCTTGTGAAGTTTTGTGATTTCAAAAAAATCACTGCAGGACACCTGGATGAACTATACAAAAACTAAACTTTTTTTCCTGCAGTACTTCTTGGAGAAAATCCTGATTTGTTGGAGAGATCTAAGAAGACTTTGTTGCATGAGCTCCGTAATCTCATCTATTGAATTCTTAACTTTAAAAATTCGGAATCTTTTTTCAAATTTGGTCTACGATGCTTGCAAGGATTCTTACTTATAGTTCTCCAGATATTACTACAATATTTTTTCCAGGTATTCCGTTGGAGAAGTGTTTGTTTCAAAGTTGCGCAAGAGATTGTTCCAAAAATTTCGGCTGAATTTCTTGCAGTGATTTCTACAAAAATACTATTCTTCTAAAGTAAAAGTATGTTTATGCATTCATGCAGAAGAATTTTGGGAAGTTCGAATAATGTTCTCGATAGTTTTTTCTGCTATATGAAGCATATTTATTTCGTACGTGATTTTTTGTTATCTTTAATATAATCTTGCCTACATGGATAAAAAATCGTTCTTGAATACGTCAACCTCGAGTCACGAATTTCAGAACAAGTCAAAATTTCATTTACGAAAATACACCATGAACAACAGTCATGAATACGCGAACTTTGTTCCGCAAAATTAATATAACGCTAGAGTAACGTAGTGGCATGCAACGTGTGTCATGAAAACGTGGAAACTTTTCTTGGTAATCATGATTTAGTTCACGTATTCATGATTAATGTTTCCGAAATCGGATTTATATCGTGATACAGTTCACAAAAGAAGCCACGTAGTTCACGGACTGTATTTGGAACGACATTATTGTTCATGAATATAAGAACAAAACTCACGAATTAATAAAATAACATGAGAATATACTTTCGCATGAGGAGCAGAAAAAAATGCTAAAGGTATTCGATTATATGCATGCATGCGTATTGAATTTTATTGTTAGTATGAATTAAAAACATATGAAAAGGAATAATCATTGAATAAAATTATCGTTTAACAAGAAAACTTAAATTTTGGATTCTTATGAATTATACATTCGGTTAGATTGGGTCATTTAATTAAGAAATACTTGTATCCCGAATAAATATGATTGTATGAACATCCTGACTGTTTCACAATCCGGTGCATACTTAAGGCTTAATACGAACGGTACATGTAGGCATAAACATATAGCATGAAGAATATTATCGGCTTTGTATTCTGCGCCACCAAAGACAATAAAAAATCCAGCTGCTTTGTTCGGCGTTCCAACCACCACCACCTACCGTTGTAAAGAAACACTTTCGAATGTTTCTCTAGGTGCTCAATTCAAAATAATTTTAAAACTTTCACTTTCGTTTACACCTCACAACAATGTCTGGCTAGAGTTTTTACAAGCGTTACAATAAAATGACAGTTCATGAACAACGTTCACGCAAATGAATTGAGTTCACGACATCGTGATTCTTTTCATGGAAATAGGGTTTAAGAAATCACTTTTATGAGTAGAAAGTCACATATTTAGAATTGATGTTTGTTCACGATGTCGTGATTTTTTGTTCTGGAATATGAGAACGGATTTTTTTCCGTGTATACATATTTTGCGCAATTGATAAACAGTTGCAGATCGATGGCACTGATAACAAAAAAAAATGGTTTGTGGGCTTTGGATCAGATGGAGCTTCGGTAATTATGGGTTCTGACCGATCCATCAAGAATCTGCTGAAACGTGACTGTCCTCATTTGATAATTGTTAAATAAACTTGCCACTTTTTGGCCCTTTGTGCAAGTAACGCATGCAAAAAACTGCCATTGTAGCTGAAACAAATGATGCGATATATCTGCACTTACTTGTCCTGCAGCCTCAAACGATCCAAAAAATCCCAGATGACACAGTTCTGCATCCGTCTGCCACTAGATGGCTATCGTTGGAGACAGTTGTCAAATGGAATATGGAACGGTTTTCGGAGCTCGTGTTGTTCTTCTCGTACTAATCAAATTGATACAACAGTTTTATTGTTGTCATCTTAATGACCCGATGACGCTGCCATTTCTCTTCTTCTTAAGCTACGTATTGTCTCTTATCATCAAAGCGAATCGAATCTTCCAGTCAAAAACTATGGAATTTCTGAACATGTGCAATCAGCTGAAGTCTCGCTGATGGAGCTCCTTGCAAATTTTTGTGTAGACCTAAAACACCTGATGGATTTAGGGGTTTTAAGATTTTGAGAAACATCTTCGTAAGAAGTCGGGAATATATAACGGCGAAGCTGCGCCCTTTGAAGGAGTTCAACTAGATTATTGAACAATATCCAAATTTCTTTGAAAGCGGTGAGGAACAGGCCATTGAAAATGATTTTCGTGAGCTGAGGACGATAACCATCTGCAAGGACAACGAGGAGGAAGAAACGTCTGATGGAAAGCTGACTTTTCACTTGCTAAGAAAGTTCATTGCGAACTTTTTACTAATTCCGCATTCTTTTTGCAGGAGTAAAGCGAGTTTTTTCGGAATACAATCTAAATAAGTCTAAAATCTGGAACCGCCTGAGTACGGACATCATGGAGGCCAAAGGAGGAAAGGAGGACTTGATCAGCTAATATGACCATCAAAACTAAATTCTAAATTCAACAAATTAATTTACTCGGATTATAACCATAATGATTGTTAATTCCAATTTTGTTCACCTATCAAGGAACTTTAAGTAATCAAAACAAACACCCCATGATTCATTATCATGTCATAACTGGTCTGTCAGAGTGCAATGATCGATTTCCCCCGAGAACATGAATCTTTCGTATACTGATCTGTTTTCGTTTTACAACACAAAATTTGAAGTAAAGATTTTTACCAAGATTTTTTCTTCTGAAAACTGTCACTATCCCGGGTTGTTTAACTTTTGAGGCTTTAGGCGATAAAATGCGCCATGAATCTTCAATTCAAAAGTGATTTGGGCAAAGAAAATTATCACCGAATTGCGTTAAAAAGGTAGTAAATCACTGCGCAAAAATCACCCGTCCATTTTCTTCCGATGCCATTTTGAACCAATGTAAAATTATTATCTTAATCGTTTTTGTGAAGATTCTGTTAATCAAAGTAAAACCAGTTTTTTTTTTTTTTGTTAAATCTCTTGTGTTTGTAAAAAAGAGTAATACATCCTCGGCGGTGGGGTGGTTTTAAAAAAGGGGGTGGTCAAATGATGGTGGTCAATTTTTTTTAATTTAAGGGGGGTTAAAATACCCGGCGGTGCGTTTGGGGGGGAAAATGTTCTCGGCACAATTTTATTTTTATTTTTTTATTTTAATATAAATAAAAAATTAAAAAAAAAAAAAAAAAAAAAAATATTTTTTCGCTGGGCGGAATAGTGTGGTGGTGGAGATTATATTATAAAAAAATACGCTCGTGTAGTATAAATACACACTTAGAATTATATGCCGAGTCTCGGCTTTCTGAAACCGAGATCCGCACAGCCGACCTCTCGGTTCCGATCTCGGCTTTTTTATGTTAACCGATAATCTCGGTTTGGGTCAAACTGAAAACTCACTGGGAATCTCGGCATGAACAAACTGATATATCGGTTAAAATTCCAAACAAACAGAAATTAGGTTAACCGAGATTTCGGTTAAATTGTATGTAAATATTCGAAATTTTGAAATAGATTTTCACTGGAATATTGAATATTTCGTTCCTATAGCCAATACCCTACAAAGATGGTGTTTGCGTCAAATCCGGCTGATACAAGAAGACGTGGAGTACAGCGAGCTAGATGGGCGGATCAGGTAAACCAAGACTTGAAAAGCGTGGGGCGCAACCGAGGATGGAGAGAAGCAGCCATGAACTTATCGATGTAATTAATGCCAATAAATGTATGTTTTTTCACCGTTCCACAAACAACATACGATTTACTCCACTTGCGAATGAAAACAATACGGCGCATTGCGGTTGACAGATAAAAAGCTGAGCCTCGGCTTACAACACTGCTAAACCGATATTTCGGCATGATAGGCAGCTGAGGTCGGTTGAAGTTTGGTTAACGCTTGTGCTCGGCTCCTAGTGTTGCCGAGAATCGGTTTAATAATGAAATTACCCGATATTTCAGTTTCAAGTGATGCTGAGACTCGGCATCGTACGATTTTTTGCCGAGTTATCAGTTAAATATGAAAATGCCGAGTGAATTCAGCTAAATGTTTCACCGAGCCCGTGAATAATTTTTAAGTGTGTAAGTAAATGTTTTGATTCTACAATTTTCCTCTTTTATTAATTTCATTTTCCGATATTTTTTATTAGGAATAATAAATTTTATAACTTCTATCATCTAACGTCAATTCTTATCTTTTTTCACTTGCAAAATATTTTATCTACACTCTTTTTTTCAACCATTTTTTTTTTTTTTTTTTCTGGCTTTTTGGTTTTTTTTATTCATAAAAATTGAGAGGGGGCGTTTTTTATTTTCACTGTATCGGCTTCGGGTTGTTATTTTCCTCTTTTTGTTTGTTTTTTTTTTATACCTCCACATTTGCAGAAGCCCCAACCAATAATGATACACGGTGAATATATTTTATGACCAGAAGATAAGAGACAACTCGGGCTTCAGCAGAAGGGTTTCAGCGTAAAATCATCGTTCAAGGATGCTGCAGTCCGCTGGAATTTCATGGGGAGCATGTGGTATTTTACTACGATGGAGAACGATCTCGTTTTATTAAAGGGTAATTTGGCACATAGGATTTTGATGCATGGATTATAATTAATTGAGAGCATTATTCATGCAGCACCGGCTCCCAATGTAGCTGAGAGACATTAGTCATTCCATTCTAGGGGGGTGATGACAGCGTTCATAACAGTCTGGTAATTTAAAAACCATTTTCTGATACAGCTTCACTTTAATAATAGCATTCTGTTTTCACTTTTTAGCACAACCATTCAATTGATTGACACGTCCATTTTAAAACATGATGCCGAAATGAAATGAAAATTCCAATTTAATATTAATGCTTCATTGTAGTAGTTCATGGCTATATTAGAAGTGTCAACTCTTTAAGTTACCCGTTAGCGTACACACAGACAGCGAGTTCCGAGAACCATATAATTTTATGATATTACTCTTTTCATAATGTTTACTAGTACCAATCTCACTATTACCTCCCCCTATATAGCTGGCTTAATTACAGAATGCTTTTAAATCAACGCTATGCCTGGCTCTTAGTTTAACAAGCGGCGAAGAAGATGACAGTTTTTGCACGCCTTGGTGTTTAAATGGTGCGTGAAGCTCAAGATGTCATTTGCCGGTTGGTTTTGTACCCTTTGGGAAATTATCGCAGCAAAGAAACGAGTCGGCAAGGACGTGAGCCATCCTTACCCAGAGAAATCTTCCTATTTGGATGAGACGCTTACTCCCGTTCGGTCGTTGATGGTAGATGATTGTAGCTTCATCATCGTCATTATCCTGGCCAAGTTGTTACGGTTGTCTTCTGAGCATCACACAATTTGGAAAGGTAAAAGGGTTTCATCAAAATTTCATGACTCTCTAAGTAAAGGCAGGACCTAACTGAGAAGTTTGAAATTGAATGAAAGTTTCCTATCATCAGGTGTTATTATGCAGATAACATGATGGGTTTTGCTCCAGATGGAGTTTCGTACGTAATCTATAGATTAATCTTAAACGAGCTCTCCGGATGGATGCGTTGCTCCCAATAGAGTGTGGCAAATTGATTCCTTTGTAAGTCGAAATTACATTTTGTCTGCTGTTATAAGTTATAATTGCAGGTTTTAAACTATGTTTAACTATCTTAAAATAAAAATAGCAAATAACATAATGCTGTTTTTTCTCTCCGAAAACACATATTAATTTTTTTTTTTGGTTCTCTAGACATGAAACACATTGGTAGAGTATATGAGCATGAAACTGTAAATCTTTTTTAAAAAATCGGGTCTTTTTTTGTCTGTTAATTTGAAATATATTTTTTTGCTCTAGGAATTGTTAATGCCAAAATGGTGTTCATTGTTTACGCTGACCCAACGCTGAGACACTAGGGAGATTAATTTTTTTCTTACATTTTCTACCGTTTCGACGACGGTGAAACTGCCAGTGGTTTCTGCAAGTAGATATAATATACTTGTTTTTCTATGCTTGGGTGGTATTTTATTTATATTTACCAGTATTTTTCTTCAGTTTACGGGACATTGCCGGATATCTACGATAGTCAAAATCTGGACGAGCACTGAACTGTAAACAACAACACTGATATTTTGACAGCTAATCCATGCGTTCTTACAAAACACTCACATCGCTTATTCATTCTTAACACAACCTTTTTTCGAAACCGTTCAACCTTTGTTCAGGCATGACGGTATATATATAGTTATAACTTGTTCTCTCACAAATGGTTAAGCCCGTACCATTCAAGGTGGAGCAGATACTAAGGTAAGTGACTATAAAATCAATCAATGAACCCAAGTTCGATTCTCAATTATAATGATTAATTTATATCTATAAATTTCAGGCAATATGAACTGTATCCTCTTTCAATCTAGGTCTTGAGCCCCATGGCAAAGATGGCTAGAATTCCGTGCGACAATATTTTTTTTTGTTGTTAATGATTGATAGCTGCATTAAATATGATTAAGCGACTCTAAAGCTTCACCTGATCATTTTCTTTTCTATAAATAGAATCATAAATAATCCACATTTCCTGGATTATTGCTGCTTAGTTGCTGCGTAAAGGCTTAAAAAGCGCTCTTTGAGTTCTTCCCTGCCCTTCGGTTCAGAAAGGTTGCGGCAGATTTCATGTGTGAATGGGCTGCCACATCAACGTTCAACAGTGCCTGAACCAAATGAACAGCTTATAATCATCACTTGAAGATGCGATGGGCGATGATTGCCCTGATATTCTCAAATGTAGCACGTAGTAAAACGTTATGGAATGGAGTAAACTAGTGGAAACTCATCGGGAATGATCTCTCATGTGAGCGTTTCCAGATGAAATCAGCCGGAAAAAGTCAAAATCTTGCACGACCCTCTCCGATTTGGATGAAACTTTACACATGTCTTCGGAATTGGTGATGATGGATTTTCCGCCGGTTAAGGGAATTTTTTGACTCAAGACATTTTTTTCAAAAGGGCGTATGTGTTTTGTCATGCGTATTTTTCAAAAAATCATAACTCGAAAGCCGTTGGTTGTAATAAAATTGCGTCTTAGAAGAAGTTGTAGTTAATTAATTTGACTTTATGAAAAAAATATGCACACTGTAAAAAAAAATTTTTTTTTTCTTCAAAAAAATCAAAAATTAAACTTAAAAATCAAATAGCAAATCTGTCCAACGTACGATTTTTATAAAATTTTTTTCCAAAAAGGCTTTGAGTTATAAGAAGAGGAATAGAAGTTGTTTTACGATGGAGCAACTTAAGATAAAAAAGTTCTTAGAAGTAAGAAAAATTTAAGTTTTTTCCAATTTGTTGTTTTTGCATAAATAACCATATTTTAATAATATAATACAATTTTTCTAGTAATTTCGAACAAAAATGCTATCTGTGAGCAACATACTATATGTACCCGTTTTCGAGATAATTTGAAAGTAATGTCGAAAAAATGGCTTTTTCCATGAAAATATCCCTTTTTCAAAAGTTAGTCGTGATTGTCCATCTTCAAAAGTATTTTTTTCAAATTGAACATAAAATTTTCAACAACTATCCTTTTGACACCAAGAAGATTGAACATCTTCTTAATTAACGAAATTAACGAATCTTAATTACCAAATAAAAATTTTGAGATTTTTTTGTTCATTCATGATTTATTTATTTTTTCTACTATTTTAAAAAAAAATTGTATTTACATTTTTACAAACACTATTCCCTAACATTCCTATAAATATTATGAAAGTATTTCGTCAGTTGAAAATATTTTCGCAGCGATTTTGTTATCTGCAACTGGAATGAAGGAGTGATATTTCTGTGTACCAGGAATCATTTTTGTTTGCTGATAACTAAAGGGTGTATTCGATAAAAATGGCACACAGAAAATCTTCTGTAACTTTTGAATCGTATGAGTAAAAAACCTAGAAATTTGAGTAGATCTTATCCATAGTGTATTATTTACATCTGCCAAGTTTCATAGTTATACATTCAGTAGTTCCAGTCATGTCATCGAAACAAGAAATTGTCCGTGAGAAAATTTTGTGCACTCACAATCAAAATCCAGGGGCGTCCCACCGGTGGATTGCTAAAAGGCTTGGAATTGCAAATTGTGTCTCGTGTAATAAGAACCTTCAAGGATCGTCTGAGTGTCCAAAGGAAGGAAGGGAGTGGTCGTAAAAGTGGTCCAATGGACAGTAAAATGGCCAGGAAAGTCGTACAACAATTCAAGAACCGTCCAAACATGTCAATTCGAGATGTCGCTAAAAAGTCTAAGGTGTCAGTCGGTTTTGTGCAGAAAACCATGAAGCGTGCTGGGTTACATGTTTACAAAGTGCAAAAAGCCCCAAACCGGAATGAAAAACAAAACATCACTTCGAAAACCCGCGCCCGGAAACTTTACACGAAGCTGCTCACCAAATCCGGTTGCATCGTGATGGATGACGAAACATACGTCAAGGCCGACTTCCGTCAACTTCCTGGGCAAGAATATTTCGTTGCCAAGTCGAAGTTCGATGTTCCGGAGGATGTTCGAAAGAAGAAACTATCGAAATTTTCAAAGAAGTTTCTAATCTGGCAGGCGATTTGCGGATGTGGTGAAATAAATGCTCCCTTCATCACTTCCGGAACAATAAACGGTGCGATTTACACGAAAGAGTGTCATAAGAAGCGTCTCTTGCCATTCATTAAGAAGCGTCTCTTGCCATTCATTAAGAAGCACAAAGGATCAACTCTGTTTTGGCCTGATCTAGCATCCTGCCACTACGCTCGAAACGTATTGGAGTGGTACCGAGCCAACGGAGTCAATTTTGTGCCAGAGGATATGAACCCACCAAATTCACCGGAACTTCGTCCAATTGAAAAATTCTGGGCAATTATGAAAACGGAACTTTGCAAACATCCAAAAACTATAAAAACAGAGCTAGAATTGAAGAAAATTTGGGTAAAAACAACAAAAACACTGGGAAAATCGGTTGTACAAAATTTGATGGATGGAGTGAAAAGGAAGGTGCAGGCATTCGGGATGGGAGACGAAATTGAATAAAACAAATGTTGTAAATCAAAACTCATTAGTAGTTCTTCATTCCCTGAAAATTTCAAGAAAATCCGATAATCAGTTTAATTTTGATTAGTATATATGTGTGTGCCATTTTTATCGAATACACCCTTTACCACCCCATTCTGCGGCTCCCTCTTCATATTCTTCTTGTGAAACATAGCAAAATGATATTTTTGTGAAATTTTCATGATTTCTCTTAATAGCCCAATCATACAAAGTTTTCGCACTTGTTATTGGATGTTCATGTTGTTTGGCCAAGCTTGCTCTTGTTGTCATTCGTTTTAATGTGCCGCCAATTGCATCACATGGTCCCTTACCATGTGAAGTTGCGAAAAAATGCCACTCAGAATCAATGTTGTATTTCTCTTTAAACTTGCAGAGGCTTGCAAAAAAATTTCTATTTTTGTATTGGGAAGCAGCCCCATCAGACATAAAAATGGCCTTTTTTATATTCATTAGTTGATTTAAATACGTTAGTAATTTAGAAATAAATACTTGTACCGCAATTGTTTCATGTCTTAGAACTTCTGATATTACAACAAAACTTAGATTTTTAAGCATTCCTGACTCCATATAATAAATAACAAACGGATGAATTGTAGCCTGATCATTGTTCCAATGATGACTTTGAACAGCATCCTGAAGTACAAATGAATAATTCTCTGCAAAATCGCAAATAATAACTACTTCTCCTTCTTTTTATGAAGACTTTGTATCTTTTAAAAATTTAGATTGCTTTGTTTTTATATAATCATGAGTTAATAGTTTTTCTAATTTCTCGCTAAAATATTCAACAAATTCGACAGGTTTTAATAGCGTTTCTAAATTACATCTATCAGTTGTAATCTATTGTTCGAACGATATCTCAGACAAGTTATGTTTCTCAAGTTCTTTTAAAAATCTTATCTCAAATTCTGATAGCGTGGGACAATTTTCGCATTCACGGAGGTAACAATATTTTGATCTTGATGATGAATTACACAATAACTTCTCAAAATGTTGATTACAATCAGTTTTGAAAGAATATTTTTTTAAACTGTGAAGCATTAAATCAATATTTTCGTGAATTGCGCAAACACAAACGTTGTGAGAACCTGAAGCATTTAGCAATTTACAATGTTTTGGTCGTAATGCTGCAAAAGTACTAAATCAAATTTTATGTTCACTGACTTCTTTAAATCGAGTGAAAGTTTCTCTAAGTGATGAAAGTAATAACCGTTTTTGCATTTGCTGACGCTTACCATTAGTGTTTACAGAGACATAATCTCTTTGTCCCGGCATGGCTCTGCTGATGTTGTCCTCGTCAAAAAATTGTATCACTTGATTCTTTATATCCGGATTCAAACGATTCCCCGATCTGTCGTTTGGGGTAGCCAATACTCAATTTTCGGCTGCCAATTCTTTTGCTTGTAATGCAAGGTATTTGTTTGTTTCAAATTTGCTCGTTATCTGCTGAATCGTCCACGAATTAGGCAAAACTGTTAATATACGTATTTTATCTATTCTCGAACAATCTGGTTCTATGAATTTTTCTTTCAATTTGGAAATAATTTCATCATATTCCACAACCTTTGTTTTCAATGTAGCTAACTCTTCGACTTCTTCTTGTGGTGGTAAGCTGAATAGATATTTTCTAATACCTGCTACAATTTCGGCAAATTTTTGCCGACGGTATTTATCGTTTTTAAATTCTCTAATGGATATCGGAGACACATTTATTCCTGCAATTCCATTATTGAATAACTCAATGTTGTGTATCCTGGAATAATCCGGTAGGTCACTGTTCTGAGAAGATGCCGAGGTAATTGAAGCTGCCGATGGTATTTCCTCCAAATCGTTCCGTGATGTGGTTGGTGCTTCGTCATGTCCACCGTTTTCTGGTTGCTCCACTCTTTCGACAGGATTACGACGATACGAATATAACCGACATGAATCACAAATTCTTAATGACGTGTCCAAATGAAACTGCATGGATAAAAGTTTTTCAATTAACTTGTCAGTTAAATTTACAACAATGCTTTGTTTCGAGTTCCATTTCAAATCGTTTTACACTTTACACTACTTATAAAAGACACTGTTAAACTGATGTCATGACTTTGTAATGTAATCCTTTTTATACGTACTAGGTACGCACTTTAGGTACTTTTTTGAAATATTGATATGTGCAGGGGTATGCATGTAAATTATATTTTCTGTCAACACCAAAGGGAATGCATGAATAGGTATAAATGGGCGTGACAATTGTATTCTTACTGGTATAAACAGTTTAACTAATTAAATACATTATGTTTCTACCTGAACAAAATACGATTGTACACTAACATGAATACTAATTATTTTTGTTTCGGGTTAGGTTTTCATAATATACTGTAAGTAAAAGCAGCAAATTTTGTCGTGTTACCTACAGTAAATATCAGGAATCAGTTTGTCTAGTATTCTCGGTAATAAAAGGTATATCGTAGAAAATTTTATGTACAATTTGAAAAGAATACTTTTGCAGATGATCAATCACGACTAACATTTGAAAAAGGGATATTTTCATGGAAAAAGCCATTTTTTCGACATTAATTTCAAATTATCTCGTAAACGAATACATTTAGAATGTTGCTTACCAAGAGCATTTTTGTTTAAAATCACTAGAAAAATCGTATTATATTATTAAAATATGGTTTTTTCATTCAAAAATAACAAATTGGAAAAAACTTGAATTTTTCTTACTTCTAAGAACTTTTTTATCTTAAGTTGCTCCATCTTAGAACAACTTCTATTCCTCTTTTTATAACTCAAAGCCTTTTTGAAAACAAAATTATAAAAATCGTACGTTGGACGGATTTGCTAATTGATTTTTGATTTTTTTTTTAGAAAAAATTTTTTTTTTTTACAGTGTACATATTTTTTTTTAAAGTCAAATTAATTAACTACAACTTCTTCTCAGACGCAATTTTATTACAACCAACGGTTTTCGAGTTATGATTTTTTGAAAAATACGCATGACAAAACACATACGCCCTTTTGAAAAATTTGTCTTGAGTCAAAAAATTCCCTTAACCGGCGGAAAATCCATCGTCACCAATTCCGAAGACATGTGCAAAGTTTCATCCAAATCGGAGAGGGTCGAGTTCAGTCATTTGCTCATTTGGCAGAGAAATGCTCATGTGCATACGTCGAACCATTCTGAACGGCCGTTGTGAGAATATCACCATGAAAATCTCACATGCGCATATTATGTTACCAATTACTAATGATTCTCTCCTTTCACCAATTCTCTCCCCTATCCCATGGCCGCGAGTGGTGCCATATGACACGTTGTGAGTCTCGACTAAAGTCAGCTCTTTAAAAGCAGAAACATATAGACGACCCTACAGCAAAGGGAGGCTGAAGCAGTAAGTGGGGAACGGTATATAACCCTAGACAATTTAACTTCCAGTCTAATATTCTAACACAAGCTTCAAGGTAAGACGATTTCAAAATCAAGGTAAGAAAATTTCTCTAAATTGTTCATATATTTATATAACCATATGTTGGGATGAAGGAAGGGGCCATCAGAGCACCCGATTGAAGCTATTTGGATAGGAAGAGTGGGGCTGCCAACTTCTTTTTGTTAACATTTCGCGAATAAAGTGAATAAAGGTTCATCTCCCCATCTAGTGGGACTTTTTACTAAGCGAGGGCTCGGTTTTGTAGTGGTTTCTGCAAACTTTTTTCTGGAAGGAGAATCTCTTTAGACCCCTGTAGCTCTGGGTTGCGCGTAAGTGTATCTGCTTACGGGCCCACAATACGTTTTGGCCCTTCATACAGGGACTTGATGATACATTAACCACAATGCAACCTTGATCAAACCGTTTAATTAAAACAGTCCAGTGCTATAGACAGTTGCCTTGCTACATTAGATGGTAGTTCACATCATCAACATCATCAAAAAGCGCTCTTTAAGTTCTTTATAGAGATCAACACATTCTTGCAGCCAAAATACAAACGCTTTTACTACCTTAATTCAGCTTAAATCTTCAATCTTAAAAGAACTTAAATCTACTTATCACTAAATAAAATCACCAAAATTATATGTTTAAGACCTGAAAAAACGATTTTTGTTCAAATGAAGGCTGATTTGTTGCTGCGCGTTGCTTCTGTTTTGCACTTTGTTGGCGATTTTCTGCTTCTTGTAGGTCTTCAGGTTGTTCCGTTTCTTGATACGTTAAATCATTCCGACGCTGGTTCCTGCTTTATTGGCCAAATCACGTATCGACATTGATTTGTTCTTCCAAATTAGAGCTGCCACCTTCTGATCCAGTTTAGGGATGGAAGATCTGGGTTTTCTGCCTCCATTATGAACATAAAAGTTTAGACTATATATCGTAGAGACGAGGAAAAAATTGGAAATTATTTTACAAAACTCGGGAATTCCATGGAAGATGTGAAATTATACATCATATAGTATATCTAAAATTCGATATGTTGTTTTGTTTTCTTGCATCGCTTTAATCATTTGTAGTGGATCTCATGTACTACAGTGATTTTAAATAATGATATTATGTTAAATCATGTATCATCAAGTATCATGTCTTTGATATGCTGCAAGCATCAATATTGACAGAAAAAATAATTGGGCGTCATCTAACCCAATTATTAGATTAGATTAGATTAGACTAGATTCGGATGATCCGGGCTTTTCACCCTTTCCTGGCAGTTCATCAAAAGAACAGTGTTCCCCAAACTTTGGACCCGTAACGCTGGTAGATCACCTTTTCGTGGTGCGTTACGGGGTATCAGATCTACCACCGAACCCTAGTCTGAATTAATTCAAACTAGGGAACATATTTGTTTTTGTAATCAAAGGAACATATATTAGTCCTTATTACATTTTATGTCTTGTGAAAAGTGACAATACTCGGATTGAGCCACCGAGGATGAGCTTGGAATAAGAGAAACATGGTTAGTATTCATTTATGTGAATTCTCACTTTTCTATTTGATGTTGTACAGTTTGAATTGGTTATGACTAGGGTTCTGATGCATGGTCAGTATCGGAGTCATTGTTTGTTTTGTTTGCAATGAATCCGGTTTTGACGGATAAAGGGGCGCGCCTTTGAAGAGTACTGTCGCTCACAAAGGGTTTAAATAGCGGAAACTTTCAATAAAACTCCATTCATTGCCAACAAAACAAACAATGACAACTGTAACAACACCGAATACTTCATCATTTCTCAATAGTGATGAAGTAACTCGACATGCACTAAACAAAGGATACGGGATATACTACAATAGATCAAATTACTGGTCGCAGTGGTTTATGTCCCGAACAGAGGAAAAAAAAAGTGCTTCGCCAATTGTCGCGTAGTTACACCCTTTTCACGGAGCCATGTGCCTAAAACCTTAATTTTCACATCTTTTTCAATGCGCGACTTTTTAAAAACGAAGAATTTAAAACGTGCAAACAAGTAAACAAACGAAAGATGACAATATAACACATAGCATTCTAGGGTTGTGGTAAGGTTGTGAACTGTATCAATAGAAAAAAAAATCAATCGTTTCTTGTTAGTAAATAAAAACTAAATTATGTAAATATTAAGATAAATAATAATGCAAAATACTTACCACAGTTTGTGTCACACAAAAACAGCGAAAAGAGGATAATCGTAGTATTGCATGGTGCGGTTAGATATCGTTAGTACCTGATGTATAAAATACATAAAGAGATTCTGAGTCTCCATCGTGATAAGTGAAAGATGCATCGTAAAATTCATCGTTTAAACACTCTGCTCGGAATGTGGCCAGACCTCCACACGAAATGAAGCAATGATTGCATGCGACAGCTGTGACGCCAGGTTCCATTTACGTTGTATGGCACTAACGACGACACCCAAGAAGGAAAAGAAGTGGTTTTGCAACCAACCTACACGAGTAAAAATCCACACATATTTATAGACAAAAATCCATGTAAAATTCTACATAATATTCATTTGTTCACACATAAACAGAACCCTCTGAGAAGCACATATGATTTTTAGGTGGCAAATGAAAAATATGTGTGGCACCACATAGTGGCTATTTGTACACATAGGAAGTATAAGTGGTTACAAATCGATATCATTTGTTGATCAAATTGCAAAAATTAATGTGTGGGACCCATAGATATTATCATTGCATTTTTATCAGTGTAGAGCATCAGAAGCAGAAAAAGGCATCTTGTAATGGCCAAAACATTCGACAAATTGAGTTTGAAATTATCCGACAAACATCAATACCTTTCCCTGCCACCGTCCATGGAGGATGAAATGGATGTGGAGTGTCTGCTGTGAGATGAGGATGAAAAACGCCTTAAAGGAAAGGAAAATGGAATGAATGGATCTGGAGTTGCGGGAAAAGAAACTGAATGTAGCCAGAGCACTGTGCGAGCAGGAAATGGCAGGAAAACGCATGGAACTCGAGACTGATTTTCGTGAGAAGGAATGGCACCTTAAGCGTATGAGACAAATGGAAACGTAATTCGCTAGAGAATGGTTAAGGCGGAGGACTAGTTAAAGAAGATGAATTTCGGCAGAAGGTTGTGTAGGCTAGTCCTTCAAGTGCAACGTAGCGCTTCGCACAAACGAATGAAAATTTGAAACGATAACATGAAGAGTGGAACATGAGCGAAGAAGACGAGAAGAATGTTTGAATCGACTTCTAAACGGGCAGCGGCAGCAGCAGTCCGGACTAACCAGAGCCCAGTAGAGCGTAGGAAGTGGGCTCGCTTGAAAACTCCCGATCTTTTCTGGAAGTGTACTTCTTATTTTTCTGAGCCTATCAAGCGTCCAACGAATCTTGCGGATACTCGGATGTGAAACTCAGATAGCCTGAAGAGTGCAGAGGTTGAGACAGTTCACGGTTCACTTCTTCTTCCTGAGTCAGTTCCGAGCGTAATTGCAAAGCTGCGTTAGCTGTACGGTCTCCCCGAACAGTTATTACTAAGCCATCTGGATAAGGTTCGCTCGCTTGAACCACCGCGAGCGGACAAACTGGCTATCTTCATCCCGTTCGGAAATGCTGTGAGCATTAAGAAGCAGCAGAGCTCACGCTTCACCTGGTGAACTCGATTTTCATCCAGGATTTGCTCAGCAAACTACCGAACAGTGAAAAACGACAATGAGTTCAGTACAATAAGACGAAGAAAAACAACGTGACGGAAGTTATTGAATTTTATCTCGTAAGATAATTTTATTTCAACATATATTCGACTGATGATGAAATCGAGGCGGCAGACGAATTCGTGTATCTGGGTACATTGATGACCGCCGATAATGACACCAACAGATAGATATAATAGCGCATTGTGGCTGGTAAGTGTGCCTACTTTGGACTACGAAGTTTACCGAACTACAAAGTTTACCATCAACAAGACCTACAATCTACGGCCACGAAACATGGACATTGCTCGTGGAGGACCAACACACACTTTTATCCACTCTTTCTTTAAATTCTTGTTGTTTTTGAAGACCTTTCCTGTTTCCGGAGCTTGCCTTTCATAATCGCCCATGGGTGAAGTTCTGGCGAGTTTGGCGAATTTGCCTCCTTCAGCACAAAAACAACATCGTTGGCTTCGTATCACTCCATCACCGGTTTCGCGTAATGGCACAATGTCAGATCTGACCAAATCATAGTGTCACCTTCGTGGGACCGGAGCAAGGGCAGCAGGCGCTTCTGGAGGCATTCTTCTTTATATATTTGGCCGTCGATGGTGCCGGTCATTATGTACAGCTTGCTGAATTTGTCGCACCCACAGATCACCTGCCAAACCAAGTACTTCTTGGCAAATTTGTCGACCTTCTTGGCGTCCGCTTTAATGTATGTCTCGTCATTCATTAAGATGCATTTCAGCTGCACCAACTACTCGCGGAACAGCTTCCTGGTGCAGGATCTGGCAACCATATTCTGTTTTTCGGTTAGGTGCCTTCCTTACCTTGAAGAGATAAAGTTCGGCCCGCTCAATTGTCTGCTGGACGAAATTTACCTTCTTGGTCACGTCCCAAATCGAATGGTTCGGATTGCGCTTGAAGTAATCCCTCACCTTCCTTGTGTTCACAGGGTCGTCTTCGCTTTTCTTCCTCTTCCAGCTCACCGCTGGGTCGTCTGGGTCTCTTTGAATGATTTTACCACACGGGACACGCTCAAATTGTCTATTCCTAAATGTTTCGCGGTCCGCCTGTGGGACTGGCCTAGAGTTTCCACGACCGCGCCCAAAGCAAGAAGCATTGCTTGCTGGGAGCCTTCTCGATAACCACTTGACAGATTGTTACGAAATTTTATACATGTAAACATGACACTCTGAACTAGTTTAACTCAAGATTTCAGCAATTTTAACCAATGAAAAAAAATTAATACACATAACAAAATGTTGCATTTTTTTCGAGTACAATATTTAATCCAACAAAGTTTTATCCAACACACTACGAAAATGTCATGTGAATTTCTGTCCCCCAAGACCGACACATGCGAGCGTCCTTAAGTACATAAGAATGAGATGAAAGAGAGGAGAAAACAAATTCAATCAAACACATCTTTCGTCGAATTGCGTATGTTTCAGTTTCAGGAAACATAATTTTACATGAAATCTTTGTTTACGTTCCCCGACTTTTTACAAACATGAATTACGTCTCCTGTAAAATTCATAATTTCTAAGTGTGAACATAACATAACCTCATGTAATGCAACGCATCACGTCCCAGTTTTGATTCTGTCTCCAAAGAACTGCTTGAACCATTATATTTCAATTCCATCAACAGAACAATTTGTGAATTTCTTAGCTTTCGATAAAAAATATGACTGCTCACAATATTGTTCAAAAGATTGATTATTTCTAGTGCAGGTGAATAATAAAATATTACATGTTTAAAAAAAATGGAAATAGTAATCCTCGCCCACTACACACGTAACCTCAACTTTGCGTCAGGAAAATTTCACTGCCTCACAGAATTATTACGATATCCGGATGTCAATTCCACCTCTGAACAAAATACAAACGGGCAGGTTTTCCCCTAGGGTATATGACGTCCATAATTAAATTCTCCATTTTTCCCCACGTTATGCTGTGGGGTTGCCAACGAAAGAGATGTACTGAGCTGAAAATAATGTGATTTTTTTTTCAACTTGAGCAGCAACTGTCTGCCCAAAGTTGTTCTTCCTCTTGGTTGATTTAGGCTAGCCTGGTAATCCCTCCTAAAAAACATTCGTCACAACAGGATTTGCTCTCAACTTCCGGCAAAGCTACTGGATTGTAATTAGATTTGTATTCTTGACGAGTTTTTCATACTGAACGAGGGGTTGCCTGGCAGAGAAAAGCAACTAGACGCAACGACAATTACCCTACTATACAAATACGAATGTCTAACTGAGATAATGCTACGCAAAAATCACATTGATGCCATGGGAGTGAGGATGACGATTGGGGAATTCTAAGTGGCGAAAATGGTATTTATTAATGTAGGTCAAATGGGATTTGCACCTATTAGCTGAAAATGTTGTAATCTCTTGGATGTATATTGTTGCTCTTCACGAATAATTTTATTCCAATTTTTTTCTGTGCTGGAACTGTTACTATGTGAGATAGGTGGCCATCATATACACGCAAGGATTAATATGACGCTAGTTAAATGTAAGTTTGAAATATTGAACGTTAGAATTGATAAACGTTCGGTATAGTTAATGAGATACTTTGAAAATTCATTAAAAAATTTTATGATATTCATGCGGCTTAATCAGCCCTACGAGTCAAATGTATTACCGGTACTTATGTGAGAATAATAATGGCGTACCATTTTCTTTAACAGCAGTCCAGACCAGATTTTTCAGCTGATTTAGAACGTAATCATGATGTGTCACGTTTCCCTAGCAAAGGAGAATAGCAAGCTGGTATCATATAAGTAACAAGCTGTGGTATCCCAAATATCATTTTGATTTCCGCTGTTACCACATAATAAATTCAGTTATCCTCATTTGCTATTTTTCAACATAAAATTTTTAACCAACGTTACTAGTTGAATGCAAAACTTTAATTACCAGCAAATTTGAACAAGAATATATGCTTTTTATCTAAAGAATTGTTTTAGATATTAGCGCGAGCATTTGATTTCAAATTTATAACATAATTTGAAACTATCCTTATAAATTTGCTTATAATACAGAATTTGTTATCAAGATGTTCGCAATGATTATAAAATAAGCTATTATTATGATTTCTACGAGTATTTTTTGCTATTCGTTTTGTTATTTTGGCTGTTTATTCACCCTGAATTTGCTATTAACAAGGTATAATACTTTGCTCGGGTTGTGTAAATGAATAAATGATCTTTTCAATACTAGATTACAGTTGAACGCACCTGATGTTCCGATTAAAGCTCATTTCCCACTTTCCCATCGGGTAGCCAATGCGGTTTCTAATTACACTTCACGAGAAAAACATCATGGTTAATCCCATAAAACAAGGGCTAATTTACTTTTCCTGTTCATCCTACAAAACTTCTTCAAAATGCATCACGTTTTCCTCTTATCTTGTCATTTTCGCGTTAGATACATATATAGAGGTGAGAGAATTCACAGCAAGTCTAGCGGGTAACAATACTTAATCATCGCCCCGGGATGTGCGTGTATCAAACGGCAACGCAGAATATTTCAAGTGCAATTTGCCATTATCCTACGATTCACAAGTGGATTATCCTCAGAAAATGCAGAATACGTGAGCCTTCGTAGAACGAGCAAGAAGCTGTCAGTAGATGGCATGTGAAATATTTCACCGAAATATAGAGAGCGAGAAGGGCCTCTTAAAACGACAAATAAAGTGTGTTTAAATTTGCCACGGTAGCGGAAAATTGTGTAATAAAATTTTGATTCTCAGTTTCATGACTATCAAACGCGTTTCTAATCGATGAAATATTATTTTTATGATGCTATCATCGCTGACCCGTGCCGCAAACATAAAGCCACATGCTTCAAAGGGGGTGGGGAGAGATTACTTTGACCAAGTAGAATGAGGACACCACAAAGTATGCAACGTATGGAAAGGCTAGAGCCCAGAGAAAGACATTTCCGAGAGTTTATTATGGTGCTCTCTATGCCAAGCAACAGCATGAAACCTATCAGATTTTCGCCGCCTTGCTATGAAGCTGTAATAATTTTCTTCTTTTTCGAACGGTTATGATGTTTTTATGCATGATAAGTATGCCACCGTATGGTGATCGACGTAGCATAACATCTTTTTTTACAAAGATTTGCTGCAAAGATATCTGGACGAAAATGGAGCTTACCATTTACCAAAGCCTATTCAACAAAATGTAAAGAATAAGTTTATATGAGGTATGGAACTTTGCTTCGGACAGTGGTCAAATAGAGTTGTTGATCTGATTTAGTTTCGACTAAACACAAATCTTGTTCTGACTCAAATAATTGAGCGGATTTTATCTGAAAACAAAATAATTCTTTTTTATTCCAAATTCAGCACATAAAGCACTTTAAAGCTCCTGTATTGTCGTAAGAAAATACGAGGAGTGCTTTACCGGCCTCAAGGAGCGAATAGCCTTTATAGAACTGAGACTATCCGTGAAAATGAAATACTAATCCGGTGTTAGCAAGGCAACAATTTCTAGCGTAAAGTGTATTGCCGCTAATTCAGCGACATAAGGTTTGCATTAAAAAAAATTGACCCGACTTACCCATGCAGCATCAATCATAGTAACCCATGAGTCAGCAGACAAAAGTTGACAGCTCTATCAGTCGAACTCTAACCGTGATGGCAAAAACAGTGAAGCAACTCCGTTCAGAAATGTGCGCGTTCAAAGAACGGCACCCCACCGCGTCCAAAACGGACATCGTGCGGCACTTTTTGGACGCCGGATACGCCCGTTCCGGCATCTACAACATCTTGGCATCGAAAGAAAGCCCGGTTCCGGACGGCCGACGACCCTTAGCGACAAGAAGCTCCAAAGGATGCTGACGAGGAAGACTGAGGGAAAACTGGCGAATATGAACATACATGTCAGGAAGCGGACGTCGCGTCCACTGGTTTCGGAGCTGCAGGCAATGACGCATCGGCAGTGGCTGAATAAGATGGTGGCGACGTGGCGGTGGTGATGGACTACGAGACCTATCTCACCCTGGATGGCAACGACTGGCAGGGCACTTCGTATTTTACTTCCCGCACGAAGGAAGTGAGCTCCGAGTGAAGTTCATTTCACACACCAAGTTCCCCAAAAAGGTGCTACTGTGGCTGACTATCAGCGAGAAGGGGATGTCAAAGCCGATCTTCTTTCGCTCCGGACTGGCCGTGAACTGGGAAATTTATAGTACATAATGCCTGCCGGGAGTTGCGTCGTTCGTCGAGAAATACCATAAGGGCGAAGACGCGGAGTTCTGGCTGGATCTGGCGTCGGCCCACTACTCGAAACGATCGTTGGAGGAGATGGAGCGGTTGAATATCGATGTGGTACTCAAGTTGGCGAACCCGCCCAACGTCCCCCAGCTGCGTCCCATCGAGAATTTCTGGGCCAACCTGAAGCGTAAGATCTACTCCAACAATTTTGTCGCGAAAACTGAGGAGGAATTGATAAATAAAACAAAGAAAGAACTCAAAAACATGCCTACACGCATGTTTTCGTCCGCCATGGCTAATATTGCGGTTAACTGCCGGAAGACCGCTCGCAAGAACGTAGAATTTTTTTGCAAGTAAGCTAAAATAATAACCATCCATGGGAATTTTATCAAGAGCAATTATCTGTCTTAGCTTTTTTTTAATCTCCATCCGAAAATAGTCCATTTTTTTAATGCAAACGTTATACGGAACAAGGAGCCTGAATTTTACGATTGGCACTATGAATTTTATTAGATATACCAAAGCCTGCTGACTCCTCTATCAATGATCCGTCAGTGAAGAACAATTTAGTGGAATCAACTTGTCCAAACTTTTGGCGAACCAGCCCAGGAGGCTGAAAGCCAATCTAATAAAATACACAAAAAAAAATTGGCCAAACTTTGCAGCAAATATCGCCGGATCAAACATAGGACTGATTCTCTGAGATAATATGAAGCTCCTGCTTCAGATATAAATCAAAATAAACCGAATTGCCGATGTCTGAGAAGCAAATACGATTGGAAATGTTCGGCCGAGGGCTGACATCCTGTGTTAGGGAACGTCCATTAATTATATCACGCAAAAAGTGACTTTTTATGTTTTTCCCCCCCCCCCCTTATCACGTTTTTTGTATTGACCTTCAAATTTTTTTGTATGGATTGTCACGTTTTCCCAAACCCCCCCTCCTCCCTTACTGCGTGACATAATTAATGGACCTTCCCTTATGTACAAATGGTACAAAGTCATGAAGCGAGTTTGAGGATTCAACTCGATAAGCTTCTCAATGCTTCAAACGACAAAATCGTGGTCCGGTACAATGTTAGAAGATCTTGTGGGTGTGTTCACCAGGTTCCGGTAATTGTTCGAAGAAAGTTGATCCTTCGCTGGTAATTTCGCTTCAGATACTCAATGTGGGATCTCCAGGTGTACTTAGAAACGAACCAGACGCCAATATATTTAAATGACATAGAATGAGTTATCGGTGTACCCCAAATTTTAAGCTTCGGTTGTACAGGGTTACGCTTCCTAGAAAAAACTACCAACTCGTTTTTTTCCGTAGAGAATTCGATACCTAGCTCTAGAGCCCAAGTAGACAAATTGTCTGAGGTATCCTGTCAGGGGGAGGTGATGGCCCCAAGTTGTCATGTTGATGGCAAGTTGTCTCAACTTCCAGTTGTCACTTTAACAACTATCAACCGACATCATAATTATACAAAAGGGGACTAAATCAGAGGGAGCGGCTAAATCGGGAAGCTGTAGAGTTTCCATGAGAGAAACTACTATGTTTCGCTGACAGCAAATTGTACAAAAAGTGATTCATTAATGGTGAAAAGCCACAAGCGTGGAGTGTATTTGAAAGAAAACTTCAACAGATACTGAATCAAAAGCCCCCTTGATATCCAAGAATACAGAAGCCATTTGCTCTTTTTTAGAAAAAGCTAACTGAATCTCTGTGGAAAGCAACGCGAAGCAGTCGTTCGTTCCCTTACCCCTACGGAAACCATATTGAGTACCTGAAAGCAGGTTGTTCGTGTCAAACCATTTGTTCAGGCGGAAAAGGATCATTTTCTCCAACAACTTTCGAATAAAGATACAAGATAATGGTTTACCAGGCAAGAAACTGATTAAACAAGTTCAACATGCACCTCTTAGCGAACTCTGGGAGGTTATTAAGCAAGTTGAACTTGATCATATGAGCCCCTGGAGCCGTATTGCTACACGAAAGGATTGCGAGAGAGAGTTCTACAATTGAAAAGGGTTGGCTGATCTCATCTATCGAATTCGTGGTTTTGCGAGAAAAGATTCGTGCCGACAAAAAATTTGGACAAGCTTTCCTCGCGAACTTGAGGATCCACGATTAACGCGATAGCTCGTCCACGAATTGCAGCTAGTAACCACGTTTCTCGGCCTTGATGAGGCTTTGAAGTTCACGTTCGAGTGCCGTGTATTCTACGAAATGTTCCTCGTCATATGGAAAATGTTAAACGTGTCGGACATTTGGGAGTAAACCGTCGGAGTATTGCTCATCCATCCATGAAGAATCCGGCAACCCACTCAATGAAATTCTCGAAACTGATTTAGACTCACCATGAAACACGATAGTCAGAAGCAATTAGAATCCTCCATCGTAGTAATCCATTGTAGCATCCCAACGTTCTCTCCTATTGCTGCCTTAAAGTTTGTCCAATCGATATAAGGGGTTAGATCAAACGCAACGTTGATGGATTCGGTTGGGGTTGAACTCGGTGGCTATCGAAATTTTTATAGGCAAGTGATCACTTCCGTGGGGATCCTGAATCACATTCTATGTGCAATACAACGATAATGAATTCGAATAAAGTGTGAGGTCTAATCTGCTGCCAACTGAGGATGGACTAGCCAAACGTGTTACTACTCCATTGGTAAGAACTGCCTTATTGAAGTTGTCACAGTGGTCAAAGAAGATCAATTGTCATCGTACAGTTCTCCACAGCCTGTACCGTTATCGTCAAAATCTCCCTTGATGCAACCATGGAGCAGGAAGGACCGAACAAATATCTGAAAATTGTTTTACTTAGTTGTCCAAGCAGCACATTACGATCACAGTTAGTTGTAATCACTTGATTATGACTTAGCAACTCACATTTATGGTATCTCAACAGAATGGCAACAAGGTGTGCTACTAGAGTGAGGCTCTAAGAGAAACTATAAAGCAGAAGCAATGCAAAGTCTTTTATTTTTAATAAGAGCAAGTAATCCTCCTCCAAGCGAATACTAACGATCAAGACGAATAATAATAAAATCATGAAACGGAAGATCGAGTTCGGAAGAGAGCCTTGTCTCACAAAAAGCAAATGCACCGGCCTTGTGAACCAAAAATTTGAAAGATTACCCAATTTAGGAACAGTGATCAAATCCCCTACCTCATTTGGAAAAGTATCCATCGAAGGAAATGATTGCTGAAGGGAAAGGCCACTTTATAGTCAATTGCTTGAAAAAAAAGTCTTCAATGAGAGAAAAATTGCCAAGAACAATGCTTTTAAGAGAGTCAGAAATTTCAAAAGATGCCGAGAAGATACCTTCGACAATGTCATCAAATGAAAGCAACCCAGTCAAAGAAGGGGCTTCTGTTCTTAAAATCGGGGCATTAGGGGTTTTAGATGTCACTCGAAAGAGATGGAAAGTCCAGGATGTAGTTAGTACTATGCAAATCAGGAGGAATTGGTTTTTCCTTTCTTTCAACTTTTTTTTATTTGGAGCTTCTGTTCAGCAACTTTTCCGTGGGCTGATGCGTCTTTGCTTCCGTGAAGCACCTTCCGGAAAACTGAATGATGTTACCTCTTCTGCCAAATCAAAGTCAGACTCGTCATCAGACGGAGGAGCAAAGGGATTTTTATTCACATTGGGTGATGCAAGGAAGCCTTTTTTCATCATTTCGGCGAAAGATTGCCTAGAACTTTGTTTTAAGGTTCGTTCTGATTTTTGCTCGCGTTGTTTGTATATCGGGCACGACGAGAGAAGTATGAAGGAGGACTTAAGTTGCAAAAAGCAATTTTGGTGTGTTATCTGTACAGGTGCCATCCTTATGTTTCTCCCCGCGGTTAGAGCAACGTGGTATGTCCCATATTCACTGGAGAAAGCAGAGGGTTTCTTAAATCTGACCAACCACCTGCTTCAGCAGGATATCAAGGGTTGATTTTGTTGACCACACCTTCAGTTTCAATACCCCAATCTGGGATATATTTAGAATACTCAGGAGTAAAGAGCTGAGAGACAGCAGTCGCATTAGCCTGCCCAAGGTTAGACACGACGACCCAAGGTTCATTGGGTCTCACTTTTATTATCTTGGTCCCGGCGAGATTCGCTTCGTCAGATCATCAGAAATCTGATAAACATTCAGGGGTTGTGATTTCGGCTGAAAATAAACAACCCATATAGCTAATATAGCTGAATCAGCTGGATAGGCTCGCAATCTGGTAACCTTGCGAGATACATCATTGTACGGCGGCAAAGACAAACCATCTTCAGACGATTCATCCATGCTTCAAACGCATAACCCACAAACACCAAATATAAAAAAATACACAGATACAATATACTGATCACACAATACACAATATAATTACTATTGAATATACAAGGAGAAAGAGAGATACATAAAAAACTTACCCTACATGTATTATTGATCTGTTGCTGCCGATTGAGTTGCTGTTGGCCGCATGGAGCTCAACGATGATGATAATGATGAAGATGATGATGATGATGCTAGTCGGTGGTAATTTGCAGATGAACGAATGCATGAATTGAACTTTGAAATAACGCGTGAAAAACTTCCAAAGCAACGGAAAACTCACATAACGAACTGTATTATTCTTCATTTATCAAACAAAGTATTGTTTATAAAAAAAATTGGTCCCAATTAAAATTAGAAATCTCATGGCACGATCTAACCCTTTTTACAAAATTCGATTTATGATTTTTGGTCGTTTTCCGCATCTCCAGTGGTTCCGATATCATGTTCATATATGACCAATGTGGGTACTCTATTTGACTATCAATGAACTCGTCATCTAATTCTCATGCGATTTAAGATGTCACATGGCCACTTCCCTGGAGTACTCGGAACATGTCTGGATGTATCCATTTTTCCTATCAAACTACATCTTATTGTCTTTAGCCAAAACCTCTAGCTCCCAGTGATTTCATACTAGAGTTTTAATGCTTTGAAGGAAAATAAATCGTAATGTAGTGAAGATCTAAGGAAGATGTACCTATATTAATCTCATTGTTCCTATATTCATCTTCCCTGAAATAAAACGATATACACGTGACAGGATTAGTAAGTAATGTTTGTTGTAGTTTCTTAACGTGAGCAAACATTATTAGAAAACAAAACCGATCGCCCCAACTGCCCAATTGTTTGATTCATCGTAGGATGAATAGAGAAACAATGAGATTAATATGGGGGCAGTTTCTATGTTAATTGTTTGGATCTATGATTTTAGCTGATTAGATCAGTTCAATCCTTCGATAAAAGCATCCTAGTTGAAAAACATTTTTGGTGTAAAGTTGTTTGTTTGTTCCGACATCTAGAACATATACTCTGAAGGGATGAGGTGACATGATAAGATGTATCTATTGTAGCGAGCTCAGCAATAACAAAATCGTATATGATAGTTTACATACACTGCTGGCCATTAAAATAGGTATTCGACTACAACTAATCGATTTGCATGAACGATGGACATTATTCCATTTCAGCGTTACCATACCATTCTATTCATCACAACATCTTCTATCATGACCGTTGCTATATTCGGCAACAGTGTGCTATGCAGCGGATCCATATAATTCAGTGAAAATAAATCAAAGCCTGCCGGTGCTTTGATTTATTTTCATCGAAAAATCCTACCAGATACAAATCCATCTTTGCTACTTTCAATTTAATATTCTCAGCTTGAGAGTTTGTTTGATTGGGATTTTCGTTTCAAATTGTCGATTGGCAGCCAGCGGTATTAGCAAAACTTGTTTTCCCTTCGTCGCATACCGTAAACCACACAAATTCCCTATCACGGACACCATTTTCGATGTCAAACATGATATTCCGAACCAACATTCTCTGTAAATTCCAATTAGTAGTGTGTTACAAACAGTTGTTCTGTTGTGTTAACGATTCGCGTTGGATAGAGTCCTACCTCTAGGAAGAAAAACTGTTTGAGAAACATAGTGAAAGTGAGAATGCCTAACCGATTTGATCCAGAACGCTTGCGCAGATTCAGGAAGCGCATAAAGAGCGAACATACGGGAAATCCTTCGAAACGACCATGCACCGATGCCGAGCGAGCTCGTAGTTATCGGGCGAAATTGAAAGCAGCAAGAGGTAATGCGTTGCCAACAACTAGTTGGGACGCTGGAGAAGGTCCTTCAACACGAGGTTGGAAATTGATATTTATTAAATTTAAATCAATTTGACAAAGTGCATGTCATCATAGCAATTGAATATCTCTCTAAGTTGTCGCTCCCTGTTTTAATAAATTTCAACATAGTATTAATTGTATTCTGGATATGACATGCGCAGCATGCTTTTACTGCATATGAACCTACAAATGATATCGATACAAATAATGCACTGAACATATTTTAATGCGTGATTATTTTCTCAGGTGTTTATTTTATATTTGTAAGAATTCATTTTACATTAACCAACCTTTTCTCCCATACCCATAGCAAAGAATAATGATTTTTTATAAAACTCACTCTCTTTCTTCTGCGAGATCTAATATATTTATATATATTTCGATTTCCTTAACGTTTTAGCCATAATGGATTCACTAATTTACCTGATATTCACATAGAAACATGAATAATAATTTCACAAGAAAACCATAGACCATATTTTAGGTACGCATTTAACCTTATATTCCCAACTATGGCCTAATGTATTCATCACATAGTAAAATGTAGAATATAAAAGTTTTCAATGGAAAAGTAAGAGTGAGCGGTTGTGTATTTTTCGAAGGGCTTATTCATACCAACACCTATGTAACTAAATGAATATAGTGGGAATTGTAATGTTTTGAAATGGAATGGCCGGTTGATCACATGAGAAAGTCATTTAGATGTTATAAAGTAGCTTTATATTCCGTATAGTATACCGAATATAGCCGAATGCCCGGAGCGAGAATATAAATAAATGCCCGGAGCGATGAAATAAATAAACTTTACTGAAATTCGTTCGAACAAGAATCCTTAATGATATCCATATCCATCGAAAGTTTTCGACTCAAATGTTTGTAGGGGGGGTTAAAACTATAATTAATTTAATAATTTTATATTCCCTAACAGATCCTCAACTATCTTCTAGGCCTTAAAGATAGTCCATCGTAAAACATGCAACCGTGGCCGTGTCATCATTTAAACCAAAAGGCCCTTTCCAGGGCCACCAGAGAGTTATAAAGAGTGTACAAGAGAATGTTCCCACGCACTGACTTCATAAAACCAAACGGCCCTTTTCAGGGCCACCAAAGAGTTATAAAGAGTGAACAAGAGAATTTTCCCACATACTGACTTCATAAAACCAAATAATATCTCAAGAGAGTACAATAGAATTTTCTTACATACTGGCTTCAAAACGCTTGTCTTATGTCCCATAAGAGCCGCACCCGTCATATTGTGACTTAAACTGCCTCTATCGGTAAGAGTAAGCGACCGGCACGAATAATTGAAACCCTTTTAACGCTAATAATAGCCACACAGAATTTCCCTGACATTATAATGCATCACTTGGTTTAACGTAGTCTACGTCAACCGGTCGTGTCTTGTACACAACCCCACTGATTTTTTTGACGTAGGACTACGTCTGTGTTTTCAATACTGGGGTACACGTTCGAATTGCGAAAATTTGCAGCGTCACGAAAAATATATAGGTTTTGAACGTTAATAACTAAGTCATTTCGCGATCGATTTACAAAATGTTTGCACCAATCGATCGGGACATTTTTTACGCTTCGATTTAAATATAATAAACTATTGATTTCTAACATTCAATTATTGAAATTAACGCAAATATAAGGTGATGTCTTATAATGCCGATTTTTCAGAGTAAATTTACCAAATATACAGTACTTTCATAGCACAGACTTCATATTTAAGTAACGAACGTCTCCTAGGCAGCCATGAAAGTTATGTTAAGGGTACACCTTCGCATTTTGAATTAGTTTTTCGGTGGTCGTGGAGCTGTGCAGAGTAGGATCTGCAGTTGAATCGTAGCCGACAGCAGCACTGCCCAGCAGTCGTTGCCCAGAGAGGCGCTGGTGAAGTTGGCTGTTGGTGCTGATGCTTCCGTCAATTTCGCTGCGAAAAACATGGCTGCTGAAGCTTACGAGTTGGCGGGAAATGTCGCCCGTGACATCAACGAGACAAGAATTATCCCACGTCACCTGCAGATGGCCACCCGCAACAACGAGGAACTGAACCAAGAATACCAAGAAGAAAGCCCAAGTTCAATCGCGAACCATGTTACTCAATCAATTTGTCAATTAAAGAGTTTGTTTGATTTTTTTCTCTGGTGCTGTTTGAAATTTCCATTACCCGACTGAACATGGCATTGTTTTAAACGCCAAATCCCAGAGCAAATGGCAAAGCGCGTTGAACAACCAACGAACCAACAGATCCATAAGTATCTACTACGCATTAAAGATAGTGGCCCTCTCAACCATCGTAGAAAATACAAGCGGGCCGTATCATCATAAAAAGCCACCAAATGCTAAAGTGTTCACAATGGAATTTTCTTACATATTTACTTCCTTAAGCTGGTCAACGTTCCATTAGCACGTCTATCGGCAATAATAGACTTTGAATTCCCAAACAGACCACAACCATCTACAACGCAATAAGGATAATGATCTCCAGGTGGTCGATCATATAAACAGGATGTTCTCTTATGGTGCATTCTCACTCCACCATCTCGGAAGGCAAACAGTTCCAGTAGCAAAGTTCGGAAAAAGAAAACGTACAGTGATTCAAATCCGAATTCGTACACCACCACCCCAATCATTTCTTTTTCGATATGAAGGAAAACGAGTAGATTTTATGAAACTTTATTTACATATATTTAAAGTATGAAATGTGAGTTTTTATACATATAATTCGTTTTTGAAAAAATAACTATCATTCCACTTAAAATGATTAAAGTTTGAAACATATGCCAAAATTCGGGCAAATTCAAATTCGTACAGTATTATTAATATTTACGCGACTTTGGAGATTGTAATCAATTTTGAGATTTAATACTTTGTATGGTAACCCTTGCTCGTTATAACAGCTTTTAACCGTTTTGGGATGCTGTCAACGAGTTTTTTAGTGTATTCGGGAGGAATGTTTGTCCATTCTTCCATCAAGCACTTCTTAAGATCATTTTTGTTCGAAATATGATGGTTTCTCACTTTTTTATCCAAATATTCCCATAGATTTTCAATGGGATTGATGTCAGGAGATTGGGGCGGAGTATCAATAACTTTTGAGCAATTGTAAAGTAACCACGTACGAACTTTAAGTGCTTTGTGTTTTTGGTCATTGTCTTGGTAAAACTTGTACCCTTGATCTAATCCCATTTTACAGGCACTTTGTTTCAAATTCTGCTTCAAAATGTTCAAGTAAACATTTTGATCCATAAAACCATCGATAAAAACCAAATTGCCCACCTCCACCATGTTTAACCGTTGCTTTTAGATTTTTCACATTCAGCTCATCATTCGGCTTCCGCCAAACGAACCTTCGACCATCTGAGCCAAATATGTTGAATTTCGACTCATCTACGAATACAACATCTTCCCAATAAGATGTTGGGGTGTTCTCGTGCTGTTTAGCAAAGTCAAATCGAAGTTTTTTATTTTTCTGGCTGATGAAAGGTTTATTCCTAGGCACCCTTGCATTAAAGTTGTTCCTTCTTAGCACATTACGGACTGTTTCCGGGCAAACCTTCACTTTATTTTGCTGATTAAGTTCTTTCGTGATGTCGACAGCAGAAGATTTCGGATTTTCTCTAATTTTTCTCATCACAAAGCGTTCATCTTGCGGTGTCAGTTTTTTTCTGTTCACATTCCTTGGTGCATCGACGATCCTTTTCTCCTCTATAAACCGTTTTATGATGTACTGGACGGTTGATCTTGGTCTTTTCAGCAAGTTTGATATTTCTTGGAGGGATTTTTCGTCTTTGTGGTGCGTGATGACGAGCTCTCGCTCTACAATAGCGGTATGTTTGCCTTTCCTCGCCATTGTGGCCGTAAACTACAAACATAACGAAAATCACTATGTAAATCAGCTCCGTTCCGTACTTACAGCATGTATTTACCTAACAAAGGTCAACCAACAATGAAAACCGCTGATAAATTGGAGCACTTTACCGAAAATCACGGCTGTACGAATACGGTTTTGTGTATATTTTCAGTGTTTACAAGATAAATCAACGCGCATCCGCACATTAAAGAAAATTTGACAGTTATGAAATAGTACTGATGAATGGTGAAGACCACACTATTACATAGACGCATAACCTCGAAATAATAATATTGAAAACATGAATGAGAGAGAGTTGTTTAAATTCGCTACTAGTGTACGAATATGAAATTGAATCACTGTATAGCACCATATCTACCGGGTGCTGAAGCATTTTTACCCGATACTGTCGTTTCCTCCAAAGCGATAAGCATTATGAACAGCTTCGTCTATGATATTTCCGAGCGGATTGAAAGCGTAGCTTCCCGACTGACTTAAATCAATTGGGAATTAGATTGCTGCGTAGTCCTACGTCACGTTTGCGCACAACCCCATTGGGCTGTACCTTGTAGTTTTGACGTAGGACTTACGTCTCTCTTTTCTATTCCTGTATAGGGGCGCCGTTCTAAAATTTCTGAAATCGCAAGCGTTACGCGGGTTTGGAGACTTTGAACGATAATATCTCCTCTCTGGCCCACAGACATTTTACGATAAGTATTTCATTCGCAAGGTAGAACATCAACGCTGAATCCCTGTTGCAAACTTAATTCATAATGTTTGTTTAAACTAATTAAAATGTACTTAAAAGTAAAATGTCTAAACGCACGACGCTATTGGTCGAAAATGACATCATGTTTGCGCCTCGCTCTGATTGGTTCATACTGCCACAGTTACCGTCGCCCGTCGTTCATTGCCATGAAGTGAGGGTTCGATTCCCGCTCCAGCCGGTGGAACTTTTTTGCAATGCGAAAATGTCCAGTTTAATCCACTGGGTGTTAGGTTAAGTTGTTCGTTGTAATTCGCTCTATTGTCAATGTTCAGTGTGTACACTCTCGAGTGAAAGACGTTGCAAATGTAAATTTTTATCGTAGTATTACGTGCTGCCAAACACTCAGGCCATCCTGCTGCCCAGGAAGACCGAGAAGAAATTTTCAATCGCAAACCATGTTCCCTCCGTTAACAACTAAAACCCGGTTTTTCAGGACGAACAAATGAATTTGCCAACTAAAAAGTATGTTTGATTGAAATTTCTCTTGAGCTCATCGAATTTTCATTACCTCGCACCGGATCAACATGGCGTTGCTTGAAAAGCCGCGTTCTGGAGAAAATGAGCAACATTTTTTATTAATATCCGTAAATAAATCTCTATTTGCCATTTTAAAACTAGCAAGCACGTTGTACATTCAACAAACGAAATATTAACAGTTAATTTGAGCCGAACTGCAGCACGGCAGACCAATTATGTGTTTCACATATTCAGTGTAGGTGGTAGGTTAGCTTCATTGTAGTTCTTGTTGTACATAGGTTCATTGTGGATTAGGTGCAGATAATAGATTAGGTTAGTTGCAGATGTGAGTTGTAATTTTCCTGGCCAATATTTACAAACTATTGTTTGTATTGTTACTATTGTTATGCAGTTTCAGAAGCAAGTGTGTCTAAATCTCAACTCTCTTGGGATAGGGTTCTGAGGCCCTGACAAGGGCCGTTTTTCTGTTGCCTGAGTAGAAAAGATGCGAATTTAACCTCCGAAACCCCTGTCGCTCTAATGAAAACTAATGATTTTATTTCCACGCTGCTGTCTGGCGTAACAACTGAGGCCCGTCCCCTTTTGTAAAATTTGATTTGCATTGCCTTCGTTGAGAACCCCCTTCTTGTCATGTTATGATATATGCCATTATATAAAACAGGCCTGGCATTCCCGTTAAAACAATAAAGAAGAAGAATAGTAATCATTCGTTATTGGATCATCGACACGTTCAGACGTGTGTATCCCGCTCTCGTGATAAAAAAGCGCTTTTCCGAGATGTTCCGAGTTTTTGGCCCTGATGCTGGAAATAGAGTAGACGCTGATGTGGCGCCTGACGTGGCTGGCACGTCCGCTAGACGAGGCAAGCGGAAGAAGCCCGACGTCGACGCTGACGTAAATCATCCCTCCATAAACAACTAAAATCTGTCCTTTTCAGGACGACCAAATCAATTTACCGATTAAAGAGTATGTTTGATTGAAATTTCTCTTGAGCTAATCGAAATGTTCATTACCACGCACCGGCTCAACATGGCGTTGCTTAAACTGCCGAGTCCCGGAGAAAATGGCCAAATCAATCGCCCACATCATCTTCGTGGTCAAGTGGTTAGCGGCGTCGCCCGTCGTTCAAGCGGTTGTTGTCATGAAGTTGAGGGTTCGATTCCCGCTCCAGCCAGTGGAACTTTTTGCAAAACGAAAATGTCTAAACTGGTCTACTTGGTGTTAGGTTAAGTTCTTCGTAATTCGCTCTACACCCAAACTAAAGAGTAAGATTGTTATACAATTTCGCTTGATTTTGTTCCATTTTTGCTATTGATCGTAAGTTGGATGAAAAATCTAACATTAGTTGTGGGCAAAACAGCAACAGCAATTCGCAATGAAAAATTGAACGTGTGCGTGAGGTTGTTCGCAGTGATATTTAGTTGATGAGTAAGAGATGAGTGTTCGAAAGTCAGATGACTCACCAAAATATAATATACTGATCACGAGATCAGGACATGAACCGTGATCGTCAGCGCGGCGGCTCTTGATGGCAACCAATTAGCCACTTTGACTAGATAAGAATGTGGGAATAGAAACCCAACAGTTAGTTCACTTGGCGAGGAATTCAGGGTGCAGCAATGAAGCAAATGGACATATTTTCCACCAAGCTATGTGCAACCTGTCGCTAACAAACTTGGCATGGCATTGTTTATTTCATAAAACGCTTTGTCGATGATCAGTGAGAACAAACATAGAACACTTGACGGCGGCAATACAACAGTGGCCAAAAGCGTTGCGGCATTTTGTGATATCGACTCATCCATATTGTATATTGTTGGTGTATGTTGGTGATGATTGAATAAGGAGCCTACAGCGATAAAATTGTTTCGAGCTATTTTTGCTTGCCAGTCGCTTGCACACATTAGCATGGCTTCATTTGTACCATAAAACGCTTTGTGAATCAAAATGGGCAAAATTGCCTTTTCTGAATCATGCGGATTTCTCAAGATATCATAGTATAAACTGCAATTGCATTTTTTACCACCTTTTCAACTTTTGGGTATATGTTCAATCTTCAGTCTGTACAATCTCGAGTTAGAAACGGTGTAAATGCCTATTTTTATCGTAGTATCACGTGCCGCCAAACACTCAAGCTGTCTTGCACGCCAAGAAACCTTATAAGAACATTTCAATCGCGAACCATGTTCCTTCCGTAAACACAGGATCCATTTCACACTTACAAGCACGTTGGACATTTTAGTTCCAACATTTGATTAGGAAGAATCTGCTTTTGTAAACAAACACTTTGTCTGCTAATTTATCGGAAGTTGTATACAATTCCTTCAAATTGAATATATCAGCGGATAGAAATAAAGCTCTTCTTCCTTAAAGAGTGCTTAATTTGTATTTGCGACCTTTTGTTCAAGAGCAAATGACTATGAAAGCCAATCTAATGTTGGCGATGATTTAACAAACAAAATATCATCAACAGTCAATTCAAGGCGAACTGCAGTTTCTATAAATTTTCGTGAAGAACCAATAGCGGAAGAAGAACCGGAGCCTCACACATCAACAGCACAGGGTTTCATGGTTCTTTAGACTGAATAAAATATAGTAGAAATTCATGAATTCGATGACATCAATTTCTTCACATCAGCAAGCAGTCCTACGTCAACTTTGCAGTTACGTCACTGACATAACTCATCCTTTCGTTTTTTTTATTCGCCCACCCTGGATGCGATTCATCAAAACGTAAAGATAGAGAGGTACGTGATTGTGTGTGTTGGCAGTAATTTGCATCGCATCAGCGGCAACAACAACAATAACGGTATCATCTAGCACGACGTCTGCGGCAGTAGCACCTCGTCGCGCGTCGCGTTTTCTGCGTCGTGGATTACTAGTGTGGCCGTGTGCAATTGGTTCCGGTGAGCTGCTGAGGTTAGAAGAGTGTTGCGTGTCGCGGGATCGCGAATCATTCAAAAAACTGCATACAATCAATTCTGGGGTTTTTTTTTCATTGGGGCGAGTCTGCGGTTGAGGGGACTCTCTCCGGGCTCGCTCTCTTTCATTCATATTCCAATCACCTTTACGTTTTTCATTCTACTATTTGTAGAGTATGCTAGCCAGCACTGTTGTGTTTCGGTCTGTACTAAAGAATCCCTCGAAAGTTTTATTATGGCGCTGTAATGAATGAAAGAGAGCGAGCCTGGAGAGAGTCTCTCGGTTGTGGATTTGCCCTGGTGAGGTGAAATCCTGGAATTGTGCTGTTGTGTGTTGGTGATTTTTCCTCAACCGAGCTCAGGTCCAAAGTGTCGTCGTTCGCTGGTATTGTGGGGGAAGATAGTGTGTATTGTTTGGCAACCGTGTAAAGTTAGCGGTCATAGGCGAGTTTATTTTTCTTATTGATTCTGTTTCCTGCAACCAAGTGCCAATATCTAGAACTAGATTTTAGATACCACAACCGTGCCAAAGTGAATTTTGATTCGATGTGCAGGCTTAGTTTGTAAATTTGTCGGTGCAAGAAGAGTGTATTAGACACAGATATCATGTTACTACCGGAAGGTTTCCGGCACGTCGGCGACGGCCGGGGTGGTGTGGACGAGTGCCGACGGCAGCAGCTGCGGGTCCGCTGCGAGTGCCGACGGCAGCAGCTGCGAGAAGAACTGGTTTGCAAAGCAACAAATAATTTATTTCTACCATATTTTTGAAGACAATATCTAATATCCTGTTTTATTCTATTTTATCTATTTTGTTTTGTTTTGTTTTTCATTATGCTTTTCTCTCAACAGTCACATTGGAGCGGTCCATTGCTTTTGGCGGAAAGTGGTACATACTTTCAGCGTATCGTTAACCAAAACGAACCCTGCTGCTAACCTTGCCCCAACTATCCAACATCCCAGTGATATCTCGTGGAAGTGCAGAGGATTTCTCGGCTTCCTCCAAAGCGAGTATCACGTCAACACGTTCCTTCCCATTCCCGGTATTGCTTTATAATGGGTCACCAGTTTTTGCACATTGAAGATGTATGTTAATCCCAAACATCATCTGTTGGTTCTTTGTGCAAATACAGCTGATCTGGCAATAACGGAATTGCATCCGTGGGCGGTCAATCATGCTCATGCTCATGCTCATGCTCATGGCTAAGGTTTCGGTCACGGTGTCGAAGCCTTTTTGTAAAAATCTCAATAAACATACGATTTAAGGAAACTTTGTTCCATTGATTTATCATCTGTAGCTAAATTAGTCAATTTTTTTAATGCATACGTTATCTGAAATTTTTAAAAGAACTGTAGGTAGTTCAAATTATGAAATAAACCCAAGTCTTGCAAATCTTTTTTATTTTAATTCTCAGAACGGTATCGAAGACTTTTTTAAAGTATTTGAAAACTTAAGACCATTCGATGCTTAATTTAAGCTCATTTACAAAACCTTCCGTAAGTTTAATTTGTATTTAATTTCTTTTTGAATTTTCTTTTTTTTTAAAAGAAATCGTGATTCATAAGAAAATAGTCGTTGAATATCAGCAAAAATTCTACAGTATCACTTCAGAAAAATTGCTTTCCGTTTCTGCTATTTTAAATATTGTTGAACTTCTAAAAAAATCCGCAGAGCTTCTGAAATTTTAAAAGAAGTCTTTTTTCAAATATTCGATTTTTCAAGATAGTAGAAATCACTAAGAGTTCTTTGAAAATAGTATTAAATCCACTACATTTCAAACAATATCTGCACTTGTTGATTATCTGATAAGTTTACTGAATTTCTATGGGATTTTCTAGTAAGATAGAAAGATTTTAAGCTTTTTTTTTTGTATTGAATAAACTTGCATTGTAGTTTTACAAAGTCTTGTGGAGTTTTAAAAAGGTGAGCAAATTTATTGATACTTCAACAAAATTTCATTGTTTTTTTCTTTTTTTTAACGTTAATTTATAATAGCAATGAATTCTTCCCTGAACATCAAATGAATCTTAAACAAAGCCTTTAATTAAAAATTAATATCAATTGGAAGATTTGAAAGATTTGAAGACTTTTGTCACATGTATAGCGCTAGAACTTATTATTATGACGGAAAACTATCAGTTTATTATTGCGTTTATACTAATTGCCATTACTTTTTTTGAAAGTTTTACCGGTCACTTTTGAATTATTGAAAATGAATTATCAATTTTTTATTGCTATTTTATATTTTTCTAGTGCGAATTGTTATTTTTTCGTTGGCACAGTGTTTAATAATGTAGTGGCGATTTCACATATTTTTATTGCTATTTTTTCCATTTTTATTGATGTTTTATTACCCTGCCGTTACTTATATCTATGTCTGTAATAATCTGTAACTTTATCGCAATATCTGTATAATGTTTCTAATCTGCATGAGGTCTGTATGCATGATCAAATGTCAGTATAAATACAGACATGTCTGTATATATGGCATCCCTGATCGTCAATCCTAAGCAATTTTCTAAAAGCACGAATCTAAAAATTAAACAAATTTCACTTGCCAAACGTTTATGACTAGCAAAACAATTTGACAAGAACAGACCAGAACTTTGTGTAGTTTTTATTGTTTATCCTACAAGATTCGTTTATGCTTTAGTATCGTTAAATGGTTACGTCTTTTTGGAACTAATTAGTTCCTCTGGACCAAATAAAAATGTACTATTAAAAAAAACATGAATAACCCAACATTGACATGCCGTATTTTATTCCTGTGCGGTCAACTCAATGCTGAGAAGAACTTATCAATTTTACAGCTTTTTCCTCCTTCCAAACCTTTCCCACCCATGTTTTGCGTCAAATTGTCGGAGCTGATAACGGACATTACCTCCTTCGATTCGAATATGTAGTTTATTTCCGCCCTTTTCCACCGAGCATAAGCAAATGCGGTCTGAAATAAAGTCGCAATCGCATTAGGTAAATACGAAATAACACCGAACGATCAAAAGCAGGATGTGCCATTGAATGCGGTGTACACATGGTCAGGATTAGTTTAAAAAAAAACATGTTGGAGTATAGGAATCACGCAACTGAAATGGTTGAAGAGTATCAACAACATCAGTGGTGTTGTGCTTAATGGAGTGCCATGTAGACTTTTTTTTTGCTTTCCTTGAAATATATCTGACCCTCCGAATCACTGGTCCCTCTGATTTCGGTGCGTGAATTTAAATGAACAAGCATTTGAATATATTCAAGTGTGACCGTTCCTTCCAGCGAAATGCGATTCGAGTATTCAAAGAATCTTTCAAGAATAACTAACCTACATCTAGCTATTGTACCTTCGAAGCCAGCAATTAAATTACATCGTTTATTTTTCAGCATAGGGTTGAGATATGTTTTCCATCATACTAACATTTAAACTTTATAACTTTAAACGGTCAAAGTTTGTTATCAAAGTTTGTGTAAGGATAACAATTTTTAGGAGATTCAGCACGGGGAACATTTGAGCAGCCTTCAGCTCACTATTTTGGAGAAATAAACCACTGTCTCTGTAGCAGATACTAATTTTAAAATGTATTGATTTGTTTTGATATTCATTGTTTTCTACTCTTCAATTAAACGACTGATTCACATCACAACCATTTGAACGAGTAAAATAAGATTTTTTCAATATGACCGATATACCGAAAAAGTGTCATTCCCTAGCCCTTACTCGGATGAAACGTACAGCATGAGCACTTGTACCATTAGAATGTTTTATCGGCTCTTCTCGCAATTATGATTAATATTCCGCCGGGAGCTTAATATAAAAGTGTTTTCATCAGTCTGACATCAATTGGAGCCTACTCCATGGTTTTCACACCCACTTTTAAAAATAGCGAGAGATTTTAGCCAACGTACAATTGTCGACCCTCCGGTCTAGTATTTTCGCCCGGAGCTGCCAGAACTCGTTGAACAAGTGATTACGGAATGGAAATAAATTTTCGTCTATTTGTCACGTTTTGTAATTATTCTCTTTCGTTCCCTGAACTTTTTACGCTATCTCTCCAACCCTTCCACGAGCATTGGCTAGCATTGGCGACTGGTTGGCTCGATACAATTCATAATCTTATCAAGAGAAAATTAGAACCTTGGCATGAGTTGTCAGGAAGCGAAACTAAATAACTGCAGAGGTGTCCAGCAGTCTGAGAAATACCAGACAATACTGTCAGAGTGCTGCTGCTTATGTGTTATCAAAATAACTACGTTGCCTGGAAATGAACTTAAAAATGGCCTAACAATACAAAGTAGTGTTAGTTCGCTTAAGATACCGTATGATATACATGAGCCCCACAATGTCTGGCAAATTGTTTTAGCAAGCCATTCTTGGTTTTCATATACAGGGTGCGTGGTAATTCCTGTCAATCAAGTCTATAGTCATAAAAATGAGAAGCTTGCATGAATTTTAATTTTCAATGTATTTCCTGTATGGTATCGTATATCTTAACCATTTGTTTTAATTTAACTCAATTCAAATATATCTCCCTTTGCCTTAATTGCCAGTCGCATGCGTTGTTGGAAAGCGTCACAGCTGGCACGCACGAAATCTTGAAGCATATAATTACATATTTTCACCAAACGTTTCTTAAAAGTTTCCACGGTTAGACCTTTGTTATTCCCCATTTTGCATAGAAGTCGAGAGGATTCAAATCAGGTGAAGAGGCTGGTCATTCTTTCGACGAAATAAAGTCGGAAAATTGTCCTCACACCAAGCCTGTGTAGCTTTCGCTTGGTAGTACGGTGCATAGTCTTGTTGGAAGTAGTATGGTGCATTCTATTATTGCTCCTTGACGAAGGAAAGCAAATGGTTCTTCAAAACATTATCGATGTAGTATTTACTGTTGATTTCAACACCAGGTGCAATGAACGGCAATGGAACCTTCAAAGTTTTGAAGAAACATCTCCAAACCATCACCATTGAAACATTCTGGAACCTTTTTGTACAGCTAGTTTAACACGAGGAATATCAGAAAGTTGTGCTGTTTATACCCAATCATTTTGCTGGTTGTAGTGATCAGGTAGCAAGAACATTTTTTCATCCGAAAACAGAATTTCACAATCACCATGTCGCTAGAGTAGCTTCCAACATCTTTCAACTCTTGCAATCTTCTGCATTTTAGTCAAGCCATGCACCCGTTGTTTTTTGTATGGATTCAGTCCAACGTCGTCCTTCAAAATACTCCTGATCGTTGACTGCGACATTAGGCTGTATCGATTTAAAAATACCAATTTGCGAATTTGTATTGTAAATTATAGTTGGAAATTATAAATTATGGTATTCCCTGAAAAGTTTCCGATTTTTTAAAAATGGTTTAGTTTGACAGCTATCGACTTGAACATTCGTATGGAATTTTTACTTTTTCAGTATGTGGAAAGCAGTATTTTTCAGTTTTTATTTAAAAAAAAAAGCTTCTTTTAATTTATGTATGTATGTATGTATGTAAGGTAGCCACCATCCCTTCTAAGACCTTGTCATGTATGCAGCTCCACTTAATAGCAAGATCAAATTGAGTTACCGGTTTGCATTCACAGTAACGCTGTATGAAGGGCCAAAAACGGTGGGGCGGACCCGTAAGCAGAGACACTTACGCGAAACCCGCGGGAACATAAGAATCTCCTTCCAACGATACGATCCAACAAATCGAATAACCCAATTCGCAATACTCATTAAGCTTTCTACGGGATGGCTTGTTAAGAAGGGCGCATCACTCTCACTGAAATTGTTGGAGTAGGGCACCACAATCGAATCGGTAGGATAAAGAAAATGATTCTGATTGTTCCCTCCTAGACGCCGGTTATCATACCACTCCATTGTCCAATTCCAACTTGAGTGATACCCAGATGCTTCCTCCCTTCCCAATATATATTTAATGTCATATAGTAATGTATAAAATATAGTAAATTAATATTATAATTATAATAAATATATCGAATGAATATTATAATGACTAATAATATGGTGAATGAATATAAGAATGAAAATAACAATTCCATTTGTGGACCTGAAAGTTTAGACAATGTAGCTGCGAGAAATAAAATTGATTTATAATTATCTCATCATACTTGGAATATCCATGGATAATCTGAAATTATATAGCAATAGAATAGTAAACCTAAAATTTCGATGTGCTGTACCGTTTCCTTGCAATAATTTACGTAGTGAGTCTCATCGGATATAGCGATTTTAATTAAATGAATTTAAATGTAATTATGTCACATCATTTAATATCAAAATAATAAACTGACGTTAAAATATAAAATAATAATACCAGCAAGCCAGTAAACTATAGTAGAATACATACATCCGTAACTAATCTGATCATCCACTCATCGAAAGACTTCCACTGTTGCAGTTTCTATTGAAATAAGATCTACTAAGATTAGAATTTGTTTTCACAATATTAGTCAGAGAACATAATAAGCGTAGGTACAAGATATATATGACATCTACTGGTATGTTACTGAAAATAAAAATTATATGTGTATTAATTTCATAATAATATTGGAAAAACTGAAGACAGCTAATAATAAGGCGAAATAAATTTCAGATGAGTATGAATCTAAAAACTGAATCTTAATAAAACTAAAAATAAAAAATTAGAAAATTGAATTTTTCTATAGCTCTTCTACACCCATAAATGATTCCTCATGTCTGTGAAATAGGAAATGAATGGTTGTAAACTGTTAAGTTTTGAATTAATATATATTTCTGATGAAGAAGGAAAAGAGCTTTTTTTAAGTAGAATTTTTCGAATATGATCCTTTCTAAAACAAAAAAAACATTAAAAACCTTCCTATCTTTTCAAATACATAACGTAAGTTAGATGAGCTATAACTGACAAGGATGCATAAATGCGAAGCTGAAAATGACTTATAAAAAAGCATACAAAATGTAGTTTTTTTTTTTATGAATTCATTTATTTGTACAGGCTCAATCGAATCAACTTTACAGAGCCAAGTTTTCATGTTTATATACATCAGTTATCTTAGAACTAAGGTTAAGGGGGTGGAACCGATTACTCGCGGCCGTCTCGAGGTTAATAGGAATTACAATTTTATGGATGGGAAAATTGCGGTGGAAATTTTAAACAAAGCAAAAGGAACAATGGTTTTCTTAAATCTAGAATTTCAAATTACAATTTTTTAATTGAACGTTTTCAATTTAAAAAAAAATCACTCACTCACACACACACACACAACACTCAAACACACAACCACAATCACACACCGATACACACAATTTTCATAAGAAAATAAGAGGTGTGCTTTACCGGCCTCAAGGAGCGAATAGCCTCTATAGAACTAAGACTATCCGTGATAATGAAGTATTGATCCGGTGTAAAAGAGGCAATAGTTTCTAAAGAAAAATGAATTGCTGCCAATTCCGCGACAAAAACAGAACAAGGTGCTTGAAGTTTACGAGCGGCGCTATAATTTTCATTGTATACACCAAAGCCAGCGGAGTCCTCTATCAAAGACCCGTCAGTAAAAAACGTTTTGGTGGAATCAACTATACAAAATGTAATTAATGGATGTTATAATATAAAACGATAATAATTTCATTTGTATTTACGTGTCTGCAGATTGTGGTCCTGCTGCAATTGTATACGGACCCGCACATCCACCATGAACCTGAAAGCTTAGATAATGTATCATGACCACCAGAAAAAAAATTGATTTTAAATTATTTTACAAAACTTGGGATATCCATGGATGATCTAAAATTGTATAGCATATCAAGAATAATGAACCTGTAATGATGTGCTGCTCTGCTAATAAATGTGATATAACCACAATGGAACTGACTCTTAGCTTCGGGTCTTGATCCCTACTGAGCCCTTGCGGCACGTCAAGCCGGCCAGTTCAGCGCAAGGAAAAAAAAGCTTCTTTTAATTTAAGCTAAAAAATCGAGGCCCCTTGAAAACACTTGGCACTTTTTCATTAAGTATTCGAAACAAACCGTGCTAAATTTGAGTTTAAAATAAGAAAGTTATGCTATTTTGATTTGCTGATCAATCTTGTAGAATGATTTTACACTTTTAAATTGGCACCACTGTCTGAGAATGGGTGGTGGCATCCGGCTACAACAATCTCACCCATCAGGATGGAGGCACACGTAGCTGATGAAATTAATATAATTTGAACGTGAAATATTCTTGTGATTTTCACCTTACAGATGCACGGGTGCCTTGAGGAAATTTATTAGGAATGGCAAGAGCTACCTCGTGGTGGTCTAATTTAGTCGGGATTGGCTCGGCGCTAGCTGGCATGCAAAATGTTTGTAGTAATTGGTTCCAACATGGAATATCTCGAGATTCTGATCAAATGGAAAGTTACTGCCTTCTGCAAAGTTATTCAGTAGGCGCTGACTACATGTGAATATCTTGTACAAGCTATATCTCGAGATCCTGGCCATCTAGGAAGATGCCGTCTTCGACATAGTGTAGATGGTGGCTTCTGTTGTGTAAAAAGTGTGAAATGCTGGCAGATACCCTGCAATATTGATATTTTTGGATCAGGAGCGGGCAATTAAGGCTGAAAATCGATATCCGACGTCGTTTTGGAATCCAAGATGGCGGCTTCTGTTTCGAAAAAAAAGTGAAATATACTGTCAAATACCCTGCAATATCGATATTTCTAGATAGGAAACGAAGTATGAAGGGTGGAAATCGATTTATGACGCCATATCTGAAAACAAGATGGTGGATTCTGTTTTATTGAAGAGAGAAATACTGCCAAATACCGAGCATTTCCAGCCAGAAACGCTAAAAAATATATTGATTTTGTCTCGACAGTTTCCGGTTTTAATGAAATTTTGTCCATATGTAAGTTTCTACCCAAGATAACATTTTTCATAAAAAAAATCCTAAAATTTCCTGGACTAATTTTCTATAAGGGCTTATGTAAAATATGAATTTTATTTTTTCAAAAAATCATAACATGTAAACGATTATTCTGATCAAAATGTCGTCTGAGAAGAAGTTGTAGGTCATTAAGTGTTCTTTAAGAAAAAAAAATACACTGAAACTAAAAAAATGTAAATTCATGCTAAAAAAAAACATAAAACATTGATTTTTTTTGAAGCCCCCCCCGATTTTCGAATTTTTTTAAAATTTTTTTTTTTTAAACTTGAAGTTATATCCTAAAATCTGGTGAAGAGTTTAAGACGGTCACTTCTTTAATTTTTTAAATTTTTGTTTTTAAATTTTTATGGATTTTTTGAATTTTGTGAAATCGCGTATTTTCTAATATAACTTTACCAAAAATAGACTCTACGTATTCATTTTGATAAAAAAAAGCACATAAAAACTTTTTTCGTAAACCCAGCCGTTCTGAAGTTATTGCGAATTTTATTAAAAGGAAATTTTGTTGTAACAATATTTTCAGCCATTTTCAAATGTTAGTCGCGATGTCCACAAAAAATGTATGTTACATGATAGATTATTGAATAAGAAACAAATCTTTCTCAGACATGGAGGCTGTCAGCCTTACCCGTTTCTGTTTAGACGCAACGGAAGCGATACAAACTGATGCTATCTGAAGTAAATGATCAAACTCAAAACTTCTTTTTTTTTTTTTGCAAAAACGGTTAATACCTTTATCGGGATTTTTTAAGCCTCTCGTTGAGAAGACAGCAGTCAGGTAAATTTTTATTTATACCCGTGTCTGGAACAAATTTCTTATAGGTACATTTCAATACAATGGAGTCTGCCATACATTTGAAATGAAGATAGGTACAAAGTCAACAAAGTGCTATATATTGGGAAGTTCTTCACCTCATCAATTTAGTTTATCTTTCATAGCTTTTCAAGTTAAACAAGCAAGTTTATTTTCAAACATGGATAATACTTTCAAGTGTTGTAAACCTCTACCCAAATCGAAGAAGTGTGGTTTAGAGACTAGAAACTTGACAGATGGTATTATTGAAAAATTAAGATCTTTAGGTTGTAAAATACCATTGGATAATTCGATGCGAATCTGCAATAAGTGTCGTCCCTAGTTTATCGTCCCCAACAAAAACCACCACCTTCGAATGATGAGGAAGTGCCTTCTACCAGTGGTGTGGAATCAACGAGACCTGTAGATATGGAAAGTGAATCCATAGTCAATACCATCCCATCCGTTACGTCTCTAGCTTCATCGACTTCAGCGGAGTCTATTGTTAATAAAATCAGTTTGTCATATAACATCGAGACATTCAACAATGGCATCATGGGAATTCATGTATCGCCAATTTCAACGAAGAAAATGAGAAGTGCTTCCTACCCCCAGCAAAAAACCAAGGAAATTATGGATGGAGTTAAGCGTCATATATTTGACGTTTTGGAAGATGAGGACCAAACAAATCTCAACGCCAAGGCTAAGGACTACGAGGTAATAATGAACCAGTTAAAGGAAAAATTTGCCGATCCTGAATGTACTCGCGATCAACAATTTCAAATTTTGTCCATATTGCCAAAGTCTTGGACTGCGCAAAGAATCGTGGATGAATTCAAAGTCAGCAGATACACTGCAACACAGGTAAGGTTTATGAACATCTTTGAATATTATTTCATGTCATGTTGGAAAAAATAATCAAAAAACTAATTTATTATTTCTTTCCTTGCAGGTAAAGGATTTAGTCGCCGAAGATGGAATATTATGTAAACCCCGTTCCAAATTAGGACATAGACTGAATGCAGATTTAGTACGTAAATTTGTTCAATTCTACGAAGATGACGATATCAGCTAAGTTATGCCGGGCCAAAAAGATTATGTCTCTGTAGTGACGAGTGGTGTACGCCAGTTAACACAAAATACGTCTCTTAACGATGTCACTCAAAGAGTCATATTTTAATGAAACCCATAAAGATGTTGAACTAAGCTTTAGCTCATTTGCAGCCTTACGGCCAAAACATTGTAAACTTCTTAGTAAATCAGGATCCCATAACGTTTGTGTTTGTACGATTCACGAAAATGTGAATCTTATGCTCAACAGCTTAAAAATAAATCGCATTTTATGTGATCGCACTATCTATATGGAACAAATTCTGTGCGAACAGACTTTTGCCATCTTAGCGCGTGCATAAATTGTTACAATACGGACGAATACAAAGAGGCCGAAAAGGAGTTCGATCCGATTTTTAACAAAGCAAAACCAATTCCTAGAACTCAAAAATATCATTCTTACATTCCAGTTTCAAATGACCAAATTTCAGTTGAGGTATTTTCTAATTCTGATGATGAACCCAAAATATGCAATGTATTCAAATGATCTGAAATGAAATAAATTAAATGAAAATTTAAAAAAAACAATAGTGTATGAAATACTGCTTCTTCTCTCCCTAAACAAAAGTATCCGAAACACACACATATCCAAAAGCATCAACTTGATTCTTTTCCATCGCGTCCAAACAGAAACGGGTAAGTCTGACTGCCACTGTGTCTGAGAAAAAATTGCCTGTTTTTTAATAATCTATTATGAAAAATACATTTTGTTGTGGACATCACGACTAACAATCAAAAAGGGCCATAAAAATTGCAAAAACATAAATTTCTGTTTTAAAATTCGCAATAACTTGAGAACGGCTAGGCTTACGAAAAAATTAAGTTAACATGCTTTTTAATTATAAATGATTCATAAAATCTATTTTCGGTATTATTTAATTAAAAAAAATAATTTATCATTTTCCACATGTTCAAAAAACTTATAAATATTTAAGAACAAAAAATAAAAAAAAACTTAAGAAGTGACCATCTAAAACTCTTCACTAGCTTTAAGGACATAACTTTAGCGTTTTTTGTTTTTAAAGAAAGAAAATTAGAAGGATTGAAGGGAGGGGGGAGGGTCCTTTGAGAAAATCAACGTTTTGTGTTTTTAAGCATCAATTTAGGAATTTTTTTAGTTTCAGTGTATTTTTTCTTAAGAACACTCTATTACCTACAACTTTTTCAAAGACGACATTTTGATCAGATGAGTCGTTTGCGAAAAAAAAAAATTTTGAAAGAATAAAATCCAGATTTTAATTACGCCCTTATAGAAAATTATTCCAGGATAATTTTGGATTTTTTTATGGAAAACGTAATTTTGGGTAGAAACCAACATATGGACAAAATTTCATTCAGATCTGAGAGAACAGGGTCCAACCGTTTTGCTATTCTGGGGTAGCTTATTGCTCTGCAGGTTGTTGCTAGTAAGCCCTTGACTAGGAAACCGTTGCTAGGCAGCCACTAATTTCCAGAGGTGTGCTAGGCAGTCGGTTGCCCAAGCCGGTGATGATTTGTTGCCTGCCGGTGGGCGCCACCACGGGGAGCTAAATAAGGTGCCTGAGTGTGTGTGATATTCTTGGTAGCCATTCTTATCTTAAGCACAACGT